>OY856413.1:159852500-160210000 GCA_963693085.1 Alisma plantago-aquatica
CTAGGTATAAAGTTTTTTGGCTCTCCTATATAGGATCTATAATATTCAAATTTATATTATGAAATGGATGGGAATAGTTCCAGTAATCCTACAATGGCCCTATTCTCATTAGTCCATAGCTCTACATCATTTGAAGATGTTATAATTATGAATGCTATCTTACAATTCCTAAATCATAAATTTCACTTGACAACAACTCCAAGACCTTCTTCACTCAATCAACTACAATTACTAAAAAAAACCAAAAGAAACTCAGTGTAAGTTTACATTATCTAAAAGACAACATAAAATATGAGAACTTAAGAAACCAGTTCAGTACCTCTAAAATCATTCTTACATTTTAGTAATGATGTAGCTAAGAAAATACATATCCTTTGGTCTTCAACCACACCTTATTTTTGAATTGTATTTCAAACAGTGATAGAGAACTCATGTAGACCCTACCTCCTCCTTACCTGTTGCAACCACACCTTCTTTTTGAATTGTATTTCAAACAGTGATAGAGAACTCATGTAGACCCTACCGCCTCCTTACCTGTTGCATTGGGCTCACTAATATCATAACACCATTTCTTTTAAATGCATATTTGGATGCATAATAATTTATCTATGCCTCATACCATGTAGCATATAAATTATGAAAAAATTTTAGCCTTTTTTTATATCCTATAAAAATAGAACACTAAAATTGTAGATGTACTTGTCACAAACCCATTGACACGTTATTAGCAGCATCATGCATCGTATCACAATGCAAATTGTTTGTGTAGTATAATTATATATAAGACATAATTAAACTATAATACACCTTTTTTCAAAGGGAGAATAAGAATCTAAAACTATTTGACGGACATATTAATTTCTTATTAGTAAGATAATAGACTCCACTAGGTCTTGATCAGTGAATCTGTAGTGGTATTGTTGGTTCTCTACACACTTCACTCTTCTTTGCTATGGGTTCATTCCCTAAGATTTTGCATAAATATAGCCCCCTACTAATGAATCCTCCTCCCCAAGCATTGCAATTGATGACATCCTCCTATGAAACCATTGGATATAATTCCCACAAAATGTAACTATGTCATTGGGATAGAGTGTATGTTAAAGTTTCTCATTAGAAGGGCATTCTGAGGTTTGGGAAGAAGGGTAAGTTGGCTCCCAGGTTTATGGGACCTTACCCTATGGTGGCACATGTTGGGAAGGTGGCTTACAAGTTGGAGTTGCCACCTATGTTGTAAAGGTTACATCCAATGTTCCATGTTTTGATATTGAGGAAGTGTCACCCAAACACTGAGTTGGTTTTGCATCTAGTGGAGGTGGAGATGGATGAACATGTACCATATGTGGAATGTCCTATGTTGATGCTTCGTAGAAGGATCAAAAAGTTGAAGAAGAAGGATATCATTTTGGTTAAGGTTCTGCAGAATCATTGTGGTGTAGAGGAAGTCACGTGGGAGCTTGAGGAAGAGATGTGTAGGAAGTACCTATCTCTTTTCGAGTAGGATTTTAGGGGGGAAATCATTGTTACTGGTTTATTTTTGTAAGGCTCCTGATCTAGCTCAATGCTCAATTGTGCTTGGTTTTAATAATGAGATGCTTAATACCTTAATATAATCTCTTGAGATGCCTTAATAACATGTGACATTCTTATGTTTTCAGTTCGGTCATGTTTGGCTGATGTTTGAGCTTGTTATGCTTATTTCAGATCAAATTGCAATTTACCCATGATAAGGGTTTATCTTGCAATTTGTCACATGTAGAGTGTGCCTTTTGTTCCTTAGAATCATGAGAGAGAGAATGATGCTATGGGGCACCTTGTTGGACCTTGGTTGATGAGGTGGCATCATCTGGTGATATTAGGACTTTGTATGGGTTGCATGAGTGATGGTAGAGACCATGTATGTTCCTTGAGTGTCAAACTATGTAGAGACCTTGATGATCTTTGTGGAGAGTTCTTCAACTGCTACAACATGTTTTGGATGATTTGCTTTGACCTAGTGATTTGGTCTTGGTTTTGGTCGCTAGGGTTTGGCCTTGGTGGTGTGTAATGGATGATACACATGTTTTGGTTTGTGTTGTGACCAATCTTGGTGTGGCTATGTGTAGAATTCGCTACATAGTTTTGTAGGTTTTGTTGTGACAACAAGGTAGTGTGTAGTGGGCCTATGTGGTTGCTACATCGCCTTGGTTTTATCACCTTTTGATGCATGCATGTTTTTAGTGTTTGCATGGATGATCCTTTAACGGACAAGTGTCTTTTTGATGTCCTAACATCTTGAAACCTCATAACCCTCTACCTCCCTCCTACCCTCAAGTATATAAGCTCTCTCTTTAACATGCAAGAAATCTTTTTATCTCTCTCTTCTTCCTCCTTCTTGCTTGGCCAACCTTAGAGCTTTGTGGAGCATGAGAGTGTTGATGTTGGAGCTTTGGTGGTTGATCATCCTTGCATGTGGCGATCTTGATCCGGATCATCTTCCTTGCAGAGTTCCTCGGTGAAACTCTTCTTGGTAAGAATTGATGTGCGTCGTTGTACACGCAACAATCACTAGGAAAAGTCCTAGAGTTTAACCTTCTAACCTAGTTGTCAACTTGTTGCGAACAACAAGTCAACTTAGTATAGATAGGTATCGATCCAAGAGACGACAGAAAAGAAAAGTCGAAATCCAAATCCGGTTGCAAGTACAAGAATTAAATCCCGATTTGAGAGAGTTGTTAATACTAAGAACAAAAATAAAAGTGCTGAAATAAAATTTAACTAATCAAGAAATAAAGATCTGGGGTCCGGAAAATTACCACCAAAACTACGTTCCTATTCAATTAATCAAATTATAAACTCCAAGGATCAAATTAGGACATTATGGTTATATGTCCTTACGAACAAACTCACAAGGGTCGGACTTCTCGTAAACCTGTTGGTCCCGGCATTCACGGATCATTGCCCAACCGTCCAACATGCCATTATCCATGGTCATATCAAAAAGCATGTGAATTCAAACCGGCGTTCAAACCCAAGGCTCAGCTGTTCGCGTTACCAAGGTTTATAACAAGAATAAGATTAAATAGACGAAAAGATGATAATCGCAATTAAAGGACTATTGTTTCATTCTTACAGAGATCCACAGTCATATCACTCCATAAGAATATATCAGATCATCCAAATAACCACAAAGAAACAGAGAGAAGACATTTTTTCGATGGAGGAATATAATTGATTATATTGAATAGAAATGGTCTAAGGGGCTACTTCTATTCTCCAAAGATATTTACTCAGACATAACAAGACCAGAAGAAATGCAAACTAAAATGAGATCCAACATTATACAAGATGTGGTCTACAACTAAAAATTGGATGAAATAGAATGAAGAATGAAATGTTTTTACAAGTGAAGAGTCCCTACTTTTATAGGAGGGGGAGGGGTTAGGATGACCTCAAAAGAGGGGGAAAAAGATAGGGAGACCAATTTTTTAATTTTTTGGATCTGGTCAAATCAAAAGTTGATTGTCTTTAATTATCTTGACCATGTAACTCCCTTTAATGCAGATTCTCGCAGAAGCAATTTCGAACGTATTTATCTCTCATTAAAAGCACAAATGCCGTCCAAATAATATGATTTTGTTTTAGGAAATTAAATTTCCTTTCCAATGAACACTTGTGCACTCAATTTGGAGTTCGAATGCAAGAGTTATGTCACTTTTGGTGGAGGTTATATATGAATTTCAGGACTGCTGCAAATTATATAATTTCCCTATAAAACCCAAGAAAATAGAATTAAAACTCCAATTAAAGATAAAAATCTAAATAAAACAATTAATTATGAAACTAAGAGAATAAATAAAAAAATAAACCTAAACAAATATCAAAAATATATAAATAAAAGGGATAAATATACATTTATCAAAATACCCCGGATTTGAACTTTGTTTGTCCTCAAACAAATAAAATCACAAATTATTCCAATTTATACTAACAACATGTCTATCCTCACCCTTGTAAAATCACTTTATTCCTTACCTCCAAATTTTTCCAAGCAACCCAATCTCCTAAAACTACAAAACACAAAATTCTATATTCCCTATTAAAAACAAATATCATGTCTTGGTTCAAAATCAAGATTTTGTAGAAAAACATGCTCCATCTTACTTTTGCTTTGACACTCTCATTTTTATAAATGTTTTTTTTTATGAGTTGTTGCACAAGAACAAGATGAAATTATGTGGTGTGAAAATAAAGAAGGAAGTGATGAATTTTTTTTATCCCTCCTCTATTCGACTTGGGATTTAAATTTGTGGAGTTGTGGCTACATTGGTCACAATTTTTTTAATATGCACTTTTGGCATCTTTTGATGGTATGCCCCTTTGTGGGGTATGGAATTTTTTATATGGGAAGCATGCCACCCTGGACTTGATTTTTGTCTGGTGGTGCTTCTTTGCTTCTCTTTTTTTAGAAAGAAAATAAGGGGGAAACAAAAGGTGACCTTGTGCTTATAACTTCATACATTTATTTTCTTTTTTTTTTGAAAGTGTCATTCCATCAGAAAGAACATTCATTTCAAACACATTATACAAGATTTATATCAAGTTAATCAACAGTTTAAAAATAGAGAAAATTTGTGTTTGGTTTTGATTGATTCCATACGGCTTGCCAACTTTTCCAAGGAGTGATGCTATTTTGGGATCCTAGGTGACATGGTGGTTTCAGACATGACAATTTGTAACAATTTTTGCAAAATATTTACTAAATTCAAAGGGGTACAATGATAAACATTTATTCATATTGGCCGACTAGATAAAGGCCATTTTGCAACAAAAGAAATAAAAACATGGTCGACTAGATAATGGCCATGAACAAAGTAACTATATGCAAAACAAAAAAAGGTAGAAATAATGCAAGAATAAAAAAAAGATAAGGGGTGGAATAGAAACATACCACCCACCTCCACCCCGGACTTAGATTGTTGCTCGTCCCGAGCAAAATCAAAACCCGAGATGGAGGGAAGAGAAGAGCGAGGATTTCCAGGTGGCCCAGGTAGCTCAAAACATGTCCAGCTGAAGGGGATGTGTGTGAGGGTTGGGACCTTTATCTGAGGAACTTCATAATGTACCCTATGATAGGATAATTGTAGAAGCTCAGTGGGGTGCTCATATTTTCTTTCACCTCTCATGCCCTCCAATAACATCCATAGATCTTCCTTCGATAGCAAGGGAAGTGTTGAAGATGGATGTGGATAAGGGGAGGTTGACGGGTACCCGACTAGTAATGCCAGTAGAGCATGATGAACTGAGTGGGGTGGAGGATCTGGTTCAGGTTTTCCACCATCATGATGACCTTCATATGGGAGAATTGATGCTAATACAAAAAAATTAAAATCATTTACAAAAGTGTTTTGTTTCTCCTTAAAATTAATGCCATCAACATTGGGTTTGGTAAGTTTCATTGTTGATGTAACATATGTCTCTAATTTTTTTGTACAAGGGTTCCCCAAGTATTTAGGAGGGATGATGATGTCTTCCTTGCAAATAATAGAAGGGGGTGTGTGGGCTTCTTCTAATGGTGGTATCTCCCCTTCTAGATCATCCATGTGTGGGATGGAAATTGGTTGTGACGGCTCGAGAAGAATCATAAAGGGGGTTAGATTCTCAATATCCAAAATAGACTCAAAAGAAGGGTATTGGTCTATGGTATCATTCAGATTTATGTTGAGGATGGGAGGAGTTGTTGGATCTTCAGAATGACTCTCCTGCTTTGACATTTCATATTCAAGTAATAGAGTCTCTAAAGGAAAGATAGGGATACCAACGTCCTCATCACACACAAAATATGTCTCCATGGTTTGTTCTATTTCTTCAGGATCTGACATATATGATAGAAAATAAGGATCATCATCATCATCGTCAGGAAGAACCATCTTGGGTTGCTCAAGCTCTATAGGGGGAGTTTGTGATTGATCCTCTAGAAAGGTAGCTAACATGGCTTGACTGGATTCAAGTTTTGCTTGTGCTTCTGCTACCATCTTTTCTAGGGCCTTAAATCTCTCTTCCAGCTCAAGATCAATTTGCATTTCACCATAGGATTTATACACCCCAAAATTTTGGTCATCCTCGCCACTCTCCCCATAGTGTCCTTGGCCATAGTACTCCTCATATTGTTTTAGGTGGCATTGCTCCTCATAATAATCTCCAGAAGATGGTGGATTGTAATTTCCATTACGTCCATCTTGGTAGGAAGATTCAATATTATAAGGTGTCACCAATTCATGAGGAAACATATTTGAACAATCTATATTTTGGGTTTGGGCTTCTAGTAAGGTGGCCAATACGGTTTGGCTATTTAGGAGTTTTGTTGCCATATTCTCTAGGGACTTAAGTTTCTCTTCTTGTTGAGGATTATATTAGTATCATATATAGGTCCATTTCCCCCAAAGTTTTGTTGGTCGTACCCTCTCTCAGAATATGGATAGCAAGGTTCCCCATATTGGCTCTCAGAAAAATAAGGATTTACATTGTACCCACTAGGATGAAAGGGCTCATAGAGAGGGGTGCTATGGGATAAATTTGGACAGGCAAGAGATGCATGGTGGTAATGACCACAATAATAACATTATGGGGGATATTGCAATGCCCACTCCATTTGAAAAGAAAAGTTCCTGAAAGATAAGTCAATCAACGAATGAGAGAAGAAAGATTGTGAGATAAAAGGTTAGTCAAAAATTACAAAGAGAACTAAAAATTATAAATCTAAATTTTTTTATAAAATAAACTAAAATTACAAAAAAATAACTAGAAAGCAGTACTGCTGGAATGGAAACTTAGCAGAAAGAGGAGATACACTTCCGGAATTGTGCTTGGAAGGAAAAAAGAAATTATAAAACTCTAAAAGAAATTATAAAAAAGACTGAAGTTATGAAAGTTAGAGAATATGAATAAGGATTATACAAGAAATACAGACAACCTGATTTGAAAAACAACTATGCCGTCCCCGGCAACGTCGCAAAATTGATGCGTGTCGCAATCACTAGGAAAAGTCCTAGAGTTTAACCTTCTAACCTGGTTGTCAACTTGTTGCGAACAACAAGTCAACTTAGTATAGATAGGTATCGATCCAAGGAACGACAGAAAAGAAAAGTCGAAATCCAAATCCGATTGCAAGTACAAGAATTAAATCCCGATTTGAGAGAGTTGTTAATACTAAGAACAAAAATAAAAGTACTGAAATAAAATTTAACTAATCAAGAAATAAAGATCTGGGGTCCGGAAGATTACCACAAAAACCACATTCCTATTCAACTAATCAAATTATAAACTCCAAGGATCAAATTAGGACATTGTGGTTACATGTCCTTGTGGACAAAATCACAAGGGTCGGACTTCCCGTGAACCCGTTGGTCCTGGCATTCACGGATCATTGTCCAACCGTCGAACATGCCATTATCCACGGTCATATCAAAAAGCATGTGAATTCAAACCGGCATTCAAACCCAAGGCTCTGGTGGTCGCTTCACCAAGGATTATAACAAGAATAAGATTAAATAGATGAAAATATGATAATCGCAATTAAGAGACTATTGTTTCATTCTTACAGAGATCCACAGTCATATCACTCCATAAGAATATATCAGATCATCCAAATAACCACAAAGAAACAGAGAGAAGACATTTGTTCGATGGAGGAATATAATTGATTATATTGAATAGAACCGGGCTAAGGGGCTACTTCCATTCCCCAAAGAGATTTACTCAGACATAACAAGACCAGAAGAAATGCAAACTAAAATGAGATCTAACATTATACAAGATGTGGTCTACAACTAAAAATTGGATGAAATAGAATGAAGAATGGAATGCTATTACAAGTGAAGAGTCCCTACTTTTATAGGAGGGGGAGGGGGTAGGATGACCTCAAAAGAGGGGGAAAAAGAGAGGGAGACCAATTTTTGAATTTTTTGGATCTGGTCAAATCAAAAGTTGATTGTCTTTAATTATCTTGACCATGTAACTCCCTTTAATGCAGATTCTCGAAGCATCGATTTCAAACGTATTTCTCTCCCATTAAAAGCACAAAAGCCGTCCGAATAATATGATTTTACTTTAGGAAATTAAATTCCCTTTCCAATGAATACTTTTGCACTCAATTTGGAGTTCGAATGCAAGAGTTATGTCACTTTTGGTGGAGGGTATATATGAATTTCAGGACTGCTGCAAATTGTATAATTTTCCTACAAAACCCAAGAAAATAGAATTCAAACTCCAATTAAAGATAAAAATCTAAATAAAACAATTAATTATGAAACTAAAAGAATAAATAACAAAATAAACCTAAACAAATATCAAAAATATATAAATAAAAGGGATAAATATACATTTATCAAGAATCTTGATCACCATAATCTCATTTCTTTTTCACCCTATCTCTTCCTTCATGGCCATGAGACTATGGATCTACCATGGTGGCTATCTTGAGGGGAACTTCTCTTCACAAGGGTCAGAGACTATGGTTTGACCATGGTGATACCTAAGTGAGATGAAGCTTTCTCCTCTTTCTTCTTTCTTCTTTCTTCTTCTTGTTAGGCCTATGGTTTTTACCCTCTTTCTTGAGCTTTTGTTTGACCATGGTGTTCTTCTCTTCTTGAGGTAACCTTGTGGCCTTGGAGTTGTTTCATGTTGGAGTTCATCTTCTTTCTTGGAGCTTATTTCTATGGAGATTGATCTTCTTCATAATGTGGGTTATATAACTATACCCTCTTATCTTATTTCACCTTAAATCTTGCTTACATGTTGTTATTTTCAACATGAAAATGTGATTCTAATATGCTAGGTGAAGTTATCATGATCTTGGGTATATGATTTTGTAGTATTCTCAAGTCGATTACTATTTATCCTAAACCCCGATTCTTATACCCGATTTTATGGTGACTATGGAGGTAATGGTTTCACATGCATCTTGACCGTGAGCTTATATACTTGGTTTTTATCTCTCGTATCATATTCTCCATGTTAATTTTCATGGCAATGGATCTAGGGTTTTGGTGTTCATCTTAGAATAGAGTTTTCCTCCTAATGACGCATGATTTTGTTGATGTTCATCAACTAGTGTGATTGTGGTTTATCTCTTTTTTTAAGATGGTTATGTTCCATTTATGTAGCTTGACCTTGATGGTCGCTACACCCATTGTGGGCTTGAGGCCGCTACAAGTGTGTTGTTGTGCGTTGCAGGTGCAACAATCCTACCCCTAGCTAGGGTGGTTTCTACACATATATCTTGGTTGGTCGCAACACTTGGTTCTGGGTTTGTTGGTCTCTACAAGTGTTGTTGCCTTGATGTGTTTTTCTTCAGTTGAAGATCTTTTAGACATGTGTGGTGATGTGTTTCAGTCACAACACATCCTCTAGTTGGTTGGGTCAAAATCCTAACCCTAGACCTTGATACAGTCGCTACACTTAGTCTTTGTTGTGGTCTTAAGGGTGAGCTAAACCTAGTCATCTATGGTCACTACACTTACCTTGTTGCAGTCGCAACACCTTGCTTTCATGGTTTGGTCAACACATACATGAGTGTATGGTCGCTACACATGTATTCATATATGAGTAAGTGATGATGATACATAGTGTTGCTTGAATAATTGATTGATTAATCATGACCATGATGCTTAATCCCAATGTTCTCCAAGATTATGGGAGATGATGTACCTAGAGTTTTGTGATAAGTATTGAATTGGAAACCCTAATTGGTGGCAATATGAGAAACCTTAACCCTAATTTTAGGACATATGATATAAGTGCTTACCTTGCTTGAAGTGATTAGCATGTAATGATGTTTTCTCTCTCCTACTAGTGTAACCCTGATCCTGCAAGTGGAACAAATGTCATAGATTTGAGAATTCTATGGTAATCTTTATATGATATAGGATGGTGATTATGATCTTTGTTGAGGAATAATGTGATAATGAAGTTGCAGGAATTATGTGATTGGTTCTAATGACCTAACAAGTACTTTGTGCCTAGTGAAAGGTGATCTCCTCCAGTGATGAGATGAAGGATTGTTTTCCCCTAGTAATTTAATATTGATGTTGGCCTTGTATGGCTGTTGTAACATGATATCTTGGTGATGGCTTTGAATGGCAGTAGTATCATGAGATGATGTGACAAGTTTGTACCTTAGACGTTATATATCTTCAGAAGTTGTTTTACAGTTATTCTTTCTAGAAAGAATTAGGGTTTGTATGTCCACTTGTATGATGTAACCTTAATTCAACCAATTGGCATAACTAATATAGTGAAACCATAATCGTTTAGTTGCCATGTACCATAGATTCATCTTCAGTGTCAATACTTTACTGGATGGTGGAACGAGTAATTCCTATGGGAATCTCGGAGCGTATATTGTTGAATATGTGGGGACACAGGTCGAGGTATCTCCTTGTATCCACAATTGTGGTTTATAGAGGATGGCTATGGTCATGCCTCTAATATTTTCATATATGATAGGCAACAATATAACTGCATTTATACCTATTTTTAAAAACATCCATGCATGAGCATGTTCTCTAGTGTCGTGCCATGTACCAAGGAAGGCCAGGTGTGTATCATCTTGACTATATGTCGCTATTTGTAGTTGACTATTATGTCTCTGTGATGTTTCCTGTCTTACTGATCGGGAGGTGTTGGTGAGATCATAGAGTCCAAATCTTCCATAGATCTTGTATGGTACCATTTTTTACTTTGCAATATCGATTGGATTTGAGTGGTACACCTCAAATCCTCAGGGTATAATAATAAAAGACATAATATATCCATGTAGTATGTCTGCTTTGGGTTGAATGCAATTCACATTGGATGACTATATGCCTTGTTTTTTATACTGTTTAGTCGATAACAACTGTACATGTTCTTTGTATTCCTTCTCAAAATATACGATGTTATACTACTCAGTTGTACATGCCTAAACTATTTAAATGAATGTTAACTAGCTTTTCTTATATCAATTAGATAAACCCGCTCATCTTGATTACAATGCTATCTTCCTACATTAATTAGTTATTTTTATATTAGATGTTTGTAGAGATTTATCTCTCACTGGGACGTTGGTCTCACCCGGTGGGTTTCTACATCTTTTAGGTGGTCATGCATGATGTAGTAGAGATTGTGTGATTGAGGCTGACCAGTAAGAGGAACAATAGATGTTGAAGGTTGGATATGTTGCTAGTGTTTTGTAGTAGAGTCCTACATGTCATCCTTGTATTCTTAGGTCCTTGGGGAGGTTTTGTGGTTTTTGTACATCAATATGAGATTTTGTGCATTATTCCATGGTTCTACAGATTTGGCTTGTATATATACAAATAGGTTACCATATGGAATAGGTTGTGGCAAGTTAGCCAGTAGACAGTGATATGTATCATATTTTGGCATCATATGTAATACATATGACATAGTTGGTGGACTCATATGTGATATGTTCTAGTTTTTTTGGTTATATGAGATTGGTTTTAATTTACTGTTCTTTCTAGACATCTACATGTTTAGTATTAATTTTGTGCTTTATTTGTAGTAATCTCACTTTTGTGTGATGAGTGTGTCATAGGAAGTGGGAATTGATCCTTCTGAGTGGCATTCTTGAGAATGTGATAGTTGATTCACATGAGCCACCCATTTACAATATGATCAGGAATAATCTCATTCTTCTCATTCAACACAATAGTAGTACCTCCCTTCTTCAACACTAATTGCACATAATTCAGCCATGGTGAATTACAGATAGGATAGATGATCCCAGATAGTAATATATTTATCACCTCCTTGCACACATCCTCCTTCAAGTTTGGATTCATCTTGCATTGAGTCTCTATGAAGGTTTTGTAATCATGTTGGAGCAATGCCATCTTGTCAATTTAGTCAATAAAGAAGAATTGTTCTTGAAAACAGGGGCCCTTTAGAGTCCCCAAAACTTTGATGTCAATTGCATTTGTCCCAAGCCTTAACATTAAGATTCTAGCTTCAATGTCTATTAGGGATTTGACTGGTGCAAGAGATGGACACCCAAATATGAGAGGATAATGAAGATCTTCCTTGATGTCCATTATGAACAATTCATAGGGAAATATGATTTGGGACCCACTCTCATAGTGATGTCTTCTATGATCCCCATAGGGGTGGTCATAGAAGAGTCAGAAAGTTGAATTACAATGGAAGTAGGAAGGATGTTGGTGGTGAAGCCTATATTTTGCAAAAGTTATAGGGCATGATACAAATGCTCACTGTGTGATAAACTATACCCTTCTAGTATGTAGAGTTCCAAACAAAGCAAGAAATGCCAAATGATCTTAGATCTTTGAATTATTAATCATGTTGTTCTAGATGATGTCTAATATCATTTGTGCTAGTTTCATGGTCTCCAACTCCTCTGTTAGGTACTTGTGAGTGAGGAGAGCTTTTAAAATTTTGGTGCAGAAGGGCATTGTGGTATAGAGTCAAGTAAGGGAATATCAACATGTACCTTTTCATCACCTCCTTGAACTACATGAATTTTGAATCTAGACGTGTTTAAGATAGAGGAATCTACTAAGGGACACCAAGTTTGTAGACAAGCACCATCAGTTTCGATTGATAAGTTGGGGTATCTTTTGGTTCTTTTTTTGGATTGGTTGGGATATTTTTCTTCATAGGTTTAACAATTGGTTCCACCAGTATAGATATTAGTATATCAACTATAGTGGTTTATTCAACTTTGGCATCTTCAATAATGAGCTTGTTGATGTTTATGACTAGGACTGAGGTTTTTCGAACAAACCTAGAGCATGCAGTTATGGCTATCAACTTCTCCTCCTGATGTTTGGGGTAGTTCTTGGGTTGACCTACAAATGAATATGCTAGAGGGAAACTACTATAGTGATCTACGCAATTTGAGCTTCCATAGATTTTCCGTATGCCTATTGTCTTGCTAGTTGATTCTCAATAACATCCAAGCAACCTTGATCATTAGATAAGGGTATGTTCTGCTGGATTCCATGCCCTAGGAGAAGTTGTCCTTGTTTTTTAGCGTTGCTATCCTAGATTGTAGTTGTTGCCTTGTTGAAGTTGTTGCAGTATTATATAAGATTGTAGTGTTCTAGTGGTAAGTTTGATTTTTTTTAGAGCTAGAAGGATCCCAGACTTGATTTTAGTTGGTTCCTTGCTTTAGTTGATGTACATTCACATCTTGGTCTTAGTTTCTATACTAGAAGCCTACATGATTCCTCCTTCAATGGGCCAAACTTTATTTTAGTTGGGTCCTTACTTGAGCCGATGTGCATTCACATATTGGTCTTAGTTTCCATACTAGAAGCCTCCATAATTCCTCATTCGGTGGGGTTTTAGTTGCCTTGTTCCAGAATGGATTTGACAACATTGACTTCTTTGTTGACCTAACTACTATTGAACTAAGGTTGGTTCATGTTCACTGTATCTTGATAAAGGTGGTTGCACTCCACACTTGTATGCCCCTCCGCACTATAGATATGACAAACCTCATGGGTTGCTCTGAGTGGGAAATAAATTGACTTGTCAACCCATATCTCTACAAGGATGACTCAAAGTTATCTTGTTTGTGAGCAAGGGACTTTAAAGTTTCATCAATAGACTTTAGAATAAACTTGTATTCCACCATGTCCACCTTGAGAGCACCATTCTTGTGTGATGAACCCCAATTATCTTGATTCTCCTCTCCTCTATTCATGACCTTGCATGCATCATATAAACTTTACCACATGAAGTTTCCATTAGAAGCAACATCTAGGAACTGTTTAATGTCATCGTCAACTCCCCTATAAAACTACTCAATAAGTTGTGAAGGGAGAATGTCGTGAGGATGGCGTTTTCACAATAACTCTTTAAAACATTTCCAGGCTTCAAAGGGATTCTAATAAGGGTTTTGCTCGAACTAGGTGATTTTCGCTCTGATTTGATAGGTGATCTAGGGAGTAAAGTACTTCTCAAGGAACTTGTTCTATAGTTCCTTCCAACTTCTAATATTGCAATCATCTAGGGAATTGTCCTACACCCTGTCCTTTTTAGTGAGGGAATACTAGAAAAACCTTTGTTTTGTGGACTCTTTGGATACATCAACTTTCTTGCTAAATCTAGAGAATTTTATGAACTTTTAGAAGTGGTCATGCACGTTCTCACCAGGTCATCTCACAAAATTGTTGTTTTGCATCATCTTCAACCATTGCATCTTGATTTTGAAGTTTAGTGCTTAGATGCCAGGTTGGATTATGGGTTGTGAATGTCAACACATTTAGGCATACAAAACTCTCTTAATTCTTGATGTTGTTCTACTTCCTTAGGTTCTCTTAGTTCTGCTTCCTCATCAACTCTGGATTTTTCCACAAGTGTACCCCATTGTGCATTGAATGCAGCTTGAACTCTACACTCGATCTCCTCATTGGTCATTTTATCTTGGCATTCACAAAGGAGCCTTTGGTAGGTTTTTTTGATCTCAGGGTTAAAGTCTATATGGAGATTGACTCCGGATGAGTGTCACATGCACAAGAGTTGATTCCTAAGGAAGGAAAATTACCACGATTTATATGATTGATGTGGACTAGAATTCAAGAAGACACACAATTTTATCAATTGTAAAAGTAAATTCTTAATAATCCAAGTTTGCTAAGTTGATCAAAAAAATTTATCCCCAAAAATTTTGCCAAAATTTTATGTGTGATTATCACACGTGCAAATTCACTAGGGATGATATACCTAGATTTTACCTTAAATAAGTATACAATAAACACCATTCCCTAGTGGATAGATCTAATCATAGTATAGTTTAGGATTGAACCCAAAGGATAACATTTTAAGAGTTATATGATCAATGTAACTATCCAAGGACTAGTACCTAACACAGAGATGATTGATTGTTGATTATACTAAGATGCAAATAATAACAGGTTGAAATAAGGAATGATTATCAGATGACAAGTACACTAGGGTGCAATGGGCTTAACCACCACTACCTATCATTATCTCTCTCACTACATCATACAAATTATGAAAATATATATATTGAAGCTAGGTAAATCCTCCTTATGGTGTTTGGATTAAATACCAGACACATATCACTCCAAGATCATTGTCACATCACCTAGAAATCATATGTCTATCACCTCAAAAACCACTTATCAATGAGATACACATCACCTAGAAATCATATGTCTATCACCTCAAAAACCACTTATCAAAATATCTCATCAAGGGTTTAACATAAATCAAATGATATCCTAGATCCTAGTTTCAAAGTTTTCTACACCTAGGATATGATGAGCATGTAACATTGATGATCTAGTAAGAATACAAGCATGAAAATTTGATTGAAAACATATAAAGGTTCATAAAATAATACATGTAATAAAGAGATCAAAATTGGGTAGAGGGAATCATCACAACACCCTAGAGAGAGGACTAATTAGTCATTTTATCACAATAAAGTTAACTCACTAATACATTTTTGGTCAATAATGTCGCTTCCTATAACATCATTTTTACTAGAATAACTGACCTAATACACTATTGCATCAGTTTTATCATAAAAACGGACCCATTAAGTTTCTCACGATGAAAATTTGCTTGATTTTGGCTTCGCACAGGCACCACTTAAGACCTCTTGGGCTGGTTATGTTAAAATAACCGACCTTGTAGTGTATCTCTATAGGGTCAGTTTTCCAAATAACCGACCTTATATGTCTACAAAAAATGCGAGCACCACTTAAGACCTCTAGGGTCAGTTTTCTTAAAATAATTGACCTTGTAGTGTATCTCTATAGGGTCAGTTTTCCAAATAACTGGCCTTATATGTCTACAAAAAATGTGGGCACCACTTAAGACCACTTGGGTCAGTTTACTTAAAATAACCGAACTTGTAGTGTATCTCTATAGGGTCAGTTTTCTTATAATAACCGACCTTATAGGCAATGGGATCAGAAAGCCGACCAATTAAGTTTCCTGTGGTGAACATTTGCTCGATTTTGGCTTTGCGCCTCGAGCTATAGAGTCGGTTTTTCCAAATAACCGATCTTATATGTCTAGAAAAAACACGGGCACCATTTAAGACCTCTTGGGTCAGTTTTCTTAAAAAACTGACCTTACAAGACCTTTGAGAAGCTTAAGACATTACTTCTTGGTCGAGAATTTTCTCGACTGAAATCCTCTCGATCGACGTATTTCTCGACCGAGCAAACCTTGCTTTATAGGGTCAGGTTTTTAGAAATAACCGACCTTACAAGACCTCTGGGAAGCTTAAGATAGTAATTTCTTGGTCGACAATTTTCTCGACCGAATTCTACTCGATCAAGAAATTTATTTACCGAGCAAACCTTGCTTTATAGGGTTGGTATTTTAGGAATAATCGGCCTTAGAAGACCTCTAAGAAGCTTAAGACAGTACTTTCTTGGTTGACAATTTTCTCGACCAAAATATTCTTGGTCGACGTATTTCTCGACCGATAAAGCCGCTCTTGCTTTATAGGGTCAATTTTTTAACTTACCCAACCTTATAGGTGGTTTGGGCACCACTTAACCCTCTTGGGTTAGTTTTTCTAGAAAACTATCACTAAAGGTCACCAAGCTATGTTATCGATCGAGCCACTATTCTTCCTTTCTTCCTTGCTCTTGTATTACATGCTTTGGTTATTACCTCACGAGCTTGTGAGGGTTTTAGCCACCGCTTTCTTGCTTGAATGATGACGACGCCCAACTACTATTCTTTCTTCTTGGACGGTGACGATGGCCTCCAGCATTGCAAGGGTCATCTCCCCAACCACCATCTCTGGCGCCGCTCTACTTTCTTCCTCTGTCATCGACGCTCCGCCGCCGAGCACCGCCATCGATGCTTGACTTTCTTGCTCATCACCGCTCTACTTTCTTGCTCTACCATCGATGCTCCGCCACCGACCACTGCCATCGATGTCGCTGCAAGCTCACTTCTCGTCCTGGCTATTCTCTCGCACAAGCTCCCCCACCCCTAGAGCAAATCGACTGCCAGAGCAACCATCTCCAAGTGATCAAGGTATTATCTCTACCGCCTCACTCTCCCAATGTGCACATGTGTAATGCTTCTCTAGTCTCTTTGAGTTTATCGTGAGCTTCATTTTGTGTTCTGGACATGTAGAGGATACAAGCCTCTTCCTCCTTTCTTTCTCCATTGCTACTTTTTTTCCCATGTGTTCTCAGCTCTTAGCTATGATAGAAGGAGTTCTCTACTCCTTGACGCTTGTCATCTATCTAGGAGGTCACGGGGATCACCCATGCACTAGTACCGACCCCTGGCCCTCACAGAGTTAGTCTCACCCATTCCTAAGATCCAACACAGGGACAGAGAAGGAGAAACGATTTTCCAAAGTAGTGCCAGAATTCACCTTCTTCTTACCTAAATTTGTTGTAGTTCCTCATCCCACATATATTGAACCCTCGCCTCTTCAACTGTAGGTCTTTAACTGATCAACGGGGAAATCCAACAACCAGTGATTGATCATCTTACTCACAGAAGCTCTGACACTCAGTGGTCATCCTCTTGCTCTTTGCCACCCACGCGCCTTCCACATGACACAATCTTGTCTCCTTTTTATTTTGACGGTTCAGGTATACATTGTTTTTCCATTTTATTTGACTAGTAACTCAACCAATAATAAAAATATGTATTCTTTCATATCTACATTTTATTATCAGTCACATATGCAATCATTGTATACATTCTAGAAATATGAGGATAGGAATTGTGTAGTCCCAGATTGACACTTTAGGGTTTATAGATGAGATCATTGATGCATGATATTTAACTTAATATATAAATATGAAAATAATACATTTATATATTAACTTAGAAACTCGTTCAAAATTTACTCATTAGTAGTAAACTTTGGATAGTTCTAGGTCTGGGACTATTTTTGGATATTTAGTCTCACTTAGGATGTAACTGTATAATGTATGTTTAGTTTTGAAGAAAATTTCAATAGGATTTCCTCATTTGTTCTCTAGGTACATATGTGAGTGGTTATTTGCCATTTACATCGGTGTACTTGGAGAACTTAGGGGAAATGCTCGTGAAATTTTCTTCAAAACTAAACATACATTATACAATTACTAGTGAGATTAAATATTCAAAAATGGGATAGGTGGCACACTTTAGTATAAAATTAAAGTAATTAACTTCCTATCAATAACTACTTACAGCTTATAGTATCAATATTAAATGCTTTGTTTTATAATTAATTTTAATGTGATCTAGAAAATGGATTGAAGTTGGATGTCTATCAAGAACCGTTGCAGTCTAGAGTTTTCCAAAGGTCTTGATGAATTTATCAGATTTGTTGAGGAACATAGGAAACTACCTACAGATTGGTTATATTGTCCATGTAGAAATTGTGGTAACAATTTGAAAGTTGATATTGTTGAGGAAATTAAGAATCATGTCATATGCAATGGGATCATACAAGGTAATAATGAATGGTATTGGCATGGAGAGAAATTTATTTATGGATCAGAAAATGTCAATACTAATAGTTATGGCATAGAAGATATAGATAATGATGATAATTTCAATGATGAACCGATTTAGAATGACCTGATTCATTGGATATGGTTGATGAGATGCTACGTAGTTGTCGGGACAATGTCATTGATCCACCTTCTTTATTTGCAAACAATGTCCATGATGCTGAAACACCATTGTATAAGGGTTGTACCAAGTTCACGAGATTGAGTGTTGTGATGTGATTATATACTCTTAAAGCTCAAAACCGGTGGAGTGATAAGAGTTTCACTTCACTATTGTCTTTGTTAAAGGAAATTCTTCCTGAAGGCAACGAGCTTCCAATTTCAACATATCAAGCAAAGAAAATAATGTGTCCAATGGGAATGGAGGCTAAGAAGATTCATGTGTGTCCAAATGATTGTGTGTTATTTCATAAGGACTACAGTAATTTGATAAATTGTCCAAAATGTGGCGCGTCAAGGTATAAGACCACAAATTCAGCTAAGGCTAAAAATGGCTCTCCTGCCAAGGTGATGTGGTATCTACCAATAATATCACGATTTCAACGCTTATTTGCTAATACAAAAGATGCGTAAAAAAAATTTCTTAGCATCGGGAGTTAAAGGCCAATGATGATGGCGTCCTATGACATGCATCTGATTCACCACAATGGAAGAAAATTGATTTATTATACCCTCAATTTGGTAAAGAACCAAGAAACATAAGACTTGGACTCTGTAGAGATGGAATGAATCCCTATGGTACATTAAGCATCCAACTTAGCATGTGGCATGTTATGATTGTTATATACAATCTTCCTCCTTGGTTGTGTATGAAAAATAAGTATGTCATGTTGTCAATATTGATATCAGGGCCCAAGCAACCTGGAAATGATATTGATGTTTACCTTCAACCTCTAATTGATGACCTAATGAAACTATGGGAAGAAGTTGTTATGACATATAATGCTTCACGTAAAGAGATCTTTTGTTTGCGTGCTATGTTGTTTTGCACGATTAACGACTTTCTAGCTTATGGAAATTTGTCTGGATATAACATAAAAGGATACAAAGCATGTCCTGTTTGTAAGGAAAATACTTATTCAATCTGACTGAAACATGGTGGTAAAATCGTATATCTTGGTCATTGGAGATTTCTCCCACCAGTGCATCCTTATCGAAGGCAACACAAAACCTTTAATGGGTCAACTAAGGAATGAAGTTCTCCTAAACATATACCTAAAAATGTTGTATATGATAGGGTGAAACATATTGTTAACGAATTTGGAAAGAGTTCAAGTAGTCATACTCTCGCATGTGACAAATCGCAATACAAGAAGAGGTCAATATTCTGGGATCTTCCTTAGTGGAGATCTTTGGCAATTAGACACTGCATTGACGTTATGCATGTTGAAAAAAATGTTTGAGATAGCATCATTGGTACGCTATTGAACATACCAGGAAAGACTAAAGATGGAATCAAATATAGAAAAGATTTAGAATTAATGGGTATAAGAAAAGAATTATCAGTGGAGATCAGGGGTCGTCGCACATATTTACCACCAGCTTGTTATACTTTGTCAAAGCAGGAGAAAAAGACTTTCTGTGAGTTCTTGTATAATATTAAGGTTCCACAAAGATACTCTTCTAATATTTTTAGATTGGTATCAAAGAAGGCCCTGAAGTTTATAGGTCTCGAATCTCACGATTGTCACACCTTAATGCAACAAATTTTACCTGTGGCTATTCGATCTATATTGCCAAAGCATGTAAAGTTTGCAATCATAAGACTTTGTTTCTTCTTCAATGAAATATGCAACAAAGTGATACATCCTCATACTCTTAATAAATTACAGAAAGATGTAATTGTTACCATGTGTCAGCTTGAAATGTACTTTCCTCCTTCATTTTTTGATATCATGGTTCATCTTGTAGTACATATTACAAGGGAGGTGAAGATATTGGGTCCAATTTTCTTACACAAGATGTATACATTTGAATGCTACATGAGTATTTTTAAAGGTGATGTTCAGAATCGTTATCGTCCTGAAGGGAGTATTATATATTGAGGGTTATGTGGCTAGGGAGGTGATGGACTTTTTCAATGATTTTTTGAATTGCAATGAAACTTCTAGCCATCTAAAAAATTCCCATCACACTGGATCTTATTGTGGCAAAGGAACTCTGGGAGGATGAGTGAAAGGAATCAGTCGTGAGTTGTGAGAACAAGCACATTTGTATATTTTACACAACATCGATGAAGTTAGTAGCTACATCACAGAACACAATGATCTTATCAATAGAAATCATCTGCGATCCAGTTCAATGTGGCTTGCAAGAGAGCATAATTGAACATTTATTAGTTGGTTTGAAGAGAAAGTCTTTAATTAACTATCTGAATCACTGAATAATGTTGCTGAGAACATAAAATGGCTCGTCTTTAAGCCAAAAATGGATGTCATGTCATATGAAGGTTATGACATAAACGAATTTTCATACTACACAAAGTCTCAAGATGAAAGTAGTGTAGTCCAAAATAGTGGGGTCACTGTTCAAGCTTGTTCGTTGTATTTTGCTAGTGCCAAAGATAAAAGACCACAGGAAGCTGAGATGTCATATTACAGCGTCATTGAGGACATATGGGAATTGGACTATAAAAAATTTAGTGTTCCTATCTTTAGGTGTAATTGGGTTGACAACAACAAAGGAGTTTTAGTGGATGAGTTCTGTTTTAAATTGGTGAATTTTGAAAAGACTGGTGAGAAAGATGAGCCATTCATCATGGCAGACCAAGCAAAATAAGTATTCTATATTGATGACCTGACAAATAAAAATTGGTATGTCATTCTTTATGGAAAAGATAGTTTACTGTAAATCCTATAAATGAAGAAGAAGAATACAAAAAGTATGATGATTTCAGCCCATTCTCAGTTGGTTTGCTAAGTGTAAATGTTGAAGATAACACCGATGAATACTATAAACGTCAAGACCATGCTGAAGGAATTTTACTTGACTAACAACTCAACCAATACTAGAGTCATGTATTCTTTGAGTTATTTATTTTATTATCATTCCAGCATGTAATCTTTTAAATATACATCATATATCATTCAACCAGTTGTGCTTTTATTATCACTTATGTTTCTTTTATCATGTATACTTGCAGGTTCTAAAATGGAAAGTGAAGATGAACATTCTGATCATGAGCATCATGAGGATGGTAGTGGTGATGCTAAGAAAAGTAGAGGTCCCACACTGATACGTAGGCTGCAGGAGCTCATGGCCAAAGGGGAGAAAATGGCAGTCCAGTTTGATGTCACAGGAGCATCTATTGGGGAACATGCTAGTGCTTTCAAGCATTACGTAGGGATGATCGCACGCAGTAAGGTGGCAATAGATATAGAAAATTGGCATGATGTTTCTAATGCCTTAAAAGACCTCCTATGGAAAGATATATTTGTGAGTGAAAGTGATATTATTTTCATATGTTTTTTTATTGATTCTAATTTTAACTTGGAAAGACATATCCTTTTCGAGACAACATTATTGCTTCTTTTGCATGTATAGGGTGTTTTTCATCTAAATGAAAAAGATCAAAAGAAAAAAGTGCTACAGTATTGTGGTGTACGATGGAGGGCTTTTAAGACATATCTCAAAAGGGAATTTATAGATAATCCTAAACAAAATAATAAAGCAACATATATATATGTTTTTATAGATCTTGAGGTGTGGGAAAATTTGTTGTAGCTAGGAAATCAGAAGAGTTTCAGGTAATAACGATTGTGATGTATTGTATGAATCTTTAATTTTATACAATTAAGGAGGTGACAAGGTATACTTGAATTCTACCATGTTTTTCATATTTGACTGCATATATGAACTCATGTAATATAAGTATGTAATTTAATTAACAGGTTTGCAAACCAAAAAGTAAAAACTCCACTAGTCGTCCTCCTATGCCCAAGCCATCTTTTATTCCAGAATCCACATTCGACGAGTTGGGAAGTAAATTTAAATGTTTGTGTCGATACTTAGCCAACCAAAGCTCTGGATTACAAATGTTGGTCAATTTAACATAAGATGCAACTGGGAGGGACTTTGATAGTTATATTTTTCTTGATGATATTATAGAGTTGTTCCGATATGATTGGATAAATAATTTGATATTCGAAGTATGGATAAGGTAAGGATCTATCAATATAGAAAATTCCAATACACATTTTTAGCTTATTTCTATATATGAAAATAATTACAAATGTTTTACAGCCATTTATATACCGAGACCATAGAATTTGATATAAGGAATGTTGGATTCTTAGTTCCTTCAATCACTAGTCAAGTGGAGACACATATTGAGGATGTGAATGAGTACTTCTCTACTACATTCAAATATTTTACTAGTGTGGGAAAGGAAATTATCCTAATTCCTTTTAACATCCAGTAAGTATTATTATTCAATATAATTTTAATAATGAATAAATTTATTTATTTTAATGTTTGTTTTATTCTTACACAGATCTAGACATTGGGAATTAGTGGTGGTTGTCCAAAAATTGATGACTCTTTATTATCTTGACCCAATGAAAAAAACAACAAGGGGTCACAAACTGAAATTGCCAACTATGGAGTAAGCATAAATTTAGTCAATGCTTCAACATGATATTTTTATTTAGAATTTCTATTTTACCAACTATCGTTTAATTGATAGGGATATAAAGGCTTTTCGTGAAGGTGGAGGACAAATACCCACAAAATTAAAGACATTAACTTTGAAAAATGTCAAGATATCTACTTTGACAACTGCTTAGTCTTATATGTATTAATTTTCATTTCTTATATGTCAACTCTTATAGTCTTATATCAACTCTGTTTATAGTAGTTTACTAACATTAAGTATAATTTGTTATTTGTATTGTCCTATACAAAATAATGGTTGGTCTTGTGGCTACTATGTAATGAAATATATGCAAGCTATTGTCAAACAAGCATTACATGACATTCAGAATATAGATCAGGTAATAAAGAATAGCATCATAAATTTACAAGTGAGTTGTAGTCATTTTATAAAATATTAGCATGTGCATTTTCTATTACAGATCTTTACAACTCAGCCTTACACACCTGAGGACTTAAATGAATTCTGAGAAGAGTGGTCAGATGCTTTTCTAAATGAAGTCAATATAGCATTGGATTTAATGCATATGTCAGCTCCATTATGTATGTGATTTTGGAACTCTTTTAAATTTATTTTTGTATCTGACATTAATTTTTAATATCATCTCAGACTTGTAATCTATCATTTTGTGAATGTTATGATGTGTTGTGTGTATGAATGTCTCAACTGAATATATATATGAATCATTTTTGTTATGAATGTGTGGTTTGAAAATTGATAATTCAAATTGACATAAAATCTAGCAAATGTGACTTTGGAATAAATTTATGGCTTGCATCATTACATTTGCAAGTCTACTTTTTATTGCAGGTTTTGATCTTTGTAAAGCAGATTTCTATTCTGCAGGTTATTGTTCTGAAGATTTTTGTTCTACAGAATTTTTCTTCTAAAAAAATTGTAAACTATAGGATCGGTTATTTTAAAAAACCGACCTTATAGATCTATAGGGTCATTTTTTTAGCAATAACTGACCTTACAAGACCTCTGGGAAGCTTAATACAGTACATTCTTGTTCGATAAGTTTCTCGACCGAAATCCTCTCAGTCGACGTATTTCTCGACCGAGCAAACCTCTGTTGCTTTATAGGGTCAATTTTTTAGAAATAACCGACCTTACAAGACCTCTGGGAAGCTTAAGATTGTACTTTCTTAGTCGACAATTTTTTCGACCAAAATCCACTCAGTCGACAAATTTCCTGACCAATCAAGTTACTAACCTTATAGGAACTCTGTTGCTTTATAGGTTCAGTTTTTTAACTTCTAGGGTAGTTTATTAAAATAAATGACCTTATAGATTTCTTGGGTCAGTTTTTTAGGGATAACTGACCTTGGGTCGGTTTTTTAGAAATAACCGACCTTAGAAGACCTCTAAGAAGCTTAAGACAATTCTTTCTTAGTCGACAATTTTCTCGACCAAAATATTCTCGGTTGATATATTTCTCGACCGAGAAAACCTAGTTGCTTTATAGGGTCAGTTTTCTAGCAATAACCGATCTTACAAGACATTTCTAGGATCGGGTTTAGGAATAACCGACCTTACTGCCTCTTCTTTCTCGCTTGGGTAAGTTTTTTTACAGCCTCTTAGGTCGGTTTTTACTCTATAAGGTCGGTTTTCATTGGTCAAAAAATTGACCCTATAGAGAAAATTCTATAGCGACGGCCACTTAGGCGTTAGTTAAAAAGTGACGCTACAGGCTTAAAAAGATCGATGCTATAGACCATTATTTTAGTAGTGACTGTAGAAGAGAGGAAGAAAGTTATCATATCAATAGATGATAAAAGTAGAGTTGTGGTGTGTGGAAGCATGTCTTTGTGCCGGAGATCTATGGTGGATAATGAATAACATGTCTACCCCTTGACATTCGTCACAAATGGACTTGGAGTCCAAGCTTCTTCAAGAACTAGGTCTATCATCACAGAAGAAGAGTAAGTGGATCAACGATGGGCAGATGGTGCTCATCAACTGATCAAATGAGGGCATCATTGGTAGATCCTCTCTCAAGGTTAGATCCTTCAAGAATTGGTAGAGGTGGAAGCTTTGTAGATTGACTAGTTGTCAACTGATGGAAACAAAAGCTGAGTATTTATTGTGTCATCCTATCAACATTAATAATGAATCAATTTCTTGGTGGTTGTGGTCTTGTATTTATAGGTTGAGGTTAGAATTTGGAACCCTTCCCATATACCTTGTAGTTAAACCTTTATCCTCCATGGAGGCAAAGAGTCAACAAAAAGAGGTAGATGAATGGTATCACAACCCACAAGGTTTTGGTCGGTAGGTGAAGGGTTAGGAGAACCATCAACCAGAGAGCTCTAGGGTTCAGTCATTAGGAATAGGTAGAAATTCCATCAGAAGGCATATTTTAGGGATTTCATTAGTTGCTGGACTAGTTTTTCCATCGAAAGGAAAGTGTGAAACAACCATTAGAAAGAATATGTAGAGCAATCATCAGAAAATGAACCAAAAGTTCCAACAAAAGGTGAGAATAAAACTTTTATCAGAAGAGGAGGTAGGATTTTTGTCGATTATTGAATGTAGGGAGACCGTTGATTATTGATTGCATAAATACCATTAGAAGATATGTGCATGAATTACCATTAGAAGGAGACCACCAGTAGGTGGGTGCTTAGATACCATCATAAGGAGAAGGGTTAAGATGACCATTGGAAGATGACGCCAGTTGTCAACATCCACGTGGTAGAGTGATCAAACCTATTGTTTTGTAGAGTGAGCAAACCCATGGGTTTTCAAGAAGATGCACATCTAATGAGGCGTATTAGTGTGTGTCTCGAGGTGCGGGGGTATTGGTGTGTTTCGCAAGGTGCGTTCTTGAGTCATCAACTGATGGAATCAATAACCATGAAGGAACAAATCAAAGGAAATATGGTACACTTACTAAAAAAATGTTGTGCATGCTATGTCTTTGTAGACCACCATTTCCTTTGTTGGTGCATGAGATATGAAATTCAAAACTTCCATGAAAACTAGGTATTTAGATTAAAATCCCATAAAATTAACATAAAACTACTAAATATTAAATGTCGGCTAGTTCTAAAGTAAAATGGTGCAAATGAATGCAAAGTTAAGTTGGGAATGAAAAATAAAGCTAGGATGAATATGTAGGAATCTTAGGATCAAATAACACAAAGGATTACATTTTCTCAAGAATCCGTTGAACATGATCTGTCTAACGCAAAAAAACCATATTAGAGCTTACACATTTATACCTTATCGTGGAAGAGGTTTTGATGATTTAACTTGTAACGCTTGGTGTAGATATGGACACTCCAATCTACACCTCTCTTAAATTTCTCAGTTATAACAATAAGAACTCATTTTTAGTGTTTCTTCCACTCTACAAGTCACCTATGTATGCATGCAAAAAATTGTTTTCATGTGGATAATTGCAAAAATCATCGGTGATTATTAGTGGCACATTTTGGGAGTCTACCAACAATGTGCACAGATCCCCAAGGTATAGGGATGGATCTATTGAACCTAGATTTGACATGAAAGTCACCTTAGTAGATGAAACCATTACACCATGCACATGTGTGATATATCATGTTGTTCTACCAAAGAGATTCTTGACTAAATTTTTGTGCTCCTTGTTGTGATCATAGATTTTTGATGGGGAGACTGTATCCTTGATTTGTGTTCCATGTGGATCATGTCATTTTGTGATCCAAGCCTATGGTTGATTGCATTATTTCATCATCACCTTGATTTGCATGGCATTAGAGAAGATCTTTGATCAAAACAAATTTGTGGAGCAAACTTATCTATATCGTATACAAGTAAGGGGCTCAAAGACGACTGGAGTTTTCTAGTCTCCTCCTCTCCCTTTTTCTCTTTTTCAGTTGATCTAAGAGTTTCTCACACCTTCGAGGCTACAATGAGAAGATTTGAGTGTTTACCTTGAAGGCCTCACCTCATATCATATATATAGTGAGGAGTGGAGAGTTAGGGTTCCCTAAATCATATTTGTCTAGGCTATGAATTCCATAACTTATGGAAATGTATTTCTTAAGTGTAGGTTCATATTCTATTTACAACCTCAAAACTTACTTTCAGGTCCCTAGATTTGTTATAACAATTGCAATTAGGTCCAATTCAACATTTCCTCAAGCTATCTCTATGTGTGTGACCCTACATGCATCATACATGTCAGTGATGGATTCACTAATTACTATTAAGATCTATAATAAATTAGCAGTGTCTAGGTACACATCATTGCCACCCAAGTAGTAGGATTAGTTGGACAAGACTAAACCAACAACTATTAGTGTTATAGTGTTGTATAATACTTTTATCATAGATATCCAAATTGAACTAGCAGCATGTACATCTCATACTTGTTACCTTTAGTCTCAATTCCTTGATATCCAAAAAGACTAGTAGGATACATATGAGCTCAATTTCATGTACTAGATCACATGATCATGGTCAAGCATTTCTCTAGTCTCACTTATCAAGAGGCCTTGGATAGTCAATACCTTTACATGGGAGGAACAAATTCCTTCCACATTGCATAACATGATTCTCATCACAACCAATCACTACCTTTATGGAAAACCTCTTTAACATCACGTTGGGGAGTGTCAAAGCATGACGATTGGCATGTCACCATTGTAGTGACTTTAGGTCAAAGGACCACAATGCTATTGTTGCATTTGAGAGTTGATTATGACTTGCATATAAGCATCCATGAAAGACAATAATGTGAGTCTATCTGATACAATTGATCTCTAATATGTACCTAGGTGTCTAACTTGGTATCTGATACCTATGACCCATGAGAAATGGACATCAATCACCACACATACTAGTCTCACATGTATTATCTTTGTCCAATCCACTATAATACTTGACCAGGGACATTAAAGAAAATTATTCTTAGCATTCATTGGGATCTCATGTTCCACTCAAAGTCCCATGGCTTGAACTAGTCATTCTACATACATATATTATGTACAATAATATTGTAGTAATTAAATGTGCATCAATAAATTGGAATTGCATTTATTTATATATTCAAAAGTACAAAACATTCCTATATCCATCATCCTATGATTGGCTTCTATGCAATATAAACCAACAATATCCCACTTACACTAAATATAACCATTCATGTATCTTATACCAAGTGACATATCATGACAATCATGCTTCTGGTGTGACAATGCCTTAGTCAAGGGATACACAAACTTGATCTCTATAGGTGTCTTATAGATCTTCTCATCTCCTCATTGAATGATTTTTTGTATGAGATGGAGGAATGGAACAATATCTTTGGAATATGTATGTCATCTAGGTTCCTTGTCTAGTACGATAGCCCCATTGTTGTCGTAGTAATTTTTTCTATGTAGTCATTGCTAGGAACAACTCTAAATTCATTAAAAGATCTTCCTCATCCATACAACTTCTTTTGTAGCATCTAATGTAACATCATATTTAGTTTATTTTGTAGGATTAATCATTATCTCTATTTTGGAACTCTTCCAGTTGACAAAACCACCATTAAGGAAAAAGATAGAACCATATTGTGATCAATAATCATCCTTTTTGGTTTAGAATATTGAATTTGTGTAACTATTTACAACCAATTATTCCTTACATCTTCATCCTAAGTTCTTCTTATGTACTTTAGGATGTTCTATATTGCAATTCAGTGACCTTCACTCAAGTTTTATTGAAATGATTGTCATGCTCAAGACACATGAGACATCTAGACATGTATGTAACATTCCAGACATGATAGATCCAATTGAGGTGGTGTATGGAATGTTACTCATGAGGTTCCTTTATATTCGGATATAAGGGCATAGAGTAAGGTGGCATAAATAAATTTTTTATCTATCCATATTCCCAGAACAACAAGATTGTTTTAATAACTATGAAGTAGGAAAGATTTTTTAATGTGTTAATACCTAGTCTTGGAGCAAGTCCATCGACTACAACTTGTTGTAGTGCAATTATCTTCTAGTTTTTATTAGATGGTGTCTGTGCAGCTCCTAGTCTTCACCATGAACAGTAGACTCAATAAACGTTTATAGCGGCTCCTACAGTCTCAACATAGATTTTGGATTGATGACGTCCTCCCAGGGATGGGAAAAGGTCACCTCACTTCTATAAGGACCCTGACCCACATTTTGGGATAACCCTATTTTTTTTGCTTAATCGTGTTGCTTAGCACCTTGCTCTAATCATCTAAGATGTAATTAGGGCATGCTGGAAGCTTGAGTTTCTTGTTTTGAGCTTACTTGGTTGATTCTTGTGTTTTGTGGTAAGGTTTTGGTGCAAATTGCAATTTACCCAGGATAGGGGTTGATATGCAAGTTTGCCACCTCTAGAGTGTTCCTTCTATCTCTTGGAATCATATAGAGGAGAGAGAGAGAGAGATGGGCACTTTGTCTAGACCTTGGTTGTGTGATGACAACCTTGGTGATGCTTTGGACACATGTGTAAGGTGTCCCTTGTGCCTAGAGGTGTTGTCTCGGGCTTGAGAGCCTTCGAAAGGTTGTGTATCGGTTTGTGGGTGTCTTGAGTTACACCCTATCAGTTTTTTGGTGTCTTGATTTACACGCTATTGGTTTGTGGGTGTCTTGAGTAACACCCTATCTATTTGTGGGTGTCTTGATTTACACCATTTCAGTTTGTGGGTGTCTTGAGTTGCACCCTATCAGTTTGTGGGTGTCTAGGGTTTCACCCTATTGGTTTGTGGGTGTGTAGAGATGTGGTGTCATGCAAGATTGTGATAGTTTACCTAGAGGACGAGACCTAGATCTTATCACCTCATTTACATGGTGTTGTGTGTGGCCCTTCTTCATGGACAAGTGTCACCTTAGCTAATGACACCTTCCTCTTAATCTCTCTCTCATCCCTCTTGTATATATACTCCTTTCTCTGCATGCAAGAGGATCCTTTTGGAGATCTTTGCTTCCCCTCTTCCTTGGTGGATGAACTTAAGAAGCTAAGGAGCTAGAGGAGTCTCTCTTGGAGCTTAGTGGATGAGTCCCAAGCTTGTGATGTTCCCTTCATCTTCTACCTTGGTAAGCCATGGTTTTGAGCTCTCTTTCTCTTCTTTCTTCTTCTCAGCCATGGATCTTGGTTATCTTTCTTTCCTCCTCAAACCCCATAAACCTTGGTATCATATTCTTCTTGGGAGGTGTAGTGCTGACCAAGTTTGGAAGATCTTCTTATACCATGAGCTCTTGAGCTTGGAGCTTGGATCTTAGTGGTGATCTTTGAGGCGGGTTATATAACTCTAAACCTTCTTTGTTATTATTACTCCTTGCATGATATCTCATTCTTCATCTTTGGTTCGTTATCTCTTGCATGGTAGTAGTTATTTTTGGAGGATTTGAGATCTATTTGGAAGAGGGAGTCTTGCTTAAGTTCCTGACCATGTGTTACACTTTGTTTCCTTGCTTGGAATGAGTGTCCTAAGGTTGAAGATGACTAGGTCAACATGTTATGGTGGTTGGTCATCACGACCTGAGTACAGCTAACCGTTACACTAAGAGACAGGTCATCTCGACTTGGTGAGGTTTAGGTCCAAACACTTTGGTGACACTTAGATCATCATGCCTTGTTCATGCTTAGGTCATTATGGTTGTGAAGGTTAGCTTGTCTTGACTTTTGGTTGTTAAACCATTATGGAATCAAACTGGCATGCACTGCTGATCTGAGAAGATGCTAGCTCGTCATGACTTTGAGGTACCCTAACTGATATAGTGCTTAACCGATATGAAGGGTGTGAGCCGTCATAGTTATGGTTGTACTTAGTAGGGTTGGTTTGTGTCCAAGGCAACAGTGATGCCCTGCTTGGGCAGAGGCCACCATACCCCTAGTACAACATTGCCCGATACATCCTTAGCATGTAACGTCTGTCATATCTTGATACGGCATTGCCTAACATATCCTAACATGTGATACCCAATTAACCCAAACCCTAAGAAGTCTGTCATGACATGTGATGCCCGTCATGCTTTGGGCTAGTGTTGCTCGACATGCCTTGCACTTCTTATCACACCCAGGAATTGCAATTTTTGCTTGACAAGCATAGGTTTCCTGATACACCTTCTATAGATGTTGTTTCCCGATACACCATCCATAGGTGTTACCTGATACACCCCCATAGTGTGGTTGCCCGACACACTTATGGTGCTAGACCGATACACTCCCAAGATGACCTAAACTGATACATCTATATGCTAGTGTTAACCGAGATCTTGATGGTGGTAGTTATGCTAAACCATGTTGATGATAGGGTTACATTTAAGATGTGATACCCTATGGGGGTGGTTGTGTGTATGATAACAAGATCTATGTTTCTATATCTCATAACATACCTAATAATGATGATGTAAGTAATGATCTAAGGGTGGTTGTTGATCCAACCTTGTAAACCCTAATCAGGTAAAGAGAAACCCTAAACCCTAAAAACGTAATATGTATGGCATGGATCTTATAAGGTGATAGTGTTGATGATGTCTTACCTTTCTTGTTACAACTTTCTAACCATGCAACTGACACCAGATGATATGCATAGCTTGGTATGAGATATGGTGATTATAGTATGTTTGAATAAGCCTTGTGAGGCACATGTGATATGCTAACACAGAAAGAGGAGTAAATGGTCTTATGACCTAATGATTGCTTTCTGCCTTATATGAGATTACGGTTTCCTCAATGATGAGATGAGGGGTTTTTACTCCAAGATATGTGGTCCTTGTGATGGACATATGTTGAAAGATAGACATAAAGTGATGTTGTGATGAGATCACACCTTATATGTTTCAATTTGTGTTGGTGATGCTTCATGCCTTATTTTGTAGAATTTGTTTATGGACTGTATTTTATAACTTGATTGATGCTAAAAGACAGCTTAATTTATCTAATTAATCAAGTGGAATCTAATCATGTAGGTTTTCCCTATGCCATAGATCCATTCAGTGTCAACACTTGCTGAATGGTTAAATGAGTTTAACTTAGAGTGCATATTATTGAATATGTGGGGTGCAAGTTGAGGTATCTCCTTGTATCCTGACCTTACAGGATTGGCTGTGGGCCATACTCTGATTAGAGTATGGCTTCGGGCCGTAGCTCCATAATATGTGATATAGGATTGGTTGTGGGCCATACCCTAATTAGAGTATGGCTTTGGGGCGTAGCTGCATAATATATGATACAAGATTGGTTGTTGGCCATACCCTAATTAGAGAGTGGCTAGGGGGCCGTAGCTCAATTTTCTACCGTCGTAACATGTACTAAGGGGGGATATATTTGTATAGCTAGACTATATGTCAGTGATGGTAGTCTAACTCATGATGTCACTGTAGGTTTACTCATACTGCCTGAGGGGGTGAGATCGTGGATTCTGGTTCTTCCATTAGACCTTGTATGGCACCAATTTCGACTTATCAAGTGGTCGGTGGGATTTGGGTGGTATGACTCAAATCCTCAGGGCATAATAAAATGTGTAATCAGCCATGTAGTGTAATTGTATAGGATCAAAATATAGAAATATTGGATGAGGCCTTGATTGATCTTTATACAATATGTTTGATAGGAATTATACATGTTCTTCATATTCCTTTTAAATTATTAAGATGTTTCATAATTTATTAGTAATTTCTCTTCCTGTTAATAATGATTACCTACTTCGCATAGTAACTTTATTGCTACTTAGTTTATCTTATCAGTGATGATAATAGAGTTGGTGGAGAGTTATATATCCTGCTAAGATTTGGAATCTCATTCCATGGGTTTCCCACATCCTTTTTAGGTTGTCATGCACGAGGAGGTAGAGATCGTGCAGCTGAGGAGGAGCAGCAAGAAGGTCAGGAGTTGACGAGGTTGGCAGTACTATTGGATGTCTTTTCTTGATATAATCCTAGAGTCATCCATGTACACAAAGGTCTTTGGGGATGTTTATAAATGTTTTTTGGATGGTTGTTCGATATGTGTTTGTCTTGTGCTCCCCTTTTTGTATACAATTATAATGGATATATGTATATATGTTCTGGAATAGGTTCCCTAGTAACAGGTTGATCGCACACATAGTAAGTTCTTTGAGGCATGAAAGCACCTGTATGTAGAGGTTCTTACTGTTTGGCATTTTTATGAAATGATTTAAATTTTTAGTGTTTTCCACTAATGTTCGTTAATCTTCTTTCACAATTTTGTTTTGATTAATCTCATTTTTGTGTGGCGTGAGGCATCACAACTTCTATGGAAGTCCACACGGGCCACCCAGAACTCTTGTCGTCCTACTACAACAAATAAGAAGGAGTTGTCCCTCTTGTTGGTGTACTAGTCACCAACTTGCTCTCCCACAATGATCCTCAATTGTTGTCTCCCTAAATATCCCTCCCTAATCGGGTAGGGTTTTCTTGGGCTCTCTTGGTTACCACAACTAGAGAGGACAGAGAAACTGATTCTTAATTGTGCATTTTGGGAATCATGGTACCCCTCTATTTATATGAGGGTTTAGGGTCAGGGTTCCTATTCAATTCAGGAGTGCAAGGGACTAGGAGATCATGAATTTTTGCAACCTGCGAGTGTCAAAACTATTATTTGGCAACCGAACTGGTTAGTTCACACGTGAAATGGTCGGATCACAATAGTGAACCATTTGTTTCTCTACGTTTCCCAATCATATATGATTTGGAAATTCAAATCCAATTAATGCACAACATGACGTCAACACTAATCCATGATGTAATCAAATTTGTCCATGAACCACATTCATTTGGGAAAATGGTTTCCATCTCTATATGTCCTATCAGTCTTGCTTGAGACCGTTTGTAGCCATCGGTCTTCAAGACCGATTGGGAAACCCTACCTCAAGACCATTTGCACCATCGCCTTCTTTCATTCTTTTTCTTCCTCCCGCCAAAACCCTAATTCCTTCTCCACCTTCTTGCAACCTCACCCCAGCCGCCATATCCACCTGCATCTCTGTCGCATCTAGAAGCAACGTCGACGCCTACCCACCTGCCTCCAACCACTGAGCTCAGTACCGCCACCGTCGTCCATGCCTCCGCTGTCACCTATATGGTCTCAGACCGATAGAACAGCAACCCCAGAACCGTGTGGCTGCGTTGAGTCCTTGAGACCATTTGATGGAACCAGAAGAGCCCAGACTAGTTGGACACCAGAGCGAAGATCATTTGACAGCAGCGCACTCTGTCAAGGCCGTTCAGAACCGAAGTGATCGATCGTAGAGATCGTGAAGAGTCTCACATTCCCAAGACAGTTTGGTCACTACTCGAGACTGATCAGAGGTCCTAAACCGATTGGTTGTAAACGATCCTTGAGACGGATAGGATCATGAGATCGTGTGAAGTCACAGTCCAAAACCATTTGGACACTCGAGCCTCCAAAACTGTTTGCAGCAGTCGATCCTCAGGATCGTTTGATTCTTAAGCACACCAAGACCGTTTGGCCGATGGAGTATAAGCCTAATTGGACAAGTATGTGTCTACCAAACCATTTGGAGGATTCACCTCAAAACCATTTGGAGCACAACCCATCAGGACCGTATGGGCTTGCCACTCCAAGACCATTTAGAGCTATGATTGCATGAAACCGTTTGGAGGATTCACTTCGATTAAACCGTTTGGAGGATATCACAAGACCGTATGGGCTGCTGTATACCAAGACCGTATGGACACTTAAAATAGCCAAACCGTATGGTCACTTAACTCAAGACCGTTTGGTCATAAACACCAAAACGTTTGAGCAAGTTGTAAAAGTTGCACTTGGGCCCAAATCGTGAGACTAGACCCAAGCCTATAAATAGGACCAGTAGGGTCCTCATTTGGGCATCGGATCTGGGATGTCGCTAGGCTACCTAAAATGCTGGTCTGATCCTGCACTGCCACTTCACCTACCGTTCCTACTACAACTCTAGGAGATCGAGAAGAGAAGGAAGGAGGAGTGAGAAAGACTGCCCGACCTGTCTTGGCATCCCTCGTTCATCCAGATCTGCTTCGACATGACGTAGAAGGCCGTATCATATTCACTGAGCTGCGGCTACCTTCTGCATCATGCTCATGGCATAATCCTCTCTCTTTCTTATTCTTCTTGTTTCTCACATCATGAGTGAGTAGTTCCTTTTCTCTTGGGTGCGGGGACTAGTCCCGCTACCCATGCATTCATGTCTTTTCATTTAACATTCAAGGCAATGTATATAACTTTTCATTTCATTGCTAGTTGATATGCTTGTAGTTGATTACCTGCTTGCTTTCATCTTGTTCTTATCTTTGTAGTGTAGAATGTTGATTAATGAGGTAGACTCCTTGACGAGAAATCTGATGGGGTTCCTTTAGGTTGTAAGTGTATGATCCGTGAGGGGATGAGCCATCTAACCTACGGTGACGCTTCTATGGTCTAAACATCCCTTAGGGAGGACCACAGCCTTAGTTGGATGTTGTATCTTCTTGTTAACCGTCGATGCTTGCTTGCAGACTAATCACCTACATGTGTGCCGATTAACACGGTTGACTCCCAGACTAGAAATAGAATGGGGTTCCTTGAGGTCGTAAGTGTATGATCCATGAGGGGATGAGCCATCTAGCCCATGGTGACTCTTCTGTTGTCTAAACATCCCTCAGGGAGGACCAAAACCTTAGTTGGATGTTGTATCCTCAAAACTGTAAGTGCATGATCCGGATGGCAACGAGAAATATGATGCCTAAGGGGATGCTTACGCGGGCCTAAACATCCCTCCGGGAGGGTTCGCAACAGTTCCATTTAGATAGTTAGATGTTTTCCTAGATGTTATGTAGATGTGTTTGTATGTGAAGTGGTGGTGAAACCCGATACCATCCCAGTGATTCCATATCATTTAATCTAAAACAAACTTTTATTTTTCTCATTTACTTTCCTGTAATTAGTTTAATTAACCTCAACCAAATCAATCGTTCTAAATATTAGTCTCACTTGAGCTAGATCGACTGACAAAGATTCTTAAAAACATTATCCTTTGGGATTTGATCCTTAACTATACTACGATAAGACCCATCCGCTTGTGGGTGGTATTATTGCATGAGGTTTTGATAAAATCTCAGGGATTTTTACCCTGACTAAATTTGTTAGTGCGATATTTGCCACGCCAGTCAACACTAAGCAGATATACTACATGGTTGTATAATGGGTTTTATTATTATGCCCAGAGGATTTGAGGGGTACCACTCAAATTCAACTGAGCACTCTGAAGTGGAGATCAGTACCATATAAGATCTATGGAAGATTCAGACTCCATTATCTCACCAACACCTCCTGGTCAGTACAAGAGAAAACACCGCAAAGATATAACAGTCAATTGCAAACAACAACATAGAGTCAAGTTGATAAACACCTAGCCTACCTTGGCACATGGCATGATGCTAGATAATAGGCTCATGCATGGCTATTCTAAAGAGGTATAAATGCAATTATACTACTTCCTATAACATATCACAATATTCAAGGCATGACCACAACCATCCTCTATAAACCACAATTGTGGACGCAAGGAGATACATCAAGTTGCACCCCTACATATTCGAAATATGCACTCTGAGATTCCCGTAGTATTTACTCATTTCACCATCTAACAAATTACTGACGCTGAAGATGGATCTATGGTACAAAGAAACTACATGATTAGGGTTTCACTTTATTACTTATGCCAATTGGGTGAATTAAGGTTGCAGCATACAAGTGGACATACAAATCCTAATTCTTTCTACCAATTATAACTGTGAAACAACTGCTAAAGATATAAAATCTATAAGGTACAAACATGTCACATCATCTCATGGTATCACTCCCATTCAAAGACATCACCAACATCACATGTTACTACTACCATATAAGGCCAACATCATTATCATGCCACTATAGGATAACAATCCCTCATCTTATCACTACAAAATATCACCTCTCACTAGTCATAGAGTACTTGTCAGGTCATTAGACCCAATCACATAATTCTTGCATTTTCATTATCACATTATGCCTCAAGAAAGCTCATAATCACCACCATGTATTACGTAAGTATTACCATAGCATTTTTAAAGCTATGACATTCATTCCACCTGCAAGATTAGGGTTACACTAGTAGGAGAGAGTAAAACATTATTATATGCAAATCACTTCAAGCAAAGTAAGTAATTATATCATATGTCCCGAAATTAGCGTTAGGGTTTCTCATATTGATGATGATTAAGGTTTCCATTTCAATACTTGTCACAAAACCCTAGGTACATCATCTCCAATAATCTTAGAGCACATTAGGATTAAGCATCATGGTCATGATTAATCAATCAATTACTGCGTATCAATCATCACTTACTCTTACATGAATACATGTGTAGTGACCATACATTCATGTATGTGTCAATCGAACCACCAAAGCAAGGTGTTGCAAACACAACAAGGTAGGTGTAGCGACCATAGATGAATAGGTTTAGCCCACCCTTGCAACCACAACAAAGACCAAGTGTAGTAATCAGAACAAGGTATAGGGTTAGGGTATCGACCCAACCAACTAGAGAATGTGTTGTGACCACAAAACATTGGTTGCATTTGAGCTGAGTAACAAGCTTGAAACAAGCACTTGCATTTGAATGAGTAGTAAAGAAGATATTATGGTTGCATTTCAATGAGTAGTAAGATTTCTATGTGAATTGTGTGCTATTTTTGTAGTATGTTATGTATGATTTTTGTGTGATTAGGAACTATTGAGTTACTTCTTTTGTTGTTATTTCTATGCCTTTTGAGTTAGTTCTTGTGAATTTATGTGATTTATATGTGATTTTTGTAATATCACCGTGTACTTTTTTGCTGTTACTTTTGTATGATATTTGTGCTTTTTATACCTAGTTTTGTGTAATTTTGTGATATCACCTTGTACTTGTTTCTTGCTTTTTTGTGTGATTTCTGTACTTTTTATGTAGTTAGTTATATGTGATTTTTGTATGGTTATGATCTATTTTTTTTTGTTATTTTTGTATGATTACAAACTATTGCATTACTTTTATTCGAATTAATTATGTGTGAATACTAGATGTATTACTTTTTGTGTGATTTTTAAGTGATTATAAATTGTTCTATTATTTTTTTGTTGTTATTTATGTGTGATTTCCAAGAAACAATAAATGTTTTACGTGCACTTTAGGACAAATCTCATTATTGTTATTTTTGGGTCCATGTGAGTGGTATTGGGTACCTATGAGTCATCCCATTTGACCAACAAATATATTTTTTGTGTACACTTTCCAATATGGGATATATTGGGTACTTGTGAGTCATCCCAGTTGACACAAAAATCTCATTTTTGTGGACAATTTCCAATGTGGGTTATATTGGTGACCATGACCCATTGGGGTGGGTATGGGTACCCATTTATACTTATTCTTCTTAATGGAGCATGTATGGGTCGAGTAAAAAGAGAAGTGGGTAGGATGGGTATGGGTATGGTTTGCCCATACCCACCCAATTGCCATCCCTAGTGAGTGTTATGTATTCTACTCTCTACCCACACCTATTTGTTTGTAACTTTTAATCTCATCATTTTATTTTTCATTGCATTTATCTCAAAAAAAATCAATTTTTGGTTCTTTAGAGTAATCAAAGTCATTATCTAGCTGGCTTCGATTCAATTTCTCAATTTACCTCAATCATGTTTCATCATTTAACTCCCCTAACTCGAAGAAATACCTCACAATGACCAAATTATGGAACAAACCAATGGCTAGGAATCACCCTAACCTAGGAACCCATAAATCATGCTTCCCTAGAAAAGATGGAAAGTATTTAAAGAATCGATAGGGATCAAACACACCGTTCTTCTAATTAACTAGTGAAACACATTCATAGTATCATCTCTTATCCCCCTTTTCATTCACTATTCAATCATTAGTGAGACTAGGAGAAAAACCTAGTACAATGAGTTATTAATCAAGTTACATGTTGACCAGACCCCTCTTCTACACTTCTTCCATCTTCTTACCTTCCATCCATGAAAAAGAAAATAAAAATCCATAAAAAGTAACAAACTCCAACTTTAGTGTGGGGAACCCCCTCTCTACTCTATCATCTTCTTCCATACCCCGCTTTATGTAATAGGGGTGTACCATGAAAAGAAATATGCGAATGTGCATTTAAGAAAGAAAATGTTGTGATATATGTATTTGCACAAATAAATGCAATCTCAAGTTGAATAGAGGAGAGATCTACATGTTCCTTCTGCAACTCCCTTCTCTTCATTTTCCATCTAGAGACAAGATGAATGACTCATTTTGATATCCTTTCCATGCACCCCAATGTTGGATCATATGACTATTTATTATGCTATGGGATCCTCTAAACTTTCACAAAAGATCTTTGATGTGTCTACAATTTGGGATAGTGGTAAGGAAGTGTTTTTGGGAAGCAAAATTGGAAATGAAGACATGTCTAGATGTTTTAAGTGATCTCTAGATGTTGGCACCTTGGCCATATCAGGTAGTATAGAAGTGAGCATGATGTGAAGGTAAGGCAATCACATGGGTTAAAAGTATTCATGTGGTGATTGTTTCAAATTTTTTGTTACTCGGATGAGAAACATTTAAGTTTGCGGTTAATTGATGAGTTCATATTCATTCCAATTTTAGTTTCATTTGTAGCTTAGTTTTGTATCAATTTCCTTCATTTTACTTTGCTTACATTTAGTTTTTCATAGTTTTACATTATTTTGTAGGAGTTTGATCTAAATCTCTATTTTTAATGGTAGATTTGAACTGCATATCTCACATACCAGTGTAGGAAATGATGGTCTCGCTAACTGACTAGCGGGCACATGAAATTTTTGAATAAATGGACCATATTTCCATTGATCCATCCCTTCATCTGTTAATGATTCCATTGATTGATGCATCCTGGATGCACCCATGACACATAACAAATACCCCCCCAGGGTGGGTTTTACATCTTCCTAAAAATATTATTTTTCTCACTCTACCATTCTAATGGTTTACAACTAATGGTCTCCCAGTTCTTACCTACTAATGCATATCTTTTGATGGAAATCCAGAGAACAAGTCTACTAATGGGATTTTTCCATCCTCTTTTAATGGTTGTCCTGACCCCTCTGCTTTTGATGGTAACCCAATGCCCACCTATTACCGGTGTCCTTCTGATGGTTATTCATGCACTTACCTTTTGATGATATTCCTGCACTCAGTAACTGATGGCCTCCCTACATTCATCAACTGACAAAAATCCTTCCACATCTCCTGATGGAAAATGTTGAATTCACATTTTGCTGGAAGTGTTGGTTGATCTTCTGATGGAACTCTTGCTTCATTTTCCAATGGTTATCCTATTTCTACCTTTCAATGGTAGTTCTACACTTGCCTTCTGATGGAATCGTCAGCTTGTTCACTCTTCTGATATGATAATAGGTCCAATTCTTGAAGAAGGAAGGACGACACTTCAAGTGCACTTATGATGAATGTTCAGGAGTAAACATGTTATTGCATTATCCACCATGGATCTCCAATATGAGGACATGTTTCCACACACCATACCTCTTCTTTTATCTTATATTGTCATAAAGATTTTCTTCCTCTCTTACCTTGTTAATTTTGTAGTTGCTAAAATGAGCAAGCAGTTCTCTCACTAGGGTGCAAGGAGTAGACCTCTTACCGAATTTTGATCTCTTCACTGATTTATTATTGTATAAACCAATATATATTTGGAATCAATTATTTCCATGTTTGTATTCTTGTCTGATCATCAAGATTACATTCTTATCAGATCTTAGGTGGAGATTGTTGGGTTTTATGGCCTCAGAGTAGACAGTGGAAACAAAATTTTTACTGGCCATTAACCCATAACAGGAGATCGTATCAATGACTATGTAATGGGAAGGATGGTTTTAGCAAGATATACCTGGTCCTGGGGCTTACCCTATGACAATACCTCACAGCCATGTGCGGTCTTCAAGGCCATGTCTTGGACGGTGTCTATACAGCTCCTGGTCTTTGCCATGGACTCTGGCCTCCACCACAGTCTGCAGCTGACATGTCCTCCTAAGCGGAAGACATCTCCCGCCTCTACAGATAGTCCACACGGACCACCTAGAACTACTGTTGTTATAGATGAACTCATAGGAAGGAGATGACCTTCATGTTAGTGTACTAGCACCAACCTTCTCTCCCGAACTCAGACTGCTTTTCTACAGTTGTCTTTCCCTCACTGTGCCTCCCTAGTCCAGTAGCACTTGCTCAGGCTCTCTAGGTTACTAGAACTAGAGAAGACAACAACTTTGCAGAGAAACTGATGTTCTGAGTTGTGCTTTCTAAGAAGCCCCTAGTACCCCTCTGTTTAAAGTAGAGGGTAGGGTCAGGGTTCCCAGCCTGTTCAAGAGTAGAAGGGTCGGGAATTTCCATGAATAGTTTGTATTGTGGCAGGCAAACTGGTCATTTGGCAAGGTGAGCCAATCAGTTTACTAGTGAACTGGTCAGTTGGGAGTGTGAACCGGTCGGTTCACTTAGTGAACCGGTCATTTCACTTCCCATACTTGCCTACAATTGACTTTCCTTAATCATTTCCAATTAATTCTAAGATTAATCCTTATTCTAATCAAATTGAACAAGTGAAATGTGAAAGTTTTCCTCCAATCAGGAAAATCCCAATTTCTTCAATTGGAAGGAATATGAGCCGCCCGGTTCACCAAGTGAATCGATCAGTTGGCTCACACCAGTCGATCGACTCATAAGAGTGAACCGATCGGTTGGCAGTCCTGACATTGCCAATGTAGTCTCCAATCGATCTGACACTCTAAATAGCTAGTTCAACACTTGAACTTGATAGTTATGAGTCTAGTCAGTCAATTGTATGTTCAATTGAGTACCTAAACACCTTTAGTCTCAATTTAAACAGTATTCATGGATAATATCCTCTTCTAGGGGTATCCTATGTGTGTGACCATGTAGGTTCCAATTTATGTTGGTAGTGAATGTTCATAACAACTTATGACATCACAATCAATGAGTGGAATCTAGTAACTCATCAATGCTACCCAAGTAACTTATAAAGTTGGAGAACAATTTCAACCTACAATATGTAATTAGTGTTAGAGTGATCATATAGTTCCTTTGTCTATGACATCCGGATTGAACTCGAGGCATGGAATGTCATCCTCTTCAACATTCAATCCATGTTCCTTGACCTAGAGTAGACTGTTTGAGATGCATGTGAATTCACATATCATATATTGAATCACATGAGTATGGCCATACAATTCTCAGTCTCGGCTATCAAGGGGCCCTGGATATCATACTCCTTATAGGAGGGACAAATCCCATATCTATCACTTACAGTCAATCCCCATGTGTCAAAGTCACCCAACCATCACCTTTATAACACCCGTGTTTCTAGAATACATTTGATGATGTCAAAGTGTACCCAACAACATGTGACGAGTGCAGTGATTTCAGGTCTAACAATCACTATCACCACTATCACTATGAGAGATGATTGTGACTACCATTCCATGGTATCCATGTATCACTCTCACAGGGGGTCTGTCTGATATATTGTTCTCTAACATATATCTATGTTCTTGACTTGATATCATATATCATGACTAATGAGACTTTGTCATCAATCAACACACACTCTAGTCTTATGTATTATTGTTGTCTATTTTGCTTCCACTATAATATTTGACTAGGGACATAACAAGAATGTATGTACTCTGAACATACATATGGTCTCATTGTTTAGGTCCTCAACCTGAAGACATATTTCATCGAGTCACGTCATTCTTTAGACATCTATCATGTATGTGTCATCATCTCATGACTGAGACAAACATAATAGACGAAATTACCTTTATTATTATCAAATCTAGTATCTAATGCCTCATCGCAATCATCATATGATTGGCTCTCTGGGCATACTATACCAACAGACTCCCACTTAGACTTCGATCCAATCACCCACGAATCATATTCCAAGTGATCCTAACATGTCCATCATGTTTTTGCTGCACAAGTGCTTTTATAGCGGGTAAGCAACATTTTCTTCAAGTTGGTATATTTCATGTTTCATATCCCTTCGATGTATGATAGCTCGTATGATATGGAAGTGTTGTAGTATGCTATTTGAGATTCCTTTGCCTAACCATTAGCTCAATTGTTGTTACAGTGTTACTACTGAGTCATCAATGGTCGAAACCTCTCACAAGTTTGTCCATATGAACTTCTAGATCCATATAGCATCCTTTACAGTGTTCATAACACCAAGGTACTCAACTTCTTATTGTTGAATTAATCAATTGTTTTAGGTTGGGACATTTCCAACTAACAATTCTTATTCCAAGGTCAAACACAATTTTGTCATTTTGGAAGCTTGCATCGATGTAACTCTTTACACCCAACTCTTTAATATTACCATAACTAAAGAACTAATCCTTTTAGTACTTCACAAGTACATAAAGATGTCCTTCATGGTATTCCAGTAACTCTTACTGGAGTTTGACAGATATCCATTCATCATGTCTAATGCATACAAGATAATTGGATATTTATATCATCTTGTCATACAAGATGATGATTTCATATCTTCTTGTCATGTCCAATACATACAAGATGATGAGTTTGTATGTTCTTTTGATGTCTAATACATACAAGATAATTAGTTCATATTTTCTTGTCATGTCCAATACATACAAGATAACGAGATAAGTTCGTACGTGATAGATCCAATTGTGAATGCATATGGCATCTATCCATGTGTTCTTTATTCTTCATAAGAATTGGGACACTTGGCTCTTGAGAGACTAACTCCAAGGAACATGGACAAGTTTTCTCTCATCATGTTCAACCCTTTCAGCATCTTGTCGATGTATGTTCTCTTTCTTAGGTCAAGAAGCCCTCTTGATCTATCTCTATAGATCTTGATTCCTATCACATAGGATGCTTCTTTAAAACTTTAGAATGCACTTTGTTTCCAGGTTTTGTAGTATAAGGATGATATTCCCCATCAAGATGTGGAATATACATATGCTCCCACTAAATTCTTGTAATCACACATTACTTCTTTATTCTGACTCAAGTCAAACTCTTTGACTATCTTGTCAAAAAGAAGATCCCAGTTCTGAGTTCCCCTCTTCATTCCAAAGATTGATCTATGCAGCTCTATATACTTTATTTGCATTATTGTATTTATAAAATCTTTAGGTTGTGTTACATACACATCCTTCATAGTACTCCATTTCAGGAATGCAGTTTTAACATCCATATGCCAAATATCATAGTCACATTAAGCTATAATAGCAAGCATTATCTTGATGAATTTATCCTTGGAAACTACTGAAAATATTTCATCATGTTCAACATCTTAAACTTGTTAGAAACTCTTTGCAATCAAATTACCCTCCATGTCAGTCTTCTTCTGGAAGACCCAAAAGTACCCTATGGGTCTTACCCCTTCAGGTGGATCAACCAAGGTCATACTTTGTTGATGTACATGGAGTCCATCTTAGATTTCATAGCTTCAAGCCATATCTCAGTTCTTGCTCTCATTAGCTTCTAGGTAGAATGTTGACTCATCATATGATCAAATCACTGCTTTCTTGTCCATAATATATCATATATCATTCAAGCTCTAGGCGTGTTCTACCAGAACCATGATTTTTGTGTGTTACTTAAGGAGCTTTGAGATTTCACAACATTTTGTGATTCTCTTTATTCCCAGTGTACCTCTTTAAGTTTAATGTTTTCTTGTTTGTCTTGAACATTTTTAGTCCTACTTTTCTCTCCCACTGATTCCTTTAGAACTATGTTCTCCTCTAGGAATGTAGCCATCCAAAACACCTTTGTTATTGGATTTGGATATCAAAGTAGTATTCAACAAAATAACATTTATGTGATTTGTGGACAAAACCTTTTAAGAAACATTTTCTTATTTAGGCTTTCAATCCTAATCTTAATAAAGACATATCGAGACACTTCCCATTCCATATCTCATATAGTGTCTTTGAACTAATTAGATGGTACATTGTTTTAGTGTTAAGTATGTGACTCAAAAGGGAATTTGAAGTTTAGCTAGTAATCACACTTAGACTTTTCAAGGTGTGTTCCTTCTTTCTGATACACTTCTCATGATACACTATCATTGTGTTTCAGGTGGAGTCCATCATGATACATTATCATGATCTTCCAGAAGGTTTTCAAACTCTTGGTTCAAAGTATCTTCAAATCGATCATATCAAAATTTAATACTTATACCAAGTTTGTTATGTACTTCATTATGATCTCCTTGAACACTTGAAGAGATTCATGTTTGTATTTTATTAAATATGAAATACCATATCTACTGAGGTCGTCAGTAAATATATCAAAGTACTATTAATTACCTTTAAGTTTGAGTAATCATGTCATTCATTACATGTGTCACACACATTTGTCTCTTTAACTATCAAGTTAGTTGATGAGACATAGGCATTGCCATCAAAGATCATATCTTTCAAATGAAACATCAGTCCATTATTCTTTCCCATACAAGATGTATGATGTTTTCATTGATGGCATGTATATAATAGCAATTCAATAATTCTATTATATGCCCATGAATGTCATGTTGTAACTATAGTGGCAACAACTATTGCTTCGTACAATTTCTAGCTTACTTCCTCTTAGGTCATGAAGTAGAGATCTCTATCTCTATTATCTTCATGAGATCCTCTATGAAGAGGTTATTTCCTTACCCCTCTCCATATCTTGAGTGACGAAGACTTGGACTTAAGCTTGGCTTCAGAACATTTCTTGACCTTGCTTTAGTCTATGGACTTTACTCTACTGATCATTATCATAGGTTTAGTCCTTTCTTCATTCATGCTTTGGCATCAATATGCCAAGCACTTCAAACAGTGTTTTGTCCAAGTTTCTACACATTTGATAAACTGGCTAAATGATTCACAGAAAGATTTGTAGAATCATATGTTTGGTCAACTCCTGACCTCTGAGAAATCACAGTCAATCTATATGCACAATCATATTGAGCATATGAGATTATACTTGATCTTCATCTGTCTGATTATACTCGAACATCGCTTTGACAACATTATACCCTTCATGCTTTACATGATTTTTAAGATGTATAACCATCTCAAGAATGTCCATGCTTCAAGCTATTTATGTAACTCATAGTTCATATATCTCAACATAAGGTTCTTGATGTCTTAGGCATCATTGGCATACTTCAAGTAAGCAACCAATTTTATCCTTAGGTGCATTTGGAGTGGTTCCACTGGATCTAGTCTTTCAAGGACTTTAGAGTTTACACTCACCATTGAGAACACTTCTCAAAAGTTCCAAATCATATTTGAAGTTTATCCTGATTATGAACTGATCGCAACGATACTGTATTTGTGTTTGTCATTTGGATTCTATAAAAGAATTTTGCAACTTTTCAAAACAATTTTGATTTATTTGATTTGATAATTTTTACGATATTAATCAGGTCTTTAATTAATTATCACTCCCACTATTTTTGTTCAAATCGATAACCCTCATGTATCAATTCAAGAGATTGCAACGTACAATCTTCTAGTGGCCAAGATCCATATTTCATCAAATTAGGAGTCAGCTTTGGTTGATCACCCACAACTTGACTATTTAGGTAGGCCATCATGCCAATAGCATCATATACAACTCTTGCATAGAAGACATCCACAACTCTTTGCCATGATCATCTTCATGCCTTTCGAGCTTACACTCTCTGAGAATCACTAGTTAAGTCTAACCCAAAAGCCGACACGATAAACATGCACCCTACTTTGGCAGAACCTACATGTCTACCATCACACTTCCATGAGATGGACTGTGCACCACGCTTTGGCGTAACCTACACTTGGTCGATCAAGCTTTTCATATGTGCCGCTTATGGAAGACATCTTGGACTTTAATATTTTATTTGACAGATTTTATATAAGTACATATACATATCCAATCACCACATTATTATAGTACGTATCATATACATGCTATAACCACAATGAGAAAACATGCAATAACAATAAAAGTGATGATTATGGACATCCTATTGTAATTTCTTAGAGACATAAGGAATTACGATCATATAAGGTCTAAATCATATGCAACCTATTGTTGATGAAGATCTTTGTACTTGAACCATTCCGGGTTGATCGGCTCATCCTATGACATGATCGACTCACCTCCTGGTTAGTTGGTTGATCGGTCTAGCCTACGATGCCTGGACACCTCCAATAAGTAGTTGGGTCAACAGTCGGTCAATCCAGCTCCATCTTAGCAATCCTCCTCAGTCTTCCAGGCATTCATCTTGTATGGTGAGGAGCGTCTTCTTCTTTGATGTAATAGAAAACAAGCTATCCTACTTTTACATTATCTTTGGGAAACCTCGATTTACACTTGAGGGGAGTAAAGGTAGAAGAGAAAGGATCTCGAGTGATCTTGAGTTACATGTGGAATAGAAGTTAGAGGCTCGGTATGTAAATTGAGATACAAATAACCATAAACAACCAAGCACACATAGGGTTTATAGGCCATAACCATGCTACACATTCACCATCAAAACCGTTTTAGGGTGACACATATCAATTACATATATACCATATCATATATGTATATCAGTTTGTGGTTATATGTGGTATTTAGTCGGATATGCACTTTAGTCATTTTAAATATTTGTATCGTATGCAATAAATAAATGATGATAAAGCCAAAATCCGATCATATAGATTTATCCCAAAACACAGTATGTTGACGTGGCTCTAATACCACTGTTGGGTTTTATGGCCTCAGAGTAGACAACGTTAGCAAAAAATTTATTGGCCATTAACAAATAACAGGAGATCGTATCAACTACTATGTAATGGGAAGGATGGTTTTAGCGAGATATACCTAGTCCTTGGACTTTCCCAGTGGCAATACCTCACAGCCATGTGCGGTCTTCAACACCATGTCTTGGACGGTGTCTGTGCAACTCCTAGTCTTTGCCATGGACTCCATCCTCGGCTGATGTGTCCTCCTAAGTGGCAGATTTCTCCCGCCTCTGTAGATAGTCCACACGGACCACCTAGAACTACTGCTATTCTAGAAAAACTGGCAGGAAGGAGACAACCCTCCTGTTGGTATACTAGCACCAACTTGCTCTCCCGAACTCAGACTACTTTTCTACAATTGTCTTTTCCTCGATGTGCCTCCCTAGTCGAGTAGCACTTGCTCGGGCTCTCTCAGTTACAAAAACTAGAGAGGACAACAACTTTGTAGAGCAACTGATGTTCTAAGTTGTGTGATCTGAGAAGCCCCAAGTACCCCTCTATTTATAGTAGAGGGCAGGGTCAGGGTTCTCAGTGTGTTTGGGAGTAGAAGGGTCTGGAATTTCCATAAATAGTTTGTACTGCGATAGGCGAACTTGTCATTTCATAAATGAACTGATCATTTGGCAAGGTGAGCTGATCGGTTCACTAGTGAACTGGTCGATTGGGAGTGTGAAACGGTCAATTCACTTAGTGAACCAGTCATTTCACTTCCCAAACTTGCCTGTAATTGACTTTCCTTAATTTTTTCCAATTAATTCCAAGATTAATCCTTATTCCAATCAAATTGAACAAGTGAAACGTGAAAGTTTTCCTCCAACCAGGTAAATCCCAATTTCCTCAATTGGCAAGACTGTGAGCCGCCCAATTCACCAAGTGAACTGATCAGTTGGATCACACTAGCCGGTCGACTCATAAGGATGAACTGATCGGTTGGCAGTCCTACTATTGCCAATGTAGTCTCCAATCAACCTGACACTCTAATCAGCTAGTTCAACACTTGAACTTGATACTTCTGAGTCTAATATGTCAATTGTATGTTTACTTGAGTACCTAAACACCTTTAGTCTCAATCTAAACATCATTCATGGACAATCTCCTCTTCTAGGGGTTTTCTATGTGTGTGACCCTGCTGGTTCCAATTTACGTTGGCAGTGTATGTTCATAACAACTTATGACATTACAAGCAATGATCAGAATCTAGTAACTCATCATTGCTACCCAAGTAACTCAGAAAGTTGGAGAAAAACTTCAACCTACAATTTTTTATTAGTGTTACGGTGATCGTATAGTTCCTTTGTCTCTGACATCCGGATTGAACTTGAGGCATGGAATGTCATCCTCTTCAACATTCAATCCATGTTCCTTCACCGAGAGCAGACTGTCTAAGATGCATGTGAATTCACATATCATATATTGAATCACATGAGTATGGCCATACAATTCTCAGTCCCTCTTATCAAGGGGCCCTGGATATCATACTCCTTGTAGGAGGGACAAATCCCATATCTATCACTCACAGTCAATCCCCATGTGTCAAAGTCACCCAACCATCACCTTTATAACACCCGTGTTTAAGTAATGCATTTGATGATGTCAAAGTGTACCCAACTACATGTGATGAGTGCAGCAATTTTAGGTCTAAGAATCACTATCACCATTATCACTATGAGAGACGATTGTGACTACCATTCCATGGTATCCATATATCACTCTCACTGTGGGTATGTCTGATATACTGTTCTCTAACATATATTTGTGTGCTTGACTTGAGATCATATATCATGACTAATGAGACTCTATCATTAGTCAACACACACTCTAGTCTTATTTATTAATGTTGTCTATTTTGTTTCCACAGTAATATCCGACAAGGGACATAATATGAATGTATGTACTCTTAACATACATATTGTCTCATTATTCAAGTCCTCAACCCGAGGACACATGTTATCGAGTCACATCATTCTTGAGACATCTATCATGTATGTGTCATCATCTCATGACTGAGACAAACATAATAGATGGAATTACCTTTATTATTATCAAATCAGGTATCTAATGCTTCATCGCAATCATCATATGATTGGCTCTCTAGGCATACCATACCAACAAAGATAACAATGAACTTAGGATCTAGAATATTGTTTGATTCTTATTAAACCCTTGATAAGAATTTCAAATAGGTATTTTTTGATGTGATAGATGTATGATGTCTAAGTAATGCAGTTGCAAGCTTGGAATGATATATGTCTGTGTTTTAATCTTAATGTTGAAAGGGGAATATATCTAGCTTTTAACATATGTATTTTCATGTTTAGTAATGTGTACTGAGAGCGTGAATGATAGGTAGTCGTGGTGAAACCCAATTCACCCTAGTATTTGTCATATGATAATCAATCCTTAACTCAGTCATTTATTATTTAAAAATTTTAGTATAATCAACAATCAATAATCTTTGTGTTAAGTACTAGTCCTTGTTTGGTTACATTGATCAAATAATTCTTAATAACGTTGTCCTTTGGGTTCGATCATGAACTATATTGTGATAAGATCCATCCTCTTGCGGGTGGTGCTTATCGTACACTTAGTCAAGGTACACTATAGGGATTTCAACCCTATTGAGTTTGATGTGCGATAAATCACACATCAAAGAGAATGTTGACGATATGATAAGAAGTACATGATTTTTTTTTCTTCTATATGACACATAGTTTATGTGGCATGCAAACTATACTACTATTATGTGATATTTGATTGTGTTGTCTACAAATTAATATGTGTATGAATCTAGATAATGAATACCTAACTTGCAGAACTTAACTTACAACACTTTCTAAGAAGATCGTTTCCAACTTGTACATATTCTCCAATTACATTCAACATATCTATAGGGTGAGTAAATACCAATGAAGTCATATTTTGATGACATGAAATTTGTATCTACACATCTCTCATCAAGATTACATGAGTAGTGGAGGATATCGATGTATTCTAATACCACTTCATAATGTTCAAAGTGAAACGACCTACATTGATTAATTTTTAGATGGCATCCCACGATATTAGAATAAATGCTGATAGAATTGCAACAAGAGAGGCTAATAATTCTAAACATATGACCTCAACTAGAAACTCCAAAGTAAGTGTCCCAAAAGGATTCAAGTTGAATTTTGGAAGTTTAATAGTTTCAGATAGCGAACTCTAGGCATATATCAGTGTCCCCTAAAAATCCTGGAAAATATGTTTACTTTTTCTCACTAGATTAAAAGGGCATATTTCAAGGGCTCAAACAAGGTTATCAAACTTGTATACTGAGTTGTAATCTCTCATGTTTGCAAAGTTGAGGGGACAATGCAAATTCTTTCCTAAATGCCATGTTACAAAAGGAACTAAATTTCACAAGTCTCGAACATGTGAGTTAGTAATTGTTTTTGTTATTAATATAACAAAACAAGAAGTAAAAGTAGTGAGATGTTTCAAAAACGTTAAGCCACCTCTTTTTTGTATGTGATTGGAGAAGGATAAATGTTTTCTTGTAGAACCATTTAATGAGAATTGATTAAAGGTTTCGACTGTCCGGTTGTATGAAGTTATCAAGTTGAACATGGTCAATAAAATGTCTAATGTATGACTTGTATTGCATTTCAAGTGAGTCTATACTCAACGAATTTTTATAAGAAAAAAGTATCAAACTCCCCTTCACAAATTTAAATATTGACAAAACTTTTGTAAGTAAAAATAAGCAGAGGTGAGACATTAGTGTTCCATTCAAAAGAAAACACATACTTTTGCTCCCTCGGGAAAAGATAGACAAAATCTCCATCTTTTGTATAAACCAAAACCAATGGAGGAAGGCCATGAGGATGGATACATACTCATTGTGTCAACCAAAAAAAAAACAAAATCTCTATTGCATATACACACCAAAATTTAATGAAGTTCCTGTATGAAAGACGGAACCACCTGGAGGAAGGCCATGAGGAAGGATACATATATACTCATCGTGTCAACCAAAAAAACAAAATCTCCATTGCATATACACACCAAAATTTAATGGAGTTCATGTATGAAAGACGGAACCACCTTTATAAACAAGAAATACAAAAAGAAAAACCCCATTGCTCACAGACACCAAAAACCAAAGGGGTAGATTAGTACTCATGCATTTGGTAAGAAAGAGAAACTCATCTTGTGGGGTAGGGGTAGACGTATAATGAAGACAAAACAAAGGTAGAATCTTCATTGTTCCAAGTTCTGACACACCAAAATTGGGTAGGTAAATGGGATGAGGGAGGGAAACATAAAGTACAGTTGAATGAGGTATGTAAGTATGGATTCTTCATATAGACCAACGTTGGGGAGACAAAGGATTGCGGGGAGGTGGTGGGGCTTGTAGATAGAAAGCAACCTTGGATGACCGTGCGTGTATTGTTCATGCACCAAATTAGTGGGGGGGTATGGATTCTTCATGTACACCAAAGTTTGGGGAGGCAAAGCAGTGCGGGGGTGGGGCTTGTAGATAGAAAGCAACTTTGGATGACCGTCCGTGTATTGTTCATGCACCAAATTAGTGGGGGTAAACGGGGAGGGAAAGTTGGACAAGTTAAAAGAGGAAAAAAAGATCTCCATTGCTCGCGGACACCAAAATTATGGAGGTATTAGAAAGGAAAGGAAGTAGAGCCAAAAAGATGGAAAGAAGGTCACAACAAAATGATGAGAATCATGGGAGGCAATTTATCTCAAAAAGTGGTAGTGATAGTTTTGACTCCCAATAATATCAATTTCCCATAGGTGATATACAAGTTAGTTTAGTTTCTGGTAAATAAATGGGTTATTACGGTGGTGACTCGATTTTGATACTCGCCAGTAAACATTGGTCCTCCTCGGCCGTCCGTTGATCGGGAGCGGCTGCCGCCACCGTTTTGTCGAGCTTGGTCACCATGACCTCATCGTCTCGGTCAGCATCATGTGCTGGGCCGACGGCGCCGCCTGTTAGCTTCTGCGCCCTGGTAGCCTGCAGCTCCCAGTCAGTCTTTACGATGACGTGTACCATGGTGAAGAAACAAGCTCCCTGTGCAGCAAGCAACCCACACCATAGGCCAACGAAGTCGACCCCGGCCCAGAACCCGAGGCCCACAGCGACAGGCATGCCAACGGCGTAGAAGGACGCGAGGTTGATGTTGGCGGCGGTCTTGGGCCTTGCGCTTCCTCGCAACACCCCGCACCCCGTGGTCTGCGGACAGTTTCCGAGCTCGCAGAGTCCGATGATGGGCAGCGCGGCGGCCGTTAATCGGAGGATGTCCGCATCAGAGGTGAACATGGTCGCCCAGACGTTGCTGATGGAGACGTTGAATCCTAGCGCGAAGAAGCCTAGCATGAGGCCGCAGCCGAGCCCGACAAGCGCCGCCCTGCGTGCTCGGTGGGGGCGGTTGGCGCCCAACTCGTTGCTGACGCGCGTGGATACGCCAAAGCTGAGTGAGGAAGGGAAGATGTATACGAGAGACGTGTTCTGGATGAGTATCCCCATGGAAGCGACGGTAGCCTTAGGGTTGACGAGGAGACCGCAGAGGAGGATCATGATCTCGTACCACCACCACTCGAGGCAGACGGACACGCAGCTCGGGATGGCAAGGTTGAGGAGAGTGGACCATCCTTTGAAGCTCTCGTTGGAGAAGCGCAGACCTCCACCAGTATCCTGAGACACGCGTGAGAAGTAGTGGACGTAGAGTATCAACGCCCCGACGAGGTTGACGTTGGCCAGGACGCTGGCCATCGCGACCCCATGGATGCCGAGCTTGAAGACGGTAACGAGGAGGTAGTTGATTGGGAAGTGGAGCGCGATGGCGAAGACCGCGCAGTAGGTGAGCGGCATGGTGATTGACTGCGAGCGCAAGTAGATTCTGAGCGGGTGGAGGAAGGACTGGAGGATGAGGTCAGGGAGGCAGTGGAGTATGTAAGCATGTGCTGCATCAGAGATCTCCGGGTCCTGGCCACAGAAGAGGAGGATGCTGCGCATGGAGAGCCATAGAGCTGCTATGGGGACGGATGCTGTGAGGAGGAGGAGGACGGTCCGTTGGAGAGCGAGGCCGAGCTGTTCCGGTCGCTTGGCGCCAAAGGCCTGGCCGCAGATGGGTTCCATTCCCATAGCGAGGCCGGAGAGGACGGAGTAGCCGGTGATGTTGGCGAAGCCGATCGCCAGCGCGCCGCCTGCTAGGGCCAGGTCGCCCAGACGGCCCAAGAAGAGCATGGATATCATGGAGCGGGAGTAGAGCAGGAGGCCTGTGAGGACCATGGGAAGTGCTAAGGAGAGGATGGAGTGGGCCTCGCGGTAGAAGTGGGATAATGAGCTGGGCCTGTGTTTCTGGGCCTCTGGCATGCAATGGTGGTAAAGCTTGTTCATGGTTTTGGTGTTGCTGGGCTGCAGCTGGTGCGCCGGTGGGGCAATCAGTGGCTGCGCCGCGGCAGCCTCGTCGTCGTCGTGGTGGAAGTCGCCATCGGAATCATCGGTCTCGGGTCCCGCGGGAGAATCAGCCAGAGGGATGGCAGCTGGCAACTGTGTGACGGCAGCGGCGGTGTTGGCGTTTGTGAGTTTGGGGAGGAAAGGCACAGTGAGCTGCATGTGGGGGAGCGGGTGGTGATGGTGGTCGTCGACGAGCATCGGTACCGCCGTAGGTGAAGTTACAACGAGGACATGCTCCTGGTGGCATTGGCAGCATAGCACCTCTAGCTGGCGAGGCGATGTTGGCGGGGTAGCTCGGTTCCCGGCTGCCGGAGGAGGAGGAGGAGTGATCCTACACATGGTGAGGTACGACAGATCGAGGATGGAGGAAAGCAGGCTGGCTGAACTCACGGTAGCTGTAGTTAGCTGTCGCTAAGAAAGGGGCAGAGCCGTTGTTGGTGTTGCGATGCCGGAAAGGAGACGCAGGGTAAACTTCCGCAAACTGATGGGTTTAGGAGGTCAAATTATATCAAAGTTGAGGAGGAACATCCGTTGACCATGTGCAGCCAAATTTGATCGCTTCTATTGGGAGAAAAAGAAAATTTCTGTTCCGCCTGCCGCCCGCCTCTCAGCAGCAGTATATTTGTAACTCCAAATTCCTACCTTGCTTTGCTTCCTTATCTGTTTTCTTGCCGCCTCACTCTGTTTCTGTATGGCCCAACACAAAGACCCTGTTCTTCTTCTACCTCAACACTGAAACAGTGCATAATAAGTGTATGTTTGACGGATGGTTTGGGAGAGGGCGATTCAAGAGGAGTGGTGAAGCGAGAAAGGATAAGACGAGGAAATGGAAAGCAATCAAACTATGTCGGATGCGGGCTGCAGTTGCTCGCTTGCTCGGTTGTGATCGACGTGCTTCCCTCTGCCTTGCTATTTATACTGTTGTTCGCACGCAGCACAACTAGTTGGCCTCTTCTTGTCATATTTAATTATCAGAGAAACGTCTCTGTCAAAACTGCTTATTCGTTATAGATTTTTTTTTAATAAAATACGTACAGAAATGTTCATGAAAAAAAAAAATAAACATTAGGATTGGTGGGTCCCAACTCCGCCAATACAAGTAAGTATATATATTAATTATTGAAATAAAAAGGCTCAATAAAAACGTATTATTGACGGCTGCGTTGACGAAAACAGGGAAGCGGAAACAAACACCCGCACCATATAGCACAACTCTTTCTTGAAAACCAGAAAGGATTCATCTGCGCACGACAACCCCCCCTGCCATGCCTTTCAGATGGATGGGTGCGACATGTTGGTAGTAGACCAATGACAATCTGATGTTGTTGTGATCTATGGAGCCGTTTATGTGTATAAAATTCAGTGCATGCGTGGAGATTATATGTGTTGATCATGTTGTTGTTGTTTGCGGAGGCGACCGATGGGGAGGCAGCATGCCGGCGACCAATCTCTGATGTTGCTTTTGTGTATCAGATAGGGTGGGTAGGTTGTTACTAGGCTTGTTGGTTTGGAAACCGGAGGCCAGGCCAGCCGGCGGCGGCGTCTTGTAGTCGTAGGGGGGACGGCCGGATGAGGAGCAAGCACGTTTTCATCCGTCTAGCTCTCTATGCTCTGGTGCCGCCTAAGCTCAGCTCAGCTGTCTTGCCAAAACCACTAGCGGGTTTTGTGTCCATATCGGTCAACTGCGACCAGGCTGAGGGATATGGATGGCCATATGGGGCGAGGCGTCGCTGTTTGGCACGCACGCACGCTCCGTTCCCGCCTAATTATGAGGCTGTTTGATGTTGATTTCGCCAGTTAGACCATCAAATGTTATGGTTTTACAATGACCGGTTACTCATTTTAATATCCCACCGCCCAACCAACACGGAGCTAGCATTGCGGGATCGCGTTTGTCCTGTCTGAAATCTGAATGGTAGGTAAATGAAACTGAGTCTCCAACGACCGACGGCGGCGACATGGAACCGGCAGTCAGGATCCCAGCCGGGACCGTTGTGTGGGTTTCAGGACATTCTAAATTTCATGCCAGTTTTATTAATTTGGTCCTGGAACATCTGCCTATGTGATTATTTGAGGGGAATTGTGTCCGAAATTCTTTTCCTACTCTGCCCGTTCCGTAATTTATTTGACCAGAAGGGGTTATGGCTGCAGCCTGCAGCTCCTTCACGTCCATCTCCCCCTATTCATCCGATACGCAGTACCAAGCAGATACTCCTTCCCGATCGACCTTTACTGCCGCCGGAAGAGGTGACCACGGCGCCGGCCGGTCTCCGCCGTCTTGTGGTGGTGACCCCCGCCTCTTTCTACATTCTCAAACCCCGTGCCCTTAAAACAGTTGGCTGCAACAGCTAGCCAATATATTCAACTCCAAGCGAATGAATTGGAGGAAGGACCGATCCTTATAATTTGTTCCTCAGCCTTTCCCCCACCCTGAAATCCACAGAACCGTACTCCCTGCCGATTGTTGCCCCGCCAAGTAGCCAAGCATGCAAACAACAATTCCTTTCCCGCGAAGCCATATCGCTGTCGCTCGAGTCAACTGGGACTATATCACTAAACATAGAGCACGTGGCAGCTATAATTACGCGTAACATTGAGTAGATTGAAGGTCCTTGACTCTCGTTGATTTTATATCTGTTCGTGCAACAATTTGTATATGTTCATCGTCATTTTTTATCAACACTCACGTACAGACAAAAGATGCAATATCACCGGTGCTGTGGCCGGCCGTGGAGACCAAACAAAGCTCACGCGGTCGACGGTGATGTAGCGCAGTAGTGGGAGAGAGCAGCAAGGGCCTTTATTACAGTACTGATCATGCCACTTCGGAACATACATGTGGCTGGCAAGAAGCAGCCCTGAATGCGCAACAAAACGTATCGACAGCTAAGGTCAAAAAAGAAACACGGTTTGTTTCTTTAGACAAGGCGATGATATGAGAACGACTCCCTCCACAATGTTTCTTGTCTGTCACATCGACCGCAGGAGGAACAGGGAGTGGACGGTACGATCCCTTCGTTGCCCACCGCCAACCATGACACCCTTGCATTCAATTGTTATAAACACACTCGATTAGTGAGCCATTTGGAGGTTATTACACACCATTGCGAAATCATTACCACCCAAGAGTCGTTTTCATCCCTGCATACCAATTGATTCCCCCATTCATTTTAAATTATCATGTCGTTATTGCCCATAGCCATCAATTCCACGGCGATAGCCATAGAGCGTGGTATGTGCGAGACTATATTATTCTTCTTATGGGCCACATGACACGTATATATGGTGATTTTTAATTTCCTCAACTCATTTATGCTAGGTGGACCTTCTTATCTTCAGATACATATTTATGCTAGGGGGCATGAGTATAGGGGCACTATTCGTTAACGAGCTACATCGGCTGTTGCACATCCATTTTGTGATTACACATTTATGTTACTTTATTAATTACCATGAACGCCATATAGATAGTTGAAACACATCTCTCTCTCTCTCTCTCTCTCTCTCTCTCTCTCTCGTTGGTTATGGATATTCGCATCCAACCTTCCACTTCGAAATCCTCAACTGATCACCACGTAGGGTCAAGGTGGAGAAGAAACTCCACCTCTTCATCCTTATCAAGGTCATTCTCCTCCTACTCCATTCTACCAAAATTTTACCAGTTATCATTACCGGTTACATCTTGAGTTACAAAGCACATGGAACCATTGACGGAGCACATATTGAAATGGACTAATCAACCCCAACACCATATACGTCTTGGTGGCAATTTTCCAAACAAAAGATCATATGGAGCCATTGACGAAGAGAGTGTCACATCAACAACAACCTTGACTTGCAACGGTTGTTTTCCATGAAATAGGAGGACATTGGGATCACTTCTTTCGGTAGCTTGTTGTCTGTGCCAACGCAAAATCACATCTCAATTAGATTTGTCTATGCATTTTCCCACAGTAGCAACAATGGATCACTCAGGGATGGGGATAGAAGAGGTGTATTTTTGTATAGTTGTTTGCATATATCATTCATATGGTACCATTTATATTGCCTCCATTTTAATGTAGAATAGGCTTTCTTCATCTTTCGTTAGTTCCATGTAGTGAATTGGAACCATGCAAGTTCAAATTCTAACACCTTGTATATTCATTCTTTTGAGTTCACGATGATAAAAGTAGCTACTTTGATTCAAAGCTATTTTTTTTTTACTAACATATATAGATTAGACAAGGAACTTTTCCACGGTTAATTATTTGACGTGAATATCTAGATTGATTCTAAATTTAAGATTTTAAGATGTAGAAGCCATTTATGGACCATAGACTTCATGTGTAACATCCTTCATACGTATTTGAATGAAAATAAAATACGAATAAAGACATAGAATGATGAAATAATATGGACTTCAAATACTACAACAATATGGAAAAACATATATACCTTGTTTCGAAATGGCTTGTCACTCGTGACAACATTGGGTAGGTCCCATTAATTTTTCCACGGTCTAGGTTATGTACAGAGAGAAGGGATTTCATTTCTTGGGCTGGTTACTTTCTATTTCTATTATGATCATGCGAAGTTTTGGTACACGCTAGTTTACTTACGCTGTGCTGACATACCCACCTTTCTTAAGGACTATAGAATGTGTTATTTATATGTTTGTTTCCATGTAGCCTAGTATATAGATATTTTATATGGTTCCTAAAACCATGGTATCACCAACATATTCAAGACATACTAATATGGCATATGTCCTAAACTAGTGTTTAGAGTTGTCTCGAGTTTAGGATAAGTAATAAGTGTACCAAACCCTAATTCCATAGCATCATGGATCATTAAGTATACATACCTAATTAGATAATATATGAAACCCTAATTATCAAGTCAAGCATCTTATATGTCATTAAAAGTAACCATATTTGATTATGCAACTCAAGATCATAACGACAAAGTACATTAGGTTCTAAATCCTAATTGTATTATATATGGCTCAAAACCTTAATCATGATCATTATTATCTAAACTGTATCAAGGACCTAGATTCTCATCAGACTGAGCATTAGATCAGATCATGAGCGTTAAAGTCATAGCAAGATATACTTTGATTTCATAGACATAATTCATTATATGTACGATTAATGACCTAGAATCTAAAATTATTTATCTTCACCATCTTGGGTTCTCATTATATTCAACAATATCATTTTATAATGCAAAATAAATGTACTTAATTTTTTTAGCACATTAATCATCAATTCTAAGGTTCTATACAAGAATCATCCTATCTATATACATGTATTAGAAATAATATTGGAACCATGATTAGAATCTAGACTCAATCATATTTTATTCAAATTCTACTCATTTTCTTGATCAGTTTAATATATAATTATGTGATATTTGGATAATACTAGAAATTTTTATGATTTAAACAAGATAAGCATTTATACCTCACTCATGGGGTGATGTGGCAACTTTTAATTGGTCTACAAGCCTCAAAATCACACCATGTTGGATGAGTGGGTCTTGTGTAATTTTTGGTCTATCTGGGCCCCAACTTGGGGCTGGCCTGTGGATTGTTAGGCCCACTGGGTGCCTTCATCCCTATGACCAAGGCATCCCGACTAGATTCCCTGATTTCTCACATAGGAACAGGGGCAGTACGACCGACACCTTCCTTGAGGTTGGTGTGGCATGTGGGTGTTTGTGTGGTGCATCCAGGTTAATCAGTGGTTTTGTGGCTTCGAGGAGGTATTATGCAGGCCCCTTAAGGGTTGGGGAAGAGTAGGCATGGATCCTCCATGGCAACAACAAGGAATACAAAAGTTCAACGGTTGGGTTTTGTAGGCCATGGAGGCACCAAAAAGGAGCATTAAGGTGTCAAGCGAGTCCTAGACATGGAAGAGGGGAGGTCTTTATAGTATAGTCTCAAGGATTTAGTTTTTGGGGTTTGTGTTTTCAAACCTCGTCAGCTTGAGAGGCATGGCTACGGGTCCTTGGTACCCAAGGCACCAAGTGTCATCAAAATACTACTCATGGAACTTGAGTTGAAGAGAGGAAGTCTGTGGAGAAGATTTAGGGGTGAGAGGGAGACTGGAGAGAGTGAACAAGAGGTTTGAGGTAAAGGGGAATGTAGGGTGCCACTTTTCTTCTTAGTCAGGGGATGAAGAAGGCCACATAGCCCTATATCTATGATACAGTTGTTGGGGAGGGAGCGAGATAGATTAAAAGGTCCAAATCACATGCCAAAAGTTGTGGATGCAACCAATGTGATACATTTGATTAAAAACATGGGTACACATGGATGGCTATCTCCTAAACCACGACCTTACACAATTAGAGCATGATAACCTCATATCCTCATTGGTCTTATGTACCTTTAATCATCCCTACTTGACCTTAGGATTGACTTAGGGCTCTACCATCCCTAGGGTTTTAGTGAGATGTCATTACTTTATTTCATTACACGTCTTTTCTTGAGGTTTTTCTAACTATATTCAAGTACTTTATTTTCTATATAATTTCTTTTACCTGGATTTCCTCCATTTCTCTAGCGTGTATAATGCTTCCTTTTTGTCCCCACATTAGGCTCATGGCGACCTTTCCTATTGGGGATATTCTTCATGATGGCCTTCTCTCTTTGGCTTGGTCTTCTTGGTGATCTTCTCTCATGGGTTTGGTCCTCATGGTGACCTTCCCTCATGGGCTTGGTCTTCATAGTGACCTTCTCTCATGGTCTTGGTCTTTCTGGTGACCTTCCCTCCTTGGGCTTGGTCTTGGTCTTGGTCTTGACCTTCCTTCCTTAGGCTTGGTCTTGACCTTACCTCCTTCGGTTTGGTCTTGACTTTCCCTCCTTGGGCTTGTTCTTGACCTTCCCTCAATGGGCTTGGTCACAAAATGTCCTCCACTTCCTCAGTGACTTTTCCTCACTCTTCTGGGAGTATTACCTCCTTCATCTAACCCTCAGAGATGGCATGGTTGGGCTCAAATAATTATACTAAATATATGTTCTTTCATTCTTTGCATACCTAATCCTTTAAACTTAAGGTGACATTCGAGGTTACCTAAGTTCTTAAACTAATTGGTTAACTCACCCTTCAAGGGGAAGTCCTAACCTAAGGCACCTTCTTGACTCACATGAGGAGGTCAAGATTTCTAGACACAACCTAAACCCATGGGTTTAGGGTTTTCCCTCCCCCATAGGTCTTTTTCCTATTCTTGGGTTGACCCACCCTAGGTAGGGACACCATCCCTTAGTTGAGGGTCTTAAGTTCATTCTTGTGTAACCATTGGTTGCCTAAGTTTCTTATGTATATACCAAAACCTTCACAGGTATCATGTATGTAGTACTTCATGTACATGCATGCATGGGAGACTGCGTCACCCAAATCATTTGTATTTCCTCTTTATATTTTCCCCAACTTAGCATTCTTATGGATATAGTTATTATTTTACCCACACTAATCACATTATCTAGGATTAGGGTTCATAGTTACGGTTAGGAGTTATACCACATATCTTACAGTTTTAAATATCCTTCAATTCACTTAGGGTTTTTTCTAAACCAACCCTAGATCCATCTTAAGGTTTATCCTTGCAAGGAAAAACTCATAAAGCACTTTTTCTAACTTTATCATTATTTCAATATTAGATGTGCATTTGTTGACGGAGGATGCCTTAGTACTACTTCTTTTCAAAATCTGAACCCCAGATAGGATGGAAGTGCATTTTAGAGTTTATCAAGCAAGGAGATCAGAAGTGTATGAACTTAGAGATGAGAAACTTAGAGGAAATGTTATTTCAGGTAAACCCTAGGTTTTGTCCAGGCAGGTATCACCTTGGTTAAGGGAGTCCTTGTATACCAACTTAATGGTGTAAAGGAAAATATCGCCAACCCCCAAAGCTATGATCCTTTCTAGACCTTACTTTATTCCCTAATAATTTTTCTTATATTTCAACATATTATCTAAAATTATCCATTATAAAGATTATTTGGAAACTCTGGAGCTCTGATACCAAATGTAATGACCCACATATTTTTAGTGTCCCTCAATTAAGAAAGGACTTTGACATCCATTACCTAAACTTCTAGGATCTGGATTCAAAAAATAATAAATAATAGAAAATAATGTTCATTATTTCACAAATATAGTTTACAAGATGCATAATGATCCTTCTCTAAAGTGTTACTGAAAATTTTAACATGCAAACTATTACATATGAGAAGAAGCATCTAGCTAATCCTCCTTTACTTATCTTTAAGTTTTTGATAGATTTCATCTGATTCGTTGTGTTTTGATATCTTCATGTATTACATTTACCTAAAGCACCGAGAATCCAAAACGTGGTGAACATATTTCGATATTGTGTACGTGGTGCAACCAAAATGTGTGAAACTAAAGTAACAACATATAATGCATCAAATATTTGCAAATAATAACTCACAGTTTCATTACATATTCTAACCCATGCTTGGCCTACCATCTTGGGTGTAGTCATTGACCCTCCTTGGGCTCATCTATATTACCCCTCGATCGGTGTAACCCAGGGTTTAGAATATTCTAGTTTATTATGTGATACTCATATTGGCATCACAATGAATAGGAAGAATAAATATCCAACAACTTATTTTCATCAAACCTCGAGAAACCTCAACAAACTTCAGAATTTGATGATTGTGATTACGTACCTTATTCATGCAGAATCCATGCAATATTTGTAGCATACCCAAACCTAGAACCTTGACTCTAAAAATCATACTCCCATGATTAGGAGATTAGAATGTTTGATCTTTTAAACTTGATCAAACAAGGATAAAGTTACACCTTAATCTACATTGTTGATGCATATCACATATTTTGTGTCCATAGGTTCTATAATCAACACCGCATATCAGAATACACTCATATTAACGTAATAAATTAATTATGTGTTAACATGTAAGATAAATTCATTAAATGTGTCACATATGTTCCTTTTGCTAACAAAATGTAGATAATTTATATAATATGTTTAGTATGAGATGTAATGTGCTTTAGGATAAAACTTCTTGTTCCCATGATAATAAATATAAATATTGTGTTATCATCTAAAATAAATGTTGATTTAATGGAATAAAAATGCTTTTTATAAGCCAGAAGACTATCTTATTCACCCAGTCATCTCCTATGGTAAAATTCAGAGAAATTGTCCATAAATACATCATAGATAGAAGGAAATTCAAACCAGGTAGTATTACTATCCTTACATATATTGAAATTGAAATAGGAACTAATTTTACTTGGTAGTTGATTGTAGACAACAAACAAAGTTTTTCTGGTGCAGTTTGGTTAAAATGTCAACAATTTGGTTGCACTCCCTTAGAACAAAGCCAATAACAACCCTTGATTCATCCTTCTCCATCAGCAATTTGATCTTATTGGTGCTTTGGGCATATCTGGGTCTAGCATCATCTTCATCCTTAAGCATATCAACAACCCACTTACTATCTCTTTCAATAACAACTTGGGGACATTGCCTCTCTACATCGTAGCAAATCCCATCCCTAATGGATTTTAGTTCCCCTTCCACAGTAGGCCTTGTTGTGGAATTGGAACTCCATCATGTTACCCAACTTCCATTTTTGTCTCTAATGATGCTTGTTGTTGCCTTGTTGTTCTTGCTCCATGTTGCATTGATGTTAAATTTCATCCAACCATTGGTTGGGAATCTCCAATGGAAAATATTCTTGGTTGGACTCTTATTGCTTGTGTTAACATATTCATCCTCCCTAGCTGCAAACATGTTGATATATCTCCTTATGTTAAGCACTTGAGTGGTCGCCAGAATTTTATTTACTTAAATACATAAGTATTCCTAGCCTTGTAGACAAACCATTATAGAACTATGAAGGTAGTTTGAAGTTCATCCGATAATATGAGGCCCTCTTGAATCCATTCGATCATATTTCTAGTAGGGGGTTGAGTAAAGGACTATAACTCACTGAAATGGTTCCACACTTCATCAGTATACACTAAACTCCTTCAGAGCATGAATGTTCAATTCCTAATAGGAAAGACATCTAAGACACATATTATTACTACCTAGCTTTCTCTACACTCTTCATTTATTTGTCATCAATGCATCATGGGTAGCTAGCCAGATAAACCATTCAATTTAATTTTATTTGTCCTTCTCATGTTATGAATTAGTTCATGCACTAGGATGATGTTATGAGTGATTTTCCTTCCTGGGACAAAGCTTGATTGTTCTTGGGAGATCCAGATATCCATATACTTCATGAATCATCCTACAACCACTTTAGATACCTATTTCAGTAATGTGTTATTGAGTGAAATCGATCTTAGTTGGCTACACTTTATAGGGTGATGGACTTTTGGGATAAGAGCTATTACAATATCACATATCTTTGATGGAAGGGGGAACCTCATATCATCCTAGTCACAATAAGCATAATTGAATCTTTAATCACAATCCAATTTGTTTTGATGAATCTTGCATCCACTCCATCAGGGTCTCCAACCTTGTTAGAATTCTTAGACTGAATCGTCAACCACACCTTCTATTCAGTAGGGTCTTGACCAATGATGTGATATTGTTGTTGAGAGAGAGTCTGAAACTATCCAAGCACTTTGTTAATACTGTCTTCAGTGGGGTGTACATCCATAGTGAAGTGCCTTTTGAAGCATTTATAAACCACATCACGAATTGTATTATCATATTCAACCCATTGTCCTTCCATGTTTTTCAGTTTAGCAATATAATCTCTTCTCTGTCTATTACACATGCATGGAAGACGCTTGTATTATTTTCCTCTTTTTTGATCCAATAAAATCTAGATTTTTGTTACTAGTTAGTCTCTTCTTCTCTGAGTAGACTACTATACTCGAGTTGCTTATCTTTCCATTGAGATTCTAGGTTCTCATCATATTTAACTTCCAGTCAAATCTACATATCGTTGATGTCACTTAAGAGCATGTCCTTCCTCATGGGATTTTCCTATTCCATAAGACCATCCCATTTGATTAATTGACTTCCAATGGACTAATAGGCTTCAGTGAAATATTAACCCTTATTTGATGAATTCTTGATAAGTGCTTCAAAGTTGCTTCTTCAATTCCAAGATTCTTTAGTTTTGAAGTTGAACTCACGCTTTTTCTTGTTGCTCTATCTTAATAAGATGGATTTGTGATTTGAATAGATCTTAGGAAGTACATGGACTTCAGTTCTAGCATTTTTGAGGATCCATTGTCCATTTGTGATTGCTCTATCAAGACTTTCTAAGAGCCTGCCACTTTTATATGTGAATCTCGGTCCATTTGCCCTAAGATCCTTGAGACCTTCTTGAGTAATAGTCTCCTGGAATTGTTCCTCCTTTCTATGGTTAAATAGATTATTGCCTATCTTCTAGTTAGGATTTTCCATCACATTGAAGTCACTGATGACAATCCTACTTCCCCTCACACTCTGTCCCAAATTCCCCAAATGCTTCCATAACAGCTTTCTAAGATTCAAATCGGGACTTCCATAAATGATAGTGACATCTTCCTCTATATTTACCCTAAAATGGAGGAATTGATGATGATTCAATTAGATTTCCATCTTACAGTGATTCTTATCCCACAATATCCATATCCCATTAGAGAACCCATGGGCCTCTACTCGATGGGAGTTAGGATATTTGACTTTCCTGATGGCTTAGACAGATTCTATACCAGAGATCCTCGGCTCGACAATGGTAGTGATATCTAGCTTGTACTTTTATGTCATAACTTTAATGTTGTCAAAAGTGTAGTCATTACCCACCCTACGAGCATTCCAACATAAGATACTAATCATTAACACAATGTGTATTCGATCCATGGACCAAGGAATTAAGACCTAGCCTTTGTTGACTCCTTCTCCCTACTCCTCGTGTTATAGCTATGTGTTTGACTCCTTACCATATGATCCCTCCTCAACCAAATCTTATCAGGAGGATCATTGTGGTTTAGGATTCTATCAATGAGTGAAGTATCAAATTGACTGATATCACTTGCATCTATTACCTCAGGAATCTCCTAAGCACCCTCCATTCTTCTGATGATAACTTCATCCTTGTACAGGTCCCCCTCTGTGTGCTCTAGAGTCTTCTCTTGGTGATCTTGTTTATCTACCTTCTCCTCCTGATTATTCTCCTTCTTCCCACCATTTCAAGCACTTCCTTCAAGATGGGTTCTTATACAAAATTGTTAGCCTGTATTTTCTTCTTCTTGTAATGGGGTTTTGCCTTATTTTGTGCCCCTCCATCCTTGTTAGATGTATGTCCCTCAGAGTCTTGCGATGCAGAATTGGTTTCATCATCCTCCTTGTACTCATCATTACTGAGCACCACGAATTGATTAGTTTAACTTGACTCATTAGTTTTTTTGCTACCTTTCTCCTGGTTTCTCCCTTTCCTTGGACCTCTATTTACATGTATATATCTGCCATAATTAGTTTTTCATCTCTCTTCTACATCTACCCATTTTACTCCTATTTCATTCTCCTTCTCTTGATCTTCCTCTTATTCCCTTACTCGGTCTACAACCTGGCATGCTGGTGCAAGGTGTCCAAGCTTCCAACAATTGAGGCAATTATCTAGGATTGACTCATACTCCAATTTGTAGTCAATTTCATTAATTAGAATTGCTAGTGGGATTGGTTTGGATGTGTCTAGTTCAACAACTAATATTGCAAACCTATTTCTTGTCTTGTTCAAAGTATGATTGTCCACCTTAATCAGCTATCCCACAGCCTTACCTATGACATCAAATATTTTGCAGTGATAAGGATGTTGGGGGGGGGGGGTTCATCACTCTCGTCCATGTGATGATGTATGGTGGCATGCCTGTTATAGGCTGGAAAGTAGAATACCAATGCCAGACCATCAATGAATAACCAAATAGCACCTACGAACCCCCAACATAATCTACAGATAACCAAATAGGCTCCTTGTGAAAATTTGAATAAAAAGAAATATAAGACTTAATGGATATGGAGTAACATGTAACAAAATAAGAAAACTTACTTTCTAATTTATAAATTTATATTTACATACAATTATACAATGATTCAATAAACACATGCAATATTTCTTGCAAGACATATAGCAATAGATATTATCATATAAATATTTATGTATCAATCTTAAAACATGCATAAACATCTATTTAAATATTAATGGGTATTTCTTACAAGTGGGACAATTTATGCCTCTCTTCGCTAACAAATTTATTTATAGAGACTAATGTATTTTGTGTATTAAATGTGTGGATTTTTTGTCATAAAAGAATTAAATAAAATTCTCATATCCAAATATGGTGATTTTATATGGAATTGAATAACATTGTACCTTTAATACAATATATAAATTTTACAAAAAACTTAATTTTGTATCTGTCACTCCTACATAAAATAGCATGTAAGTAGAATCATCCTCTCTAGCCTACTATAAAGGAAGTAGACTCCCATTATGAAGTTTACATTCCATTGAAAATATGTTACAACATAAAACACATCTAATAAATAAATGAATACTAATTTATAAATTATAAAAATTTTGTTTGTACAATTTTCTTATAGAAAATACATATCACTTTCCCATGCAATTCCTCAAAAATGGAAAATAGGGGGAATCATGCAATCTAGAGATTTCAATCTTCTAGTCCCTATCATTCCCTAACAAATTAAGAAAGGCATTAGCAATCAATCCCTACTGGATGATCGCTTTTCTTCCAAGAACATCAACTAAAAATATGCCTCCTAACAACCATGGGTCATTCCACAAAGATATGGCTCTTCCATCTCCATCCACAAACTATGTATTATATCTAAGGAACTGTCTTTCCTTCAGAACTCTATTCAAGTGCCACGAGTAGGAATCATTATCTTATATAGCCTAAAAAGTAGTTTTAGGTAGGTATTTTTCATGGATCCATTGATCCATATACTATCTTTATTCTTAGCAATATTCCAGCTATGAATGAGAGTGGTCAGTTTGCTTACCTCTCTGATACATTTGATCCCCTACCAACCTTCCTTTTTTGGTTTAGTGATTTTTCTCCACCTGATGAGATGAACCTTAGTTTTCTTCTTTGGCCCTCCCAATATGAAATTTCTACAGATTCCTCAATCTCATCACAAATGGACATAGGGAGAGGAAACACACTAGACCAGTAGGTGTGAATGGTAGAGAGAGTAGATTGGATTAGTTCCACCCTGCCAGCCATATGAAGATGTCTAGCTTTCCATCCATCAAGCTTGCTTCTTATGCTATCAATGAGGGGACTACAATGAGCCCTAGAGATCTTGCCTACTACCAAAGGGATGCCAAGATATCTTTGTGTGAAGATTCCTTCTTTGATCCCAAGGATTTCAATGATATTCTCTTTTTTATTTTCATCACTAAAGAAGATAGGACTTTTGTCAACGCCAGTGCAAAGAAAAAGATCATTCAGAATCACTCTAATAGTGCTCACACTCTCTTACTTATCTTCTAAGAAAATCATAAGTTCATCTACAAAATTAGGTGAGAGACAACAAATCAAGAAGAAGCTTTAAGAGGATGTAATTTTCCTTCATGAACTTCTTTATCGAGAAGTTGATTCATAGTTCGCATAACAACAAAAAACATATAAAGGCCAGAGGATCACCCTGATGCACCCCATTGATGGGATTGAAGGCTTTGGATGTCTCACCATTAATTAAAATCTCATAACTAGAAGTATTTAGAATTTCTTTCATCTAGACTAGCCAACATTTTGGGAATTTCATGATGGATAAAATATGCAGCATTGCACCCTAGGAGATAGAGTCATAGGCTTTAGACAAGTTATCTTGAGATACATTCTGGGCTTAGTATTTTTCCTATTGAAATCATGTATCATTTCATCATATTGGAGAATCACATATTGCAAACTTCTGCCTTTATTGAAAGCACACTAGTTGGAGCTAATCAGAGAAGGTAACAATCTTTGCAACCTATTTTCCATTGTCTTTGTGATGATCATGAGCAAAACATTGCAAAGTTCAATGGGCTACCAATTTTTTAGGTCATAAGAATCATTAGATTTTTGTATGAGGGTGATAAAGGTCCAATTTGCCTCCTTCATAAGTCTACCTATCTTGAATAAAGCTAATGAGAACTTTCATACTATCTTTATTGATGGTACTCCAACAATTTTCATAAAACTTGCCATTAAACCATCTGGACCTGGACATTTATCAAAATCAAGACTCTTGACAACATCAAGAATCTCATTACTCAAAACTCATATGTCCATCATTATCTTGTCCACGTCATTTAACTTGGGGAAATTAAGAGTATTCAACATATCCAGGGAAGTCCGATGACCATTATTAAAAATTTGAGAATAGTAAGATATGATATGATCTTTGATGGTGTTACTATCCAAACAAAGATCATCATTAATAATAATAAATTTTATATGATTGACACTTCTTTGTACCAAAAAATGGAGGATCAAAAACATTTGGAGTTGCAATCACCTTCCTTAAGCCAGGTGATTCTAGATTTTTATCTGAAAAGACATTCTTAAACATTCATAGATTTAATAACTTACTTCCTTTGATAGATTGCCTCATTCTATATTCTAATATTTGTAGGATTGTCATCTAGTTTATTTTAGGAATCAATAGCTAATTTCTCGAGGGTTCTAGTTTAGTCTAAAAAAATTCCAGTCTTGAGTTTATTCCACTTGGAAAGACAAGCACATAAATTTCTAAATTTAGAATAAGATTTCAACATCAGGGATCCATCTACTTGGACATTCCATCCATCTCTCACTATATCAACAGAATCCTCCCTCTCAGTCCAGGCATTGATGAATCTAAAAGGTGCAAAGACTTTTTTCTTTTCTTTGATATCCATGGTCATAATCTTATGGTCGCTAATAATTTTGGATATTTAGAGACATTTGAAATCAGAATAGGAATTCATAATCTCATAATTGTATAAGATTCTATCAATGTGATACATACTACATATATCTCCACTTTGATGGTTATCCCATGAAAAACCTTTGAGATTAACTTCAAATAACCCACAATCTAGCATGCATGTATTGAAGTCTTCCATTAACTTTCTAAGCAGAGGATCTTTTTTGATTTTCTCCTCTTCCTTTCTGACTACATTAAAGTCCCCTACATCATCTATCATTAATGTCTTCAATCTCTTACCACAATCTTACTCTACAATAGTTATAATTGTGATTACATTGTAGTTAATATAAATTTATTACTATCACTAAGAACTTCAATATGAATAGACTGGTCTATTTCACTTAGCTCATTAACTACACAATCCTCATACTTCCATAGAACTAACACTCTCCCTAGAACATGGGAACCATGATCAGAAAGCCAACAATAACCCAAAAAGAATCTTTCAATCAACTTCTTGATTCTTTTTCCTCTGACTTTTGTTTCGTTTAGCTGAATAATTTTGGGTCTCATGGTTCTTATTTTTTCTCAAACTACAAGGATCTTGATGTTCAAGCCTCTGAAATTCCAAGATAAAATACTAAAGGTCATACTATCCATTAGCACCATTTAGAACCAGTACTCCAATGGTTTTGTGTACATTGTCTTTACTAGTAGAAGCATCACCATCTATCAATTCATTTTTTTCAAATTTGTTAGCAAGAGAAGACTAAACACTCCTATCATTGTTAGAGTTAGTTTCATTCTAACCTTTTCTCCCCTTTCCTTTTTCTTTTTACCTTCTATTGGATTTTGGAACCTTGAAACCATAATCTCCTTCTTCGTCAGGCGAGTTTGGAGGAGTCGTATGATCAACCACAATGGTTATAATTTCTTCCTCTGAAGGATAAAACACATTGGGACTATTATCATCAAAGGAGTCTTTAGGCATATGGAATTCCTCTTGCTTGTATACTAATTTATCATTAGTACCTAGAGCCTTCTCTTCCTAATGAGTAGAATCTAGGTGATAACCTGGTTTTTCTCTCATTCAATTTGGGTACATCACGACTCAATAAATGCCCTATTGTACTCAATGCTCCTTCCTCACCCTCAAGTTGATGACTTATTGTCATTTTATGCCCAATTTATGAGTTGGTTTTGATTAAATATCACTTTGTACCTATATGTGACTCTAATTTGAGATTTGAACTAAGTGTCATGCTTTTTATGTAACATCAAATTGCAATCAAAGTTGGGCAACTTAAATGAACTCCTATTAGTATCAGATTCTTTTCATGATATAAATGATTCAATTTTGAATCCAACAGTTTCAAAATATTCTCAATCGAACCATCCTAGCCCAAGATATAGCCTTTTGAAATTTGCACCTTTAAGCACGATTTTGAAACTATTTTAGCTCGATTTTCACCCTTCTTGGGACCCAATTGGGGGTGTCGGTGTGTGCAAACCACTCTTCCCTCCCCTTTCTTTTCATTGATCTGAGTGGCCTATTGCCAACCAATCAAGAGGACTGGATCCTTGGATGAGGGATCGCGACCCTCAGATCCATCAACCAAGGATCTTGCCTCGATCCAAAAGCCCCAAACTCATCCCTAACCTCTATACGTTCTCCAACGTGAATGACGCTGGGACCACCTACTCCACATTTTAGCACCTCAAATCAAGCTCTTTTTATGCCATCTTCTCCCAAATCAACACCTCCCTTTCCTATATAATCCTCCCCCAATTCTTTTCCCCTATTTTCCCCTTCTCTCACAAACTCGAAAACCCCTCTTCTTTCCTTCATCATCCTCGTTCACAGTGCAGCGCTACCTGTTGGTATGTATGCCCAGAGAGACAATTATATGATGATTGTGATGGCATAGCATAAAAATGATTTGATTAATAACAAAGGAAAGCTTCCAATTTTTTTTTATATTTAGTTATGAGATAATGAATAACATAATATATGTCTAGAGAATATTATTACTCGATGACATATGTTTTCAAGTATTAGACTTGGAAGAAATGAGATCATACAGATTTTAAGAGTACATATACATATTCTTATTATGTCCCTGATCAGTTTTCATTGTGGAAGGTTGATAGACAACAATGACACATAACATCAGAGTGTGAGTTGGTTGATGGATGAATCTCATTGGTCATGATATGGTAATATCATACCAAGTACACAAATACATGTTAGAGAATAGTGTATCAGACAGACTCATCATGAGACTGATACATGGAAGCCATCATCATGGAAGTCATAGTCAGGTCTCATAGTGATGGTGGTGGTTGTTGTTCTTAAAACTAAAATCACTACACTTATCACATGTCGTTGGGTACACTTTGACATCATCAAACGCAGTCCAGAAACATGGTTGTTATAAAGGTGATGATTGGGTAACTTTGACACATGGGGATTGTCAGTGAGTGATAGAAATGAGATTTGTCCCTCCTACAGGAGTATGATATCCAAGGACTCTTGATTAGTGAGACTGAGAAAAGTATGGTCATACACATGTGATTCAATACGTGATATTAAGCTTACATATATCTCATGCAGTCTGCTCTGGTTCAAGGAACAAGATTCAATAATAATGAGGGTGACTGCTTAATGTCTCTAGTTCAATCTGGATATCAGTGACAAAGGAATTATACAAACAATGTAACACCATACAAAAATTGTAGGTTGAAATTGCTCCCCAACTTTCCATTCACTTGGGTAGAAATGATGTACGACTAGGCACCGCTCATTGTTTGTGATGTCATAAGCTAGTTATGGACTACCAACGTGATATGGGACCTATAGGGTGACACACATAGGAACTCATCTAGAAAAAGAGTTTGATCTTGAATGATAATTTAATTGATTAATAATAGTTTAGGTATTTCAATTCACATAATGGATCAACTAACTAGACTTCCAAACAATAAGTTCAAGTGTTGAGACTATCACTTAGAGTGTTAGGTTGATTGTATTATACATTGGTTGGAATTCTACTTGACCCAAGCTACAAGACGCCCGTCTTGCTTGTGCAAAATGGTCGTCTGGCCTAGTGGGAGACTCCCCTCTCAGTTTCACCAAACAACCTTCTAGGATGGTGTGAGATGCCTATCTTGGTTACACCAAATGCCAATTCTGGGGGTGCAATTTGATTGCACAAAGGATTGATGCTAACGTCAAGTTGAGTACTAATTGGAATTGAATTGCCAACAAATGTGCAAAATAGGAAGGTGTGAAATGAATGTTTCTCTTATAGAAACAACCATCTCACGTGTGAGGCGACCATTTTGGCACACACAGGTTGTGAAACTTCCAAAACTATTGCAAAAATTCAAGATCTCTGATCCTTTCCACTCCCGCTTTAGTCCCACATTGGCTGGGGCTGGGAACCCTGACCCTAACCCCTCCTATATATAGAGGTGTAGTGGGGGCTTCCCAGAGCACAACCACTACATAGAAAATTGTTGTCTTCTTTGGTTGTGGCAACCATGAAAGCCGAGGCCAGTCCTACCCGACTAGGGAGGGATAGCCATGGGAGAGAAACAACTGAGAATCATTATTGTGGGAGAAAATGTTGGTGACTAGTACGCCAATGGGAGGGATATATCCTTCCTATCCATTCCTATAGGAAGATAGGAGTTCTAGTTCATCTGTATGGACTACGCTAGAGGCATGAGTCCTTTGGCTGCTACTAGGAGGGCAACATCAAATCTCACTCCATGGTGAGATCTGAGGAGTCGTTGTAGCAGTTGTCTGAGTATACTATCCATGGAGGAGCAGTCAGACGAGTCTGAGTGCAACTAGGAGCTACACAACCATCATCCAAGATAGAGTGGGCATCTACATGGATGAGGATTGTCGTTGGACTTGATCCAAGACCATGTATATCTTCATGAAACCATCCTTCCCATTACATAGTTATTGACGCTATCTACTGACTAATAGAAAATATGTTAGTAATTTTTTTTCCACTACCTATCTGATGTCGTATTTCCCTATAGTGGTACCAGAGCCACGTCATTTAGTTATGCTTTGAGATAATCGATATGATTGGATTTTAGTTTTACCATATTTATTTATTTCATGTGATGTGAATATTTAAACTGATTGATGTGCACTTTTATTTAATCACCACATAATAACCCAAACATATATATACATACAATCATATATATATATATATATATATATATATATATATATATATATATATATATATATATATATATATATACTTATATGCAATTTACATGCGTCACCATGAAATTGGTTTTGATGGGGAATGTGAAGCATGGTTATGGCCAAAACCCTATATCTATGTGTGCATGGTTGTGGTTAGTAATTCCTATTGTTAATCAGTCTATGTACTGAGCCTCTCTCTCCTTTCCAAATGTAAACTGATATTGTTCTTCCTATTTTCCCTTGAATGTAACTCAAGGTTTTTGTTTTACCCATATACAATGTAATAAGATATATGGTAGTTTTAGTTTATGTTTCGAAGTGAGATGACAATCTACACAAAGACAAAATGATTGGCTCATGAGATGACCTGATCGACTGGAGGACCAAGGAGGCCAGACGTCCAAAGGACAAACCAATCAACTAGTGGTCCAACCAAATGACTGGAGGTGTCCATACACTGCTTGGACCTAAGAACCAGACGACCACTTCAGAAGAGCCCAACCAACCGACCAGGAGGCGAGCCAACTGGTTCATGAGATGAACTGATCAACCTAAATTTGTTCAAGAACAAATCTTCACCAACAACATGTTGCATATGATGTGGATCATAGGTGGTAGTAATTCCTTGTGGCTCCAAGGAATTACATTAGCATGTCCATAACCATCACTTGTGTGTTTTATTTATTGCACATTCTTGTTTTTGGTTATAACATTTATATGATGCATACTATATATGTGGCGATTGGATAAAGTATATGTATATACTTATAAATAAAAACTCCCTCAAATAAAATATTAAGTCTTATATGCTTTCCAACAGCAACCCACATGAAAAGCTTGATTGACCAAGCATATTTTACGCCTTCGCGTGGTGCACCATTTATCTCGTGGAAGTGTGTTGGTAGATATGTAGTTTCGGCCATTGCACGGTGCATTTGTATCATGTTGGCTGTTGGGTCAGGCTTGACTGGTGATTCTCATAACGTCTGGGACCAGAAGCATGTAGATGATTATGGCAAGGAGTTGCACATATGATCTATCCAGAATTGCATATGATGCAATTGGTAAGAGTTGCCTACCTTGATGGTTGACTGTGTTTGTGGTGTTGATCGGGCCATAATTGAATTATCTTGGATCTGGCCCACTAGAATATTGTATGTTGCAGTATTCTAAAAATTGATATTAAGGTCTATCAATTCGAATAAAATAGTGAGAGTGATATTTAATTAAAGACCTAATTAATATCATCAAATTTATCAAATCAAACCAAATAAAAATATTTTGAAAAGATGCAATATTTCTTTATAGAATCAAATGTCAAATGCAAACACGTTCAAATTGTGATAAGTCCTTTAGAAAGGACAAAATGGGATAATGTTCCACAATTGGTTAAGGACTTTGAGAAATGTTCTCATCAATGAGTGTAAGCTCTATGTCCTTGATAGACCAATGCCAGAGGAACTCGCTCCTAATGCGCCTAAGACTAAATGGATGTGTATTGGGAGCATGCCAATGATGCCATAGACATTTGAATACCTAATTCTATGTTGTATGAACTATGAGTTGCATGAACACCATGAACAACATGGGCATTCTCAAGGTGGTAACACATCTTAAGAATCATGTAAAGCAAAGAAGGTCTAATGTCTCCAATGCGCTAGTTGAGTCCAAAATGACAAAGAGAAGTCCAATAGAACCCCATATGCTCAATATTGGACATTTGGAATGACTGGGATTTCTCTTAGGTCAAGAGTTGACCATGAATATGATTATGCAATTGTTGCATGAATCATATATTCAATTTATCAAGTTCTTGGCATGGTACTGCCAAAGCAAGGAAAAATAAGGACGAATATGTGATAGTGATCAATGGAATTGAGTCCTAGGGCATAAATCAAGGCAAAGAAGTGTTCTAAGGATAAGTATAAGTCCAAGTATTCTACATTCAAGTTATAGAGAAGGGTAAGTGTAAAAGGAATTTGTCATTTTCACTTAAAGGATAAAAAAGAAAGTGCCACCATTGTCACTTGTCTGGACATTGGAAATAACTATCCTCTTTATAGAGGATCTCAAGAAAAAGATGGAGATATAGATATCTACTTTAGGTAGGTAGTAATCTAGAATTGTATGGAGAAAGGGTTGATGCCTCTATAGTTGGAAGTTGTCATTCATGGGCACATAATAGAAATAGTGAATTGATATTATGTACTTGCCATTAATGAATCCATCATATGTTTTGTATGACAAGAACCTTATGTTTCATCTTAAAAGATATGATCTTTTATGGCAATGCCATATGTCTCACAAACTATACTTGATAGTTGTAAAGACAAATGTGTATGACACATATATTGAATGATTTGATAGCTCAAACAAACTAAATATGTATAGCACTATTATGTAGAGCACACAAACAAGGATTGCATTTCTAGAATCCATAGGATGGTTATCTAGAATCTTTTAGTTATTAAACAAATAGAGACATGAATATCTTATATCTTGTGAAATATGACAAAAGTATTTTCACAAGATGTAGTGGGAGATTAACTATTCCATTAGGACTAGTACATATTGATGCACATACACCTTTTAGAATGAGTGCTAAAGTTAGCTACACGTACCTAATTATATTTACTGATACTATCAGTAGGTATTGAAATTTGTATTTAATGAAAGACAAGTATGAATCTCTTGAAATGTTCAAGGAGATTATGAATGAAGTGCGTAACTCACTTGGTAAAGTATTATGATACATTGATGTGATCAATGTTGCAATATTTTAAACCAAGAGTTTGAGAACCTCCTGGAGAGATCGGGATAGTGTATCACATTGAACTCCACCTAAAACATACTGATGTGTCAGAAAGAAGGTATCACGCCCTGTTAAGTCATGGTGAGATTATCAACAAATCTAGTTGTTCTTATAATTTCTTTTGGCACATGATTTACACTAAAACAATGTACCGTGTAAATTGGTTCAAAAGACACCATATGAGATATGGCATGGGAGGAGGCTCGATGTGACTTTTAAAGTAATTAGTATTAAAGGATTATATAAGAAAATATTTTCTTAAAAGGCTTTGTCCCGATATCACATGAATGTTATCTTGTTGAATACTACTTATATTCTGACCCGACAACAAAATGTGTTTTGCTAGGATGGCTGGATTCCTAACTGAAACATAGTTCCAAAGGAATCAGTGGGAGTAAAAGTACAAATTTAAATATTCAAGACAAACAAGAAAACATAGAACCTGAAGAGGTAGGATAGGAACAAGGAGGATCACAAGTTGTTGTGGAATCTCAAATTCCTTATGAAAACACAAAACTCATAGTTCTAGTAGAACACACCTTGACTTTGAAAGATTATGATATCTTATAGCTCAAAAGGTGGCATTTTGATCATAGAGATGAGTTAACAACCTACCTAGAAACTATTGAGGGACCAAAATTTGAGAAATGGATTTATGCCATGGGATCAAAGATGGACTCTGTGTAAACCAACAAGGTATAACCTTGTTGGATCCACCTAAAGGGACAAAACCCATAGGGTGCATTTGGGTCTTTGTAAGAAGACCAACATGGAAGGGTAGATTGTTGAAAGAGTTTCAAGCTAGTTGAAATTGCTGAACACAATGAAGTCTTTTCACCAGTTACCATGGTTAAATCCAACTAGATCATGCTTGCTATTGTAGATTAGTATGACTGTGAGATTTGTCATATGGATGTTAAAACTACATTCCATAATTGGAATAATTAAAAGGATATGCACATGACACAACCTAATGGTTTTATAAATCCATTAATACAAATAAAGTATGTAAACTACAAAGGTCAACCTATTGATTGAAGTAAGCATCTCAGAGCTGGAATCTTCTATTTGACAAGACAGTAAAAAGGTTTGACTTGAGTCAGAATGAAAATGGAATCTATGATTACAAACGATTTAGTGGGAGCATATTTAATATTCCACATAATGATGGGGATTAATGTCCTTATCCTGCAAATGTTAAAACCTGGCAAGGAACATACCTTCTATATGAAGGGTTTAGGTGAAGTATCCTATGAAATAGGAATTGAGATCTATAGAGATAGATTTGGAAAGATTCTTGACCTAAGTAAGAGAACATACATTGGCAAGATGATGAAGGGTTCAACATGCAAGACTCAATGAAATAAAACATGTCCATGTTCCATGGAGTTAGTCTCTCAGGAGCCTAGTGTCCTAATTCTTATGAATAATAGGAACACATGGATAGATGTCATGTGCATTTGCAATTGTATCTATCTTGAATGCAATGACATGTACTTATCCCATTATCTTATATGTATTGGGCATGATGAGAAGATATCCAGTAATCTCACATGTATTGGACATGACGAGAGGATATCCAATCATCTGATATGTATTTGACATGATGAGAATATATACCTACCTAGCAATCTCGTACGTATTAGACATGATGAGAATACACATATATACCTACCTAGAAATCTAGTATGTATTGGACATGAAGAGAGGGTATATGTCAGATGCCAGTGAAAGTCACTAGATTACCATACCAAACATCCTTAAGTATGCGTTAGCACTAATAGGATTTGTTCCTTAGTTTTGGTAATAAGGAAGAGTTGGATGCAAAGGGTTACATCCATGCAACCTTCCAAACTGACAAAATGATCGTAATAGTGATTGAAATTAAATGAGAACTGTATTCTTGAAAGGTTTTTGAGATAATGACAGTTGTTCTAATCTATAAAAGAAGTGGAGTATCTCTGTGTTATGAAAACAATAGAGGATACTGTATGGATCAAGAAGTTCATATGGGTGAACCTGTGTGAGGTTAGAAATTATTGATGACATGGTAGAATTACTAATGACAACAATGGAGATAATAGTTAGGATGGGAATCTCAAATAGCATACTATGGCACTTCCATCTCATATGAGTAGTTGGACAATAAAGAAATGAGAAAATTGCAAAATACTGACTTAAGACAAATTTTTCTAAACCTACTATAAAAGCACTTGCGTAGTAGAAGCATGAAGGTCATGTTAGGTCACTCATGATGAGATCCATGGGTGATTGACTCTAAGTGCAAGTGGGAGTCTGTTAACATGTATGCCTAGAGAACCAATCAGATGATGATTGTGATGGCATAACATATAAATGATTGGATTAATAACAAAGGCAAGATTCCAATATATTTTTTATATTCAGTTATTAGATAATGAATAACATAATAAATGTCTAGAGAATATTATTACTTGATGATGTATGTCTTCAAGTATTAGACTTGGAAGAAATGAGATCATAAGAATGTTAGGAGTACATATACATATTTTCATTAAGTCCCTGATCGGTTGTTATTGTGGAATGTTGATAGACAACAATGACACATGAGATCAGAGTGTGAGTTGGTTGATGACAAATCTCATTGGTCATGATATGGCAATATCAAACCAAGTACACAGATACATGTTAGAGAACAATGTATCAAACAGACCCACCATGCAACTGACACATGGAATCCATCATAATGGAAGTCATAGTCAGGTTTTACAGTTATGGTGGTCGTTGTGGTTCTTAGACCTAAAATCATAGCACTCATCACATGTCGTTGGGTACACTTTGACATCATCAAACACAATCATGAATCATGGTTGTTATAAAGGTGATGATTGGGAGACTTTGACACATGGGGATTGAGTGTGAGTGATATAAATGGAATTTGTCCCTCCTACATGAGTATATATCCAAGGACTCTTTATTAGAGAGATTGAGAAAAGTATGGCCATACGCATGTGAGTCAACATGTGATATTGAGCTTGCATATATCTCATGCAGTTTGCTCTGGTTCAAGGAACAAGATTGAATAATAATGAGGGTGACTGCTCCATGCCTCTAGTTCAATCTAGATATTAGTGACAAAGGAATTATACAAACAGTATAACGCCATACAAAAATTGTAGGTTGAGGTTGCTCCCCAACTTTCCATTCACTTGGCTAGAAATGATGTGCGACTAGGCACCACTCATTGCTTGTGATGTCATAAGCTAGTTATGGACATTCACTACCAATGTGATATGGGACCTATATGGTCACACACATAGGAAATCATCTAGAAAAGGATTTTGATATTGAATGATAATTTAATTGATTAGTGAAGTGTTTAGGTATTTCAATTCGCGCAATGCATCAGCTGGATAGACTACCAAACAATCATTTCAAGTGTTGAGACTATCGTTTGAAGTGTCAAGTTGATTTTATTGTACTTTGATTGGAATTATGCCCGACCCTAGCGGTGAGATGTCTGCCTTTCTTGTATGAAACAACCGTCTAGCCTGGTGTGAGATGCCTATCTTAGTTTCACCAAACGGCCATTTGGGATGGTTTGAGGCACCCATCTTGGTTACACTAGACACTTGTTTTAGGAGTGCAATTTGATTGCATAAAGGATTGGTGATGTTGTCATGTTGAGTACGAATCGGAATTGAATTGCCAATATATGTGCAGAACTAGAAGGTGCGAAATGACCATCTAACTGGTGAGATGACCGTTGCAGTGCACACATGTTGTGAAACTTCCAGAATTATTGTGAAAATTCAAGATCTTCCGGTCCTTTCCACTCCCACTTTAGTCCTGCATTGGGTGGGGACTGGGAAACTTAACCCTAACCCCTCCTATATATAGAGGGGTACTGGGGGATTCCCAAAGCTAAACTACTACACAAATAATTGAGAATCAATTACTCTGACAATTGTTGTCCTCTGTGGTCATGGTAACCATGAGAGCCCAGGATAGTCCTACCCGACTAGGGAGGGATAGCCATGAGAGAGAAACAACAGAGGATCATTCTGGTGACTAGTACACTAATAGATGGGATGACTCCTTCCTGTCTATTCCTAGAGGATGACATGAGTTCTAGTTGATCCATGATGACTACTCTAGAGGTAGGAGTCCTTTGGTTGCTGCTAGCAGGGAAACATCAACTCACAGTCCAAGGCGAGATCTGAGGAGTGGTTCAACAGTTGTCTAAGTCTTCTGTCAATGGAGGAGTAGTCAGACAAGTCTGAGTGCAACTAGGAAAAGCACATCCACCATCCAAGATAGAGTTTGCATCTACATCAATGATGATTTTCATTGGACTTGCTCTAAGACCATGTATATCTTCGTGAAACCATCCTTTCCATTGCATAGTTATTGACGCAATCTGTTGGTTAATGGGAAATATGTCAGTAATTTTTTTGTTTCTATTGCCTATTTGATGTCATATTTCCCTACACTACCAATAGACACTTTTGGGCATCCATGATGCAAAAACCTTTTGCATGGATTGAGATCATCTCTTGCCTCTACCACTCCTGGAGGACTCGGGCGACACTCAGGTTTGCTTCCACGGCCAAGGTGGCCCATGATCTGGACTTTTGTCAGTGAGGCACTCTATCCCGTAATGTCACAGTGGGTGTCTCTCAAGTGAAGGGGGGTTTCCCTTTTGGGAAAGAGGATGTCGACACTGTCAGATCGCTTATCAAGGGCTCAAATCACCTATCCTCTCAACCTGAACCACTTCCAACCACTATGAACCACTCTTCTCCTCTCTGGGCATCATGTAGACTCCATTCACCACACAAGAATGCCACTATCTATTGGACACCACCAACAAGTAGGGCCTGGTCACACCCTCCAACCGCGGCCCGACCTTCTGCACCTCACGACGCGGCCCATGTAGGGCAAATCAACCAAATTCCTCTTTTAATGCTTGAATCTTAAAATTCTTGTATCTTCTAATATTCTTAACCAAATACCCTCATATTATATACCATTTCGATCATAAAAATGCCCTATTTTAAATGATTCTATCATCTCCATATGTTATTACATGACATTTCAATTTTTTCACTAAAAACATGTCCTTTTATGACATTTTGAGTATTGATCATCACCTACATTGCTTAACATGTATATTTAATGATCCCTAACCCTAGGAGCATGCACATCGGTAATTTTTGTTTACTTAAGATGTGAAATGATGTTCTCACTCATTCACTTGTACCCTAATGTCATGTTGACCTATCATGACTATCTTTTTACTCTAAAAAATGGTTCTTTATGTACATCCATGATGAAGTTTAAGATTTTGACTTAATTTGTCATCACCTAATCTTTCAATCTAGAAAATTAGTAACTAGTATGATGATTTGAGGAAATGTTTGTTTGAGCTTTCATGCCTCTTGGCCTTGAGTATCCCTTGAAAACTAAAAAGATCCACCTTTGTACTTACTTTATGCTCTTATAGGTGATGTTGAGTAGTTATGGCCTTGAACCTTTAATTCTTATGCAAAAGTGGTTCCCTATGGCCAAACCCCTATGTTAACCCTCTAAATCTGTTCCATGAATGACTTTTTTAATGAAATTCCTTGTAACACTAATGCTAGCTTGATCTATCTTATGATCCCTAAATGATCAAATGACTTGTAAATATGACTTGATTGCATGAAATGAATGTAATGTGACTTTATCATGATCTTGTATGTTAAACCATGATAATAATCTAAATCTTATGCTTACCTTACTCCTAAATAAGATATTAACTTTATCTAGTCTTACTCATAATGTGGATGGTTCAGCTAGTCCTAGAGATAAATATTGATCTATGGACCATGTTGAATGTTTGCATGAATGTGTAGAGCTATAGAAATGATGTTTGATCTAATTGAAACCTAGGACTAAGGGGAACATCCACATGAATATTATTATGTTTAGATCATCATGCCCTATTGATCTAAGACGCCTTCTATATCTTTTCTTTGTGAGGTTCCCTTGGTTTGGGTCTTCTCTAGTTACCTTACTAAAGAATCATAACTCATAAGGTAAACTTAATCTCTTGACTCTACTATGGTATTGGCTTGATTGTATGTATGCTTGTATAAATTCTTGGCTAGATAAATACTTGTCTGAGCCATTGTTCCCTACGAATATTACTTTCATGTTGATTATACTATGTTGACAAATCTTGAACATAATTTAGAGAAATCCATTATATACCCTGGTGCACCTGCCTGAAGTTTTGGGGTAAGGACACCAGGGCAGACATCTTACTTGATAAGGCGGACCATTATGATACAAGGGTTACCTCTTGATGATGACCTTGAGGCCCCTTATGGATTGGGCAGCTAATGTTGAGCACTCTTACAGACTCTTCCATGAGAAGTTAGTCTAAAAGGCCTATAGTTGATATAATGAATAAAGAATTCTAAAACATGCTTTGTATAAAGGAAAGTAGTTAAGTGTTCTCGCCTTGTTTCTAGTTCTTTATTTTTATGATGTTTCTAGACTAGAAACTTTTATATTACTCTTAAAGTGTGGTTACATGTTTTTCATAGCATACTTAATGCTTTAGCATTAATATATTTTGTTTATCGAATTTGTAGTTCCCAAATGAAGATATGATGTGCTCAAGATTCTAAGCTCTGAAATGGAATACAAATGGGTATACTTCAATCTAGAAATGGGTACATGCTTCTCTACTCCTTTTTAGTATCTTCTTATCTCTTGTTTTTTGTTACTTCTTTACACATATATTGCATGTGTGAAATATTGCTCCATTCTAGGGAGCCAGTAGGAGTATGGACTTAGGTTAATAAATGGATCCGTGAAAAATGGTATCAAAGTCATACACATAGGCCTCTATATATGTTCAAGGCATAACACATCTTAAGTACCCATGAAGGAAAAAAATCCTTTCCTCAAAGTTTAGAGAGTCTTCTAGAATCTCATCTCTTCTTTGAGGATCACCTAAGACACCCAAGTAGATGATAAATAGGTAATCTTCTCATCTCCTCATGTGATTCTTCTCTCATAACTATTAATCACATGAATTCTCGATTTTGGGTAGCTTATGCATGGGGAAAACTAAAAATTTATTTGAAGTGATAGAAGTTGATTGAGATGACAATTCCATGATTTGATCTTAAACTAAAAACCCTATTCAATGAATGAAAGTACTCTTGAAATAATTGTGTTCATGTGCAAAGTCTAGGTAAACTCGATGTTACCAAACCGAATAGAAGTACTTCCTATGTTTAAGGTAAATTCTTGATATAGTGAAATAATGGGGAACTCATGTTTTACACCTCATGGTTGATGAGGTCCCTATTGATTAAACCTATGTTTCTCTATTGTTGATTAAATCTCAAGCATAGTTAAGAAAACTTCTCCCCTATTTGACTTATGCAATGATCATGCCACAAAATGACCACGCCTTTTGATCCCTAGACTTTGATGTGATGACTCGTTATAAGAGGAAACTGCCCTATTGCCTATTATTCCTCTTTGTAGACTCAATTTGAATAATATGATGGACCTAGATCTGAATCTTACACTATTATACTCAAACTCTCAAGTTTTCAATTTCACTTCTAGATTTCCAAATATACCCTTACCTTGACCATGAAAGGAAGGGAGCATGATTATGACCTTAACATTGCAAAATCTTGAAACATGGTTTCTCTATTACGACCTAGATCTTTCAAAAATATTAAAATATGATTTCTCTATTATAATCTTGATGTTTGACTCGTGATTTTCTAAAATACAATTTGATAGTTGATACCCATCCTATTTGGATTTGTTTTATAACTCATGATTAATTTAGACTAGTGTGCTAGATTAGGGTGGTAGTGACTTGTGGATCCCCCTAATCTATGTCACATTTCCTATTTGACTACCTCTAAATTATCACTTTGCGGATTATTTAGAGTTTGGAAAGGTTACCCCTTCCACCCAATTTTGATTTCTTTACCTAAGACTCTAATAGGTCAGATTCATGACGATATTGATACCCAATCTTGAATCTCGATTTAATTACGATCTTGAAATATGATGATGTTGACCATAGTTAGTGGTTAAGTTCCTAGAAAGACCTAGGGTTAGATCATTCATTGACCTTGAACACCATGGTAATAAAAATCGATATCGATATCTCAAATTTTGCTCAAATAATGCGTGAAACGTTGCTTGAATGTTGCCCTGATGAATGATCACACCTAACATCTAAAGTAGGAACCCAAACCCTAGTTTCAAAATTTGAGACATGTGATTTTGATGTCTAAACTTGACACTCAACATTGATTCACGATAATGACATTGATATTAATTTGACTCCTGCGATCACCCTATTTGGATCTTGGGATTACCCTCAATATATGACTAATGACTTTCATGCTCCCCCAAATTTCAAAATAAATGATGATTATGTTGACTTGCTCAATTTATGACTTAGGGTTATGCTCCATGTGGACTAGGATAGGCCCTTCCATTGATTTTGAGCATGAAATCATGATGTTGAAATATGATGTTGGTCTTGAATCATTGAAATGTAAAATCTCAATTATGGACCCCACCTAGGCTAATGTAGAAGCTAGAGCCCTAAATTTTAGGAATGAAAGTCATTCCTTACTCTTGAACTCTATTTGATTGACCTAAAATGTGATCTCTCCAAATTGATGATCTATATGACAATCTCTCTAGATATGTGACTCGTGTGATGATCTCTCCCAATTTGATGATCCATGTGACTATGTGTTGACTTTGATGTTTGATTTATCAATTTTGGAATGAGAATGATTTTGTATGTGGTGATGATACCTTACAGGATAGTGTGATGATTTTGGCATTGAATATGAGATCTCAAATCTTGATATATGAATTAATTTAATGTTGGGGACAAAATTTCTTTTAAGGTGAGGAGGATGTGATAACCTAGTTTCTCTCTCATTCAATTTGGGTACATCATGACTCATTAAATTCCCTATTGTACTCAATGCCCCTTCCTCACCCTCAAGTTGATGACTAGTAGTCACTTTATGCCCAATTGATGAGTTGGTTTTAATTAAATATCACTTTGTACGTATATGTGACTCTAATTTGAGCTTTGAACTAAGTGTCATGCTTTTTATGTATTATCAACTGGAAATCAAATTTGGACCACATCAATGAACTCTTGTTGGTATCAAATTTTTTCCATGATGTAGAGGATTCAATTATCAATCCAACATTACAAAAAATTTCTTCAATCAGACCATTCTAGCCCAAGATATAGCCTTTCAAAATTTGCACCTTTAAGCATGATTTTACAACTATTTTAGCTCATTTTCACCCTTCTTGGGCCCAATTGGGGGAGCCAACACACATGACCCACTCTTCCCTCCTCTTTCTTTTCTACGATTTGAGTGACCTCTTACTGACCAATCAGGAGCCCCATATCCTTAGACGAGGGATCACGACCCTCAAATCCATCAACCAAGGATCTTGAATCAATCCAACGGCCCCAAACTCATCCCTAACCTCCATACATTCTCCAGTGTGAATGACACTAACATATATCTTCTCCATGGTTTGGTGCCTCAAATCATGCTCTTTTTGTGCCATCTTCTCCCGAATCAATACCTCCCTTTTCTATATAACTCTTCCCCTGATTTGTTTCCCCTTTTTTCCCCTTCTTCTGTGAACCCAAGCACCCCTCTTATTTCCTTCATTGTCCTCCTTCACAGTGCAACACCGCCAATAGACACGTTTGAGCATCTACGATACAGTAACCTTCCACCTCAATTGAGATCATTTCTTACCTTAGCCGCTCCTGTTCGACTCGAGCGACACTCGTGTTTCCTTCCCCAGCCAAGGTGGCCCATGATTCAGACTTCTACCAGCAAGGCGCTCTATCCCATGTCATCACGGTGGGCATCTCTCAAGTGAAGGGGGGTTTCCTTTTGGGAAAGAGGATGTCAACATCATTAGATCGTGTATCTAGGGCTCAAATCACCTCCCCTCCCAACCTAACTTGCTTCCAACTGCTTCAGACCACTCTCCTCTATTCTGGGTGTCTTGTAGAAGGTGTTCACCACACAGGAACACCACTATCCACTGGCCACCACCTGCGAGCAGGGATTGGGCATGCCCTCCAACCACATGCCAGCCTTCTATGCCTCACAACATGGCCCATTTAGGTTAAATCAACCAAATTCCTCTGTTATTGCTTGAATATTAAAATTCTTGATCTTCTAATATTCTTAACGTAATACCCTCATATTATATACCATTTTGATCAGAAAAACACCCTCTTTCAAATGATGGTATCATCTACTACTATTGTTGCATGATATTTCACTATTTTACTGAAAATGTGTCCTTTTATGACATTTTGAGTATTAATCATCACTTACATAACTTAACATGTATATTTATGATCTCTAACCCTAGGTGCATGCAAATCAGTAATATTTTCTTACTTAAGATGTGGATTGATGTTCTCACTCATTCAATTGTACTCTAATGCCATCTTGACCTATCATGACTGGCTTTGCTCTAAAAAATGGTTCCTTATGTACATCCATTATGAAGTTTAAGATTTTGACTTAATTTTTCATCACCTAATCTTTCAATCTCGAAAATAGTAACTAGTATGATGATTTGAGAAATGTTTTCTCAAGCTTCCATGCCTCTTGGCCTTAAGTATCCCTTAGAAACTAAAAAGATCCACCTTTGTGCTCTTATAGGTTATGTTGAGTATTTATGGCCTTGAACCTTTAATTCTTATGCAAAAGTGGTTCCCTATGGCCAAACCCCTATGTTAACCCTCTAAATCAGTTCCCCTAATGACTTGTTTCTTGAAATTACTTGTAACACTAATGCTAGCTTGACCTATCTTATGCTCCCTAAATGATCAAATCACTTGTAAATATGACTTGATTGCATGAAATGAAACTAATATGACTTTATCATGATCTTGCATGTTAAACCATGATAATAATCCAAATCTTATGCTTACCTTACTCCAAAATCAGAGATTAACTTTATCCAGACTTACTCATAATGTGGATGGTTCACTTAGGCCTAGAGCTAAATGTTGATCTATGGACCATGTTGAATAATGACATGAATGTGTAGAACTTTGGAAATGTTGTTTGATCTAATTGAAACCTAGGACTAAGGTGAACATCAAAATGACTCTTATGATGGTTAGATCATCACGCCCTATTGATCTAAGACACATGCTATATATTTTCTTTGTGAGGTTCCCTTAGTTTGGATCTTCTCTGGGTACCTTACTCGAGAATCATAACTCGCAAGGTACTCTTAATCTCTTAACCCTACTATGTTATTGGATTGATTGTATGTATGCTTGGATAGATAAATACTTATTTGAGCTACTATTCCCTATGAATACTACTTTCATGTTGATTATACTATGTTGACAAATCTTGAACATAATTTAGAGAAATCCATTATATACCCTGGTGCACCTTCCTGAAGTTTTGGGGCAAGGACACCAGGTCAGACATCTTACATGATAAGGTGGACCATTATGATACAAGGAGTACCTCTTGGTGATGACCTTGAGGCACCTTATAGATTGGGTATCTAATGTTGATCACACTTATAGACTTTTCCATGAGAAGTTAGTCTAAAAGGCCTACAGTTGATATAATGGATAAAGAAATCTAAAACATGCTTTAGATAAATGAAAGTAGTTAAGTGTACTCACCTTGTTTCTAGTTCTTGATTATTATGATGTTTCTAACCAAACAACTTTTACATTCCTCTTAAACTATGGTTACATGTTTTTCATAGCGTACTTAATGCTTTAGCATTAATATGTTTTGTTTATCAAGTTTGTAGTTCCCAAATGAAGATCCACTACACTCAAGACTCTAAGCTCTGAAATCCAATCAAAATGGGCATACTTGAATCTAGAAATGGATACAAGCTTCTCTACCCCCTTTTAGTATCTTGTTATCTCTTGTTTTGTGGTTACTACTTTACATATATATTGCATGTATGAAATATTGATCCATTGTAGGGACGGACACCCATGTCCACTAGCCTTTGGATTTGTAGCCATGAGGAGTGTGGACTTAGGGTAATAAACAGATCCGTGACAAATAGTATCAAAGTCATACACAAAAGCTTCTATATATGTTTAAGGCATAACACCTATTAAGAACCCAAAAAGGACTAAAAATCCTTTCCTCAGAGTTTAGAGAGTCTTATAGAATCTCATATCTTCTGTAAGGATCACCTAAGCCACCCATGTAGATGATGAATAGGTACTCTTCTCGTCTCCTCATGTGATTCTTCTCTCATGACTACTAATCACATGAATTCTCGATTTTGGGTAGCTAATGCATGGGGAAAACTGAAAATTTATTTGAAATGATAGAAGTTGAATAAGATGAAAATTCCATGATCTAATCTTAAACTAAAAACCCTATTTTAGGAATGAAAGTATTCTTGAAAGTGGTGTGTTCATGTGCAAAGTCTAGGTAAACTCGATGTTAGCAAACAAGATAGAAGTGCTTCCCATGTTTGTGGTAAATTCTTGATATGGTCAAATAAGGTGGAACTCGTGCTTTACACCTCATGTTTGATGAGGTCCCTACTGATTAAACCTATAATGCTCTATTATTGTTCACTAAACCTCAAACATAGTTAAGAATACTTCTCACCTATTTGATTTATGCAATGATCCCACCATGAAATGACCAAGCCATTAGAACCCTAGACTATGATGTGAAGACCAGTTATAAGAGGAAACTCCCCTATTGACTGTTATTCCTCTTTGTAGACTCAATCTGAATAATATGATGGACCTAGATCTGAATCTTACACTATTATACTTAAACTCTCAAGTTTTCAATTTGACTTCTAGATTTCCAACTGTACCCTTACCTTGAACATGAAAGGAAGGGAGCACGATTATGACCTTAACATTACAAAATCTTGAGACATGATTTCTCTATTACAACCTAGATCTTGCAAAAATCTTAAAATATGATTTCTCTATTATGATCTTGAAGTTTGAATCGTGATTTTGTGAAATACGATTTGATAGTTTATACCTGCACTATTTGGATATGTTTTATGACTCATGATTGATGTAGACTCATGTGCTAGATTAGGTTGGTAGTGAGTTGTGAACCCCCCTAATCTATGTCATATATCCTATTTAACTACCTATAAATTCTCACTTTGTGGATTATTTAGAGTTTGGAAAGGTTGCCCTTCCACCCGATTTTGATTTCATAACCTAAGACTCTAATAGGTCAAATTCATGATGATATTGATACTCAATCTTGAATCTTGATTTAATGATGATTTTGAAATACGATGATGCTGATTATAGTTTGTGGCTAAGTTCCTAGAAATATCTATGTTTTTGATCACTTATCTACTTCCCTAAATTAGTCTGAAGGGTGTAGTTCCTAGGTGAGTCTTGTAAGCAGTTCTATAAACCCATTCAACTTGTGAGCTCAATCTTATCGTGTCCTATAAACTGTCATCTTGAGAGTGCTTTGATTTACGGTTGGAAGCCTCAACTTGACCACTAGTCTAAGGAGGATATGGAATATCCACTTGGTGGAAGACACCACTTATGTGAAGGAACACTTCAAAGATACACTCATCGAGTCCCACACACTCAATCATGAGATGATAATATCTTTGAACATCTTGATGATTGGCTTGGAGTGACAATCATTGTGGGGATGACTTCAACCCACTTGGAAACATAATCAATTGCCACAAGGATGTAGGAGAAGCCATAAGAGGAGGGGAATGTCCTCATGCAGTCGACACCCCAAACATAAAAAAACTCCACTTTTTGCCAAATATTGAGGCAAATCTCATCCCTATTAGAAATATTGCCAGATCTTTGGCATTGATCATATGATTTGATGGAGTGACAAGCATCCTTTAAAATAAAGGGCAAGAAGAACTAACATAGAAGGACTTTTAATGTAGTCTTTTTAGAGCTCATGAGGGCCCCCAATTGGGACAGAATGACATTGTTCAAGAATAAGAGGAGCCTCCTCTTCAGAGATGTAATGATGTTAAAGGCCATCTAAGAATAATCCAAAAAGGAAAGGCTAATCCAAATAGCAATGGAGAATGTTTGACATGAAATTCTTCTTGTTCCCTATGTAGTCTAGATGAAGTAATCCCATGGCTAGGTAATTCACAAAATCAATGTACCACGGTGTAAATGTAGACACGTTCAACAAGTGGTCATCAGGAAAATAGTTGTAGATGGGGACTATGTTAGGATCTTGAATACGTAATTGGCTACGATAATAAAAAAACAATATTTTTGATTCCCTTCTTGTCCTTTATTTATAAATCAAACTCTTATAGCAATAAAATCCACATGATCAATCTAGGTATAACATCCTTTCATGACATCATGTACTTGATAGCAGCATGATCAGTGTATACAATCACTTGTGAATCTATTCAATAGGAGTGAAATTTCTCAAAGACATAAAATTTGTAAAGAAGATCCTTCTCAATGGTTTCATAATTCTTCTACGCGTCATCTTGCATCTTTATTACATAGTAGATGACATGATGTTTCTTGTTGACACGCTGCTCTAGAACATCCCCTACAACATAGTCACTTGCTCCACAGATGGTCCCAAAAGGATCAAACCAATTTGGGGCATGAATGATGGGAGTTGAATTGAGATATTCATTTAGAGTGCTAAAGATCTTCATGCAGTCTGATCCAAAGTTGAAGTCCATGTCCATCTGGAGAATATTTGTAAGAGACTTTGCGATCTTATTGAAGTCACGAATGAATCTCGTATAGAATCCCACCTACCCTAAGAATGCCCATACTTCTTTGATAGTGGCCTATGGATATAGTTTAATGATCACTTCTATCTTATCTTTATTGACCTCTATACTTTTGGAGCTAACACGGTGTACTAGTAAAATGCCCTCCTTCACCATGAAGTGGCATTTTCCCCATATCAAGCACCATATGTGTTTCTTCATAGTGTTCCAAGACCAGGGAAAGTTAGTGTAGGTAAGTATCAAAAGAATCATCGTAGATTAATAAGTCATCTATTCAAGATTTCCATTATGATCTTTGTAAGGTCAGAGAAGATGGAAGATATGCAAATCTAGAAAGTGGCGAGTGCATTGCATAGTCTGGAGGGCATCCACCAGAAAGCATATGTGCCAAAGGGACACATGAATGTTGTATTTTGTTGATTTCTAGGGTGGATGGGTATTTAGAAGAAGAAAAAGTATACATCTAGTAGAAGAATTTTTGGTGTTCGAGTATTTCTAGGACTTGATCAAGAAAGGGAAGGATGAAGCAGTCCTTTTGAGTTGCATTGTTGAGTTTGCGATAATCAATGCGCATGCACCACTCGGTAATAATGCGGGTGGGAATAAGCTCTTTCTTCTCATTGGAAACAACTATAATGCCTACATTCTTCATCACAACTTGAATAGGAATCACCCATTGTGAATCAAAGATGGGATAGATGATCCCAAAAAGTTGTAGCTTTATCACCACTTTGTACATGACCTCCTTCAAAATTGGCTTCATTTTGCAATGAGCTCGATGGAGGAATTCCATTTGTCAATCACGTTGATTCTTTGCATGTAGAGGGCTTGAATAAATCTGACTCGATTAGTCATTTTGTATCCAAGTCCCTCTACCCTTTCATGAGCTCAATCAAAAGCTTTCCCTCTTGCTTCACTGTGAGGTCTACATTGATGATGATCAGGTAGACATCTTTCTCATAAAAGAAGACATTTTATCCCCTCACTAGGATTCATTTATGGTGAAGTGGGATTCTTGCCTTCTACATCAATAACAAATATAGACTTCAGCTCTCTGAACCCAACGTTAGGGTCTTCTTCAGCATTGTCCAGGTGGAAAAGAATTTTCTTCACTTGTTCATCATTTGGATCTTAGGCGTTGAGGTCGATGAGCATTGTCTCAATAGGGTCTTCATAACTTGGCATCTCATGTCATAGTTCCACCATCTTGTTGATGCAGTCAATGAGAAAACATTGCTCTGGATAAGAGGGCCCCTTAAGACACTCAAAAACACCAAAATCAATGGTGTTTGTCCCAAGCCTGAGTGTCAATATTCCTGATTCAACATGGATCATGGATCTAGATGTTGCAAGGAATGGGATCCCAAAGATGTAGAGATTTCTAAGATACTCCTTGAAATATGTGATGATAAATTTTCAAGGGAAATAAGATTTGAGGCTTAGTCTTATTGGGGTATCTTCTATAATTCCCGTAGGGGTGGTCAAAGAAGAATTATCCAGTTGAATCATGTTGTCGATGGAAAGAATGTCGGTGGTGAATTTTATTCTCTTACACCAGCTATGGGACATGATAGAAATTCTTATACCAAGGTCATCTAAGCCTTTTCTGCACATAGAGTTCCCAATAAAATAAGATGTTTTGAAAGATTGTAGAAAATAAGAGATGTAAAAACAAGACAAAGTTCCTGACAAAACAAGAGACCTTTTTGGGCATCATTATCCAGAAGATATATGATGTTGTTCATTCTATTTTCATAGTCTTGACATCTTCTTGTAGTACTTGCAATAAGGATAGTCTTGAAGAACTTGGTCCATGAGGGGATTTTAGCCAGAGCATCAAGGAAGGGAATATCAACATGTAACTTCTTAATTTCATCCTTAAACTTCATAAATTTCAAGTCTAGATGTGTATGAGATAGACAAATTTGTTAAGGGATACGAGGTTTGCATACTGGAGCCACTGGGATAGGAGGAGAGTCTGGTGTATCTTCTGGTGCCTGATCGGGTTTGGGCAAGATGTTTGCCCATTGAAGATTCAACCATTCATTCCACTAGTATAGATATCAACATAGCCATTGCACTGATTTCCTCATCATTTTCATCTTCAAGATCCAGTCTATTGTTGTTGATAAATGGGGTGGGATGCTCGCGAAGAATAAAAATTAGAATATCGGTTCACTGCCTTCAGCTGCTTCTCCTGGTACTTTGGGTTGTTTTTAGGTTGGCTAGCAAATAAGCATGTTGGAGGATGAATGGCAGTAGAAATCTATGGGAGCTGAGCCTCCATGGGCTTGTCATAAGCTTATTGGCTCATTGGCATCTTCTAAATAGCATACATGTGACATTGAAACATTAAAATTGGTTACATTCTACTTGGTTATCTGCCCTAAGAGAAGTTTTCCTTGTTGATTGTAGGGTTGCTGTCATGAATTGTAGTAGTTGGTTCGGTTGAAGCTATTATAGTATTGTCAAGGATTGGGGATGTTCTGGCAATATGTTTGATTCTTCTAGAACCCAGGAGGACCCCAAACTTGGTTTTGACTATGGTTCAATCTAAGGTAGTGTGCATTTGCTACTCATTTTGGGTTTCCATACAAGAAGCTTGAATGATTATGTGGTTTGTTGGGGTTGTAGTATCCATATCCTAGAATAGAATTGACATCATTGACTTCTACAATGAGGGGGTTGTTGTTTGGTGCATGTTGAATGTAGCTTGATATAGATGGTTGCATTCTATAAGTTGTGTTACCCTCTACATTGCAATCTTGGAAGACATATTGGCTAGCCTAGATGGAAAAGAGTATTGACCTCTCTACTCATTCCTCATGAGGGTTGACTCAATATTGTCGCATTTGAGGACAAGGGCCTTGTAGGATTCATCAATAAACTTGGACTCTGATTTGTATTCTTCCATGGCTACCTTGAGATCTCTCTTGCATGGGGAGCCCCAATTGGCTTGGATCTCATCTTCCCTGCTCACCACCTTCCATGTGTCATTAAAGCTTTGCTGGATGAAGTTTCTATTAGAGGGGTGTTTAAAAATTGGTCAACATCATCATCAACTCCCATAGAGAAGGTTTTAAAAAGTTGTACATATAATATGCCAAGATGAGGGCATTTGCACAACTTCTGCTTAAATTGTTCCCATGCTTTAAAGAGAGTTTCACCTGGAAGCTTTTCCAATTGAGTGATTTGCCCTCAGATCTGGTATGTGAGGGAGTAAAGGACTTCTTGTGGAACTCTTCTAAATTTATTCCCAAGTTTTGATGCAATGATCATCCAAGGAATTGTAACACACCCTATCCTTGTTGGCAAGGGATTAGTAAAATAGTCGTAGCTTCATGGCTTCATAAGAGACACTGACTAGTTTGCTTAGTCCACATAGATTGGTGAACATATGAATGTGATTATGTGCGTCATGGCTGGCTCTCCCTACCAAATTGTTGTTTTACATCATTGTCACCAATTGTATCTTTATTTCAAAGTTAGGTGTCGTAATGTCTAGTTGGACAATTGGGTTGCAATTATCTCTTTCCTTGAGAATGGAGAACTCTTGTATCCCTATCTATTGTTCAGCTTCTACAACTACTCATAACTTTGCTTGCACTATAGCTCTAGCTTTTTCCATGAGTATATCTCTTTGTGCTGCTAAGTCGCTTCAGCTCTATGGTTGATCTTGTCTTTCGACATATGTGCCTTACATTCATAAAGAATCCTACTATAGGTTCTTTAAATCTCAGAGCCAAATTCTACAATGGAGTTGATGCTAGGTGAGCGTCACATGCACAACTGACATCACCTAAGGGTTAAATAAATCCAAAATTAGATGATTGAAGAAGAGTTGGATTCAAGATGATTTCAATAGTATCACTTGTAAAGAAAACATCCCAACTAATCCAACCTAGTTAAGTTGATCAGAAACTTGATTATCCTCAGCAATGATGCCAAATCAAACATGTATGTTATTTTAAAAGAAAATTCACCTAAGGAAGTGTCCCTATATTTTTACCTAGACTACATACAATAACTACCACCAAAAAGAAGGCATATATTATTGTATTATAGTTTAGGATGGAACCTAAAGGAAAACATTTTTAATCATGATTTGATCAATGAAATCGAACAAGAACAAGTATTTAACACAAAGATGGTTGATTTTTTATTACTCTTAGATTAATATTACTAGAACACTGGATGGAAGTCTAGGATTAACATTGGATGGAAACACTAGGGTGGAATCGATTTCACCACCACTTCCTATCATTCATTCCCTCCCTGCATCATATTAAGCATGACAATACATATGTTGAGGCCAAAAAAATTCCCCTTTTGGGTATTAGGATTAAAACCCGAATAGATTTCACTCTAATCTTGTCGTTGTGTTACCTAGAGATCATACATATATTTCCTCAAAAAACACCTATTAGAAGTTCTCATTAAGGGTTTATCAGGAATCAATTGATATCCTACTTCATAGGTTCAAAGTCTTTTACACAAAAGATATGATATATAAGTAAACTTGATGATCAGGAAAGATACAAATGCAAAAAGTATTGCTTCCAAACTTATGCTGGTTTTTACAATAAAGATGAAGTAAAGAGAGAAAAACCTAATAATAGGGCTACCCCCATAGCCTAGCGAAAGGAATAAACACTCATGGTATAAAATACAAGTGCAATAAGGGAAAAGAGAGAGAAGGGAATTGTCATAGTAGAAGTTGAAATGATAGTTGTTGTATGCCAAAGTGTTTCTTTAGACTAAAGGATGAAGGTGTTGAGAAAGTAGTAAGAACAACTCTGTGACATTCATCAAAGGAGAACTAATGTGATCATCAATCTCCATTTACCTGTGGACTAGATCCTCCTTCTATGGAGGAGAAGTAGGTGGAGAAAGCAGATAGTTATATGGTGGAGGAAGCCCTTGGTATAACTTCCATTGAAGTCTAGGGGGTCAGTAGATTGGGATCTTGTTGGTCAATGTCCTAGGACAATGAGGATTTTAACATATGAAAAGTTTCTTGATGAAGGTTTAGATCATTAAAATTCATGTACCTTTTATCAATGGTTGGTGCACATGATATAAGGCTCGAACCTACCACGAAGACCAAATAAATGGATTAAAATCCACACATTATCATAAAATTAAGAAACCTAAATGCAAGATAGATTTAAAGTAAAATAGTGGAAAGGAATGTAAAATTATAATAAAAATACAATTAAAACTAGGATGAATAGGAATCCATCATATAGAGAAATATAAGCTTTCATTTCCCATATCTTGACATTCTCTATATAGTTGTTGGAAATGCAATGAAACATAACTTTAGGATCAATTTGAATTGTACTTGAAACTTATTTTGATATTTTGCACCTTATGTTCCATAGCCTTTTCCAAACACGTGAATATCATAAGAAACCAAAGAATGAAGTCTAACTCCAACCAGGAAAGCTTAAAAGACACAATGTTGATATCTGGTTTGTTGGGGTTTCCTAGATATGATGACCTTGGAATCATTATCAACCACTCTAAGAGGAGAATCTCTTAAGATCTACATATTATGTTACATGAACCTTGTCCTTAAATCTAGTTAAATTTTTTGGAATTAATTTGTCTGGATAAAATAAGTATCCTTCTAGAGTCTTACCTTACAAGATCAAATTATTTTTGTCTAACTGCATTCAGAATCTATGTGGCTTAGAATCTTATCTAAGAATAGATGAAGTCATCAATACCAAAATCCATCCATTTCAAATGTGATCCCACCTTGACCAAATTCTTCCCAAAAATTGATAAGAAGACACTTATATCCATCATGTAGGTCCCAAGCCTATAAATTGGACCCACTCACCAATGTTCTCAGGGTTCAAGCCACTATATTTTCCTTCCACACTTCCATTCACCCATTGAATTATCATCCAATTTTTTTACCTATGATAGCGTTATGTTTCCATAAACACTTCCCACACTATCAATCAAAGACTCTTCACCTTTATCCCACCACATTAAAGATTGACTACTGCAATAGTTTGTAAAAGACACAACACACTAACACAATGAATCACAAATAAGTATTGACAGTGAAATATGAGTTCCTCCACGATGACTATTCCTTCAACTTTGTCTTCCTCCACTTTATATATCAAGATGGAACTCATCTCCTTACTTGAAATCAATACCATCATCTAATATATGAGTATATATCTTTATCTCTATATTAGTAGCTATATCGAATAATCATGCTAATTCTTCTATATATATATATATATATATATATATATATATATTGTCAGGCTAGTGTACACTTGAGTGTACTGGAGGCACCATACACCTCAATCATTTTTAATGATGTAGTAACTTTTTGAAAAATCTAAACTGTTGATCTTCTTAAATATCTTAAGAACATAATATATAATAAATTTCATCTCATTTGGACACTTATAGCTCGTGCATCTAAAGGAGGAAAAAAACCATGCATTTTAAATTAGTATTGTGCGTCGATTTTTTTGTCCTTGGATGAGTGACTTACACTCATCCAAATGAGGTCAAATTTTGTATGTTGCCTATTATTATTGTAACCATGAAGATTAGTGTATTAGATTTAGGAAAAATATGGTCTAGATAGGAAAACACCATTGGGGTGTACATCATGATCTATATATACATATATATATATATATATATATATATATATTATATAAAGAGAGAGAGAGAGATAGTTCTTTATCCCACCATCTATCTTTCTAGATCTACAATCTCTTCAATTAGACCGCAATAGTGGATGTTGTTCTTGATTTGTTCTAGCTAGGGGATCTTCCTTGATCCAATAGAAGAAGGATGTGTGAAGTCATTTGATTATTTTGCTATAACTCATGTTTATTGATAGTTATATCAAACAAGGGTTTTGTACACTAAATATGCATGATGTTCCTAAACTTGAGAGAAGGTTGGGTATGTATATCTTGAAAATCACTCAGTTAACTGATATATTTGGTGCAGTAACTATGGCTTGATGAGCAATGTGGTCAAGGTGATAGAAGACCCCATTTGGATGTCTCTATTTTATGTCACCTTGCTTGATAATTAATTTAATATATACACTTTGATTTATAATATTAGTTCATCATCAATCTCTATAAATCGTATCAAGTTAAGTATACAAAACTTATAAAATTTGTAGATCACTCCAATGATCCTTGGAAGTGATTCCCGACTTCATTATAACTAAACTTGTACCATTGTTATAGATATGTGTGTGATCAAATCATATGGTGTTAAAACTTCAGAAATGATAATAAGTTAGGGTGTTGTTATTGAGAGAACACTAGTCCCACTAACACACAATGCGTTATGGTATTACAATGTGGATTCTATTGTCTAACATCTTTAAAAAATATCACACTTTATGTAAAGCTTTGAAGAACTACCAAAATGTCGGTGTGGTGACCCAAGGAGACATGATGTCCCTACTACCAATCTTGGTGATTGAATTTATTTATGATTGAGAAGTAGACTTTATAGGTCCATTCCAACCCTATTTTAATTTTGTACAAAACTTAGTGTAATTTGATCATGTAAAAGTTCATGGATTCTATGGCAATAAGATCAATGATCATCGAGTTCTTTTATCAATTGTGTTGGAAAAAAATTATACTAGTTTGAAATGTCATGGTCCATGATTAGTGATGGAGGAAGTTATTTCAACAATAGAGATTTTGGAAGTTTTAAAAAAACATGGTGTAAATCATATAGTGGAATTCCTTACAATTCTTAAAAACATAGGTCATATGACGTTCCCAACTGGGATATCTAGATGATTCTAGATAAGATGGTGTGATCATACCAAAACTATTGGTCACAAAGGGTAAAATGATGCCTTAAGAGCCTATTGGACCACATAAAAAACACAAATTGGAAAAACTTCATTCAAGATGACCTATGGGAAGAGATCTAACTTGAAAGAAATGTTGAAATATGAAGTTCCATAGGAATTGAAACTATTGGATATGAAACTTTCTACAACTGCCTGAAATAAGTTGTAATTGAATTAACTCAATGATGCACAATAAGAAGAACATAACCTCTTAAAAATAAAAAGAGAAAATAATCATACTCCATGACAAGTTGATCAAGAACAAACCATGCTAAATGGGTCAAGGAGATTTTCTATATGATTCAAAGTTATAACTATTTCTAGAAAAACTTAGGTCAAAATAGGATGAACCTTATTTGGTTGTCCCTGTATACCCATCTAAAGCTGCAGTGAACCAAGCCAATGAAATTATAGATTTTTTTTTCTAAATCAAACAATACAAGACTAATAGAGACTTTTATGTGATGATCCTCAAGTAGAAATTTGAAGATTGATGAAAGATGCATCACTGGACAAGGGCATAAAATAAAGAACATGTACAAAACAACCCCATGATTTTTGAACCCTGCACACTTCCTCTTTTTTATACTTTCTTCTTATAATTGCAAATATTCTCTTCACACATACTTATGTGTTATATGACTTATTTGTTGTTTAATTATAATGATCAAGGAAATCTGAAGTTGAAGAATGAATTCTGAGTGATGATATATTTAAAGGTAAAAGAAAATTTTGGAAAAACAAAGTTGAAACAAGAGAAAGAAACAAAAACTGCAATTTTTGCACAAAGTAGTTATTGTGAGAAGAGTGAACCTTGAGAAGCAATTGAAGAATAACACTGACGAAGGGAGAAAAACCACCACAACACTGGGAAATAGATATGTGGTGCATGTAAAACTAAAATGAGAATTTTATCCCAAAATAGTTCCAGAACAATGGAAAATGAAACCTATAAAAATATATTTTAATGGTCTAATGCACCAAAGTTATGTTACCGTAGAGCATAATGACCATATTGTAAAATATATGTTTGACCTAGAGCCAAAACTACCATTTTGCATCATTAAGGTTGTGGTTGATGTAAATGAAAACCAACTTGAGTTGATAAGGGGAGCATGAATGCTCAACCCCCTCCCTCATTTTGGGGATGCCATGCAAATTCATGTATAGAGTGCCAATAGATCTATCCCAACCCCTAAATTCATTAGATGTATGCCAAATGCCCATAGAATCTTCCATAAGCCTGCCTTAGTGACACACCAAGTTATGAAGATTTTTATTTACAAATTATTTCTCTCTTTTGTCATTTCCTTTCCGACACCCTACATCTATTTTTCTCCAGAATGATTCCATATCCAACCTCTTATGACATTTTTTGTTGCAAGTTTTTTGATTCTCAGCTATAGCAATGAAGAAGGCAAGAAAGAAATCAAAGAACTAGTTAGTCCACTCGTATAAAGAAATCATTCCATCCAGATCCCTATACCTCACCTCCACAAAAAGAACCAAATCCATATTTAAAATAATTACATAGAGATAACTCCATTAGTGATGCAGAATTCTATGTGACAATCATTGAATAAGAGGTGGGATAGAAAGTGCAAGATAGAGATGAAACACAATAAGCACAATGATGTCATCCACGAGCAAAACAAAATGTATAATCACACCATCAAGAAGAAATCTCCTTGTGAGAAACATCATGAGCTCCACAACCCACTCCTTTTGTTAGATGTCATCTTTGCAATGCGGAGAAGACCAATTATTAAGCCAACAAGGTGAGTTTTGGTTATTTCAAATAAATTTATGTGATGAGTATGAGTCTGAGGCTAAGAATATGAATATTGGGAACTAGATATGAAGGTGATAACTTGTCCCAAATTTATGACAAGTAGGGGTGGAAATCCTCATGAATCTATCTATCTAAAACCCAAATATGGTGCTTTTTAAATGTGGTAATATGTTATTTCCAAAAAGTAAAAATAGGATAGAAGAGAACTCCCTAAAAAAATAAGCAACAACCCAAAACAAAGGTATAACGCAAAACCATATATAGGTGGGACTAGGCTACAAAGATCTAATAACTCACAATATGAGGGGTAAGTTTAGTCACTATAGGAGGTTTGACTTTGACAATGCCAACAAAATCCTTCTATAGTTTGTAAAAAAGGTTAATGCAATCCACTTCTTGAAGACCATAAATTATAATGTTCCACTTCTACCAAATATGCCACAAAACATTATAAGTTATTCATTCTCATCTAGTGGACAACCTCTAAGAGCCTAACTACATCATGTCTCTATGTATATAACAAAGTTTTTAAATAATAAAGTGGTTACATGGAAGGTCCACGTCCCAAGGTACACTTCAAGTACCACATTGCAAGATATATTTAACCATATTAGTGATTACCCACATGTTATGAAAATTGTATCCTAACTATACAAAAGATATAGACTCAACTTTTTTTTGAAGTTCTTCAACACAATAGAGAAGGTTAAACATGAGCTTCAAGAAATTATATATTTCAAGATTTTTTGTGACATACACATTTTGATAGATGCAAAGTTGAATGAAATATTCATCACATCACCACAAATAAGAAAACTTTAACACTATGATTACATCCTAAATAGAGTTCTACAACCATTGAATATGTCTATTGGTGTAGCTGGAACCAATGGAATTTATCATAATACCTGGGGATACATTTAGTTTTCACTTATACCCTCTATAGGATCTGACCATTGAGTGATTTCTTTCCCTATCATCATCTTAATCTAAGTTTCATGTTGAGGACAACATGATTAAAAGTTAGGGTGGTAGGTAGGTATGTCATTATGATTGAAATCAATAGTCTCACATTTTTGTGAAACTATTGAAATTTTGCTACATTTTCTTCATGCCATGAATATGTTGTGGAGTAATGGAGTAGTATTATTTAGATTAAAGTATTCATGTTATATATTTATGAAATTTATTATTTTATATTTAATAAATATTCATGATAAGATCATTAATGATTTGAAATGATGTTTCTATTCTTGTTGTAGGAGTAAAATACTCATGCTAAAAGATGTCTCAAGTTGATCATTGCCATTGTGAAATGATTTATTGACCATTAATGATTCCTTATAAATTCGATTGAATTTTTCATTTTCTAAACATTTCTTTGTTTATCCTATGTGTTAGAGCTATATTTGGAAAAAAATAGTGATTGAGTTTTTCTAGATGCAAATTACAATTGTCAAGATTTTTTTATTTAGCAAAAAATCATTGAATTAAATGGGATGCTTTCATAACAGAAGTGAAGAGAATTGATGAACATGGTTGAAGTCTTTTTTCATCAAGAAACTACAGAAGGAGTTCTTTACCATAGTGACCTATCTCTTACCAAATTATTATGAAATTTATATATACCACTCTATTAAATAATATATAAAAATCATTACCCCCCATCCAAAAGCTTGAGGTGGAAAAATCTTCCCTCTTTCTACTTCTTCCAGCCACCAAAGATCCCTAAATTGACACAAAAGGGTTAACAATAAAAAGTCACAAAAATACAATATAGGGGATCCCATATAATAGAACAAATGAAAAATAAAATAAAAGACAATTCTTCCTATTTAATATCATTTCATTCTATTTGCAACAATTTCTTTCATTTTTTATGTATTATACTTGGGAAGCATAAGCCATAGTACATTTAGCCTTTTATATGCATGTAGATGATGTTGTATTAGATAAATTTATAGATGGAATGATTCCAATTAAAAAATAGATTTTTGAGTCACCTCCATCACTTTCATTGTGATCTATATTTCCAAAGTGCCTATTATTCTTTATGTCATTTGACGTTTCAATCAGGGTTTTAGTCCTCTAAGTAACTTCTTGGGGTCTAGTGCGTCGATACAAATGAGATTATTTTTTTGTGAGGGGAGAGTAAAACAAATGGGAAAAGTCACTTTTGAGCTTGATTAGTGAGTAAACACAGTTGTGGGAGGATTCACCCTTTCTATTATGATTTGATTATTCACAAATTAATCCCGAGCTTACTTGAGGTCAAGTACATTTCAAGTCTGGGTTGGTGCTCCAATTGTCTTTGATCCATTCATTCTTCCTAATAAGATGTGTAAATTGCATGCCAACTCTAAAGTTCGCTTATTGGAAATATTTACATGTATTTTGTAGGTTTATTGATGCACAGTGACACATATTTTATATGGAGTATATGATCCCTTCATTGATGACTGGAGGAAACCAAATTTAACCCAACCCAACCCTTATGATGAGCAAAAGTCTAATCACGACATGCTGATGCAAAGTTTAGAAAATATTCAAAGTAGAAGATCAAATAACTCCTTCTAACCTAGAAAATAACTGTTGTCTCCTAAGATGGGAATTGTAACCTACTAAACCATGAACGTCTTCTTACCCATCATAGTGATATAGTTTTTCTAATTATAGTGGATCCCTACTACCCCCTTTCTCAAGCATTTCGTAGTTCCACAAGTGGGGTATAATGAAGATGAAACAACCATCATGAGACCACATGACCATAGTGCCACCACTACTTTGACCCCCTAACATAGTGAATTTTCAGCCTCCACAACACCAGGACCATGCACATTAAAATTGTCATTTTCCCTAAAAATCAAGACAACCATGGTGTGATGAAACGACCCTAGTGATACCTAATCCATATATGTATCCACAAAAATTCATGTATTTCCCTATACATACTAGGGTTGAGATGAAATACCAAAACCTACTTATCATTATCATCATCTTCTAATCCTCAATCCCAATGATGTTGGGATCAACTACATGGATCCTTCATTTCCGGTAAGATCTATTATGGATCATATGTTTATCGAGATGTAGAGATTCAAAATTTCTCTTTCTAACCTCTACCTAGGTTAATTTAGGCCCACCTCTTCTTCTTTTAATTGTTCTTGACTCTATATAATTGCTCCATATAAGCATTTTACTCGTTCTATGTTTCACATCTCCCTACCATCTCAAATGGCCCTCACACAATTTGTCCTCAACACTCACCACTCCCACTTTTTTCCTAATATAATCCTTACTCAAGCTATATTTTCTTGTCTTTCCCACACATCCATCTCAGCATACACATTTCGGACACATTTATCTCATTGAGATCTTGTTTCTTCACCACCCGACATTCATTCCATATAGCATTTCTAGCCATACAGTTGCTCTATAAAACTTACTTTTTATTTTGAGAGGGATCTAATGATCACATATACTCTAGTTTCACTCTTCCATTTCTACTGTCTGATCCTATGGAAAACATCATATCAAACATCCTCATCCATTTGAATAGTAGAACCCAAGTAACAAAATTTATCACAGTTTGGTAGATCTACTCCATACAACTTGGCCCCACTACTTTCTAATCTTGATTGTCTAAAATTGCAACACAGATACTCATTTTTTCTCCTATTACTCAACAATCCATTTGATTCTAATGGATTTCTTCAAAATTCAGATTTATCACCCAATCCATCTTTAGTTTCACCAATAAACACAATATCAATAACAAATAACATGCACCAACAATTATCATCTTGAACATGCTTTTTCAACTCATCCATAACAAGAAGAAATACATGTTGTCTCAATGTTGACCCTTGATGTACCTCAACTATGATAGGAAATGTTGGTATCTCTCTACCGAGAGTCTTCACATTTGTATTCAAGATATCATACATGTCTTAATAAAGATAATGTATTGGATTGGTACACCCCTTTTCTTCAAAACCATCTACAACATTTCCCTTGATACTCAATCATAATCCTATTTGAAATCAATAAGAACCATATGAAGATCTATTTCTCTCTCTATACATATCCATAGGCCTCCTTATCTAAAAACTGACATCTATTGTCGATCTTCCTCCCATGAAATAGAATTGGTTGTTTGATATATGCATTATAGCACTTAATATTTTCTCAATAGTCCTCCCTCAAAGCTTCATAGTGAGACTCATCAACTTGATACTATGTACTTTGTGCAACTCTAAACATCACCTTTGTTATTGCAGATGGGGATTATAGTACTATTTTTTCCACTTATCAGGCATCTTATTGGTCTTTATAATCTTTTTAAATAAATACACATAGTTCCTTCATCCCCATACTCATCCATACATCAACAGACAACCATATGATAATCATGCCTTTCTCATTTTTATCATTTCCAATGCATTCTTGATCTCAAAAAGTGTAGTTTATAGAGCAACTGTACGACTAGAAATGCTATATGATAATCATGCCTTTCATTTACGGTTTCCTTAATTGATCTTTATGTTAATATCCAAAACCACCATATTACGGTGGGTGGTGAATTCTTTGCCAGACATCACTTTACAGTCCTTTGATACTTTAGGATCAACCAGCTTTGTAAGGAAGTAATCAATTATGTTACAATTGTGCCCACTCTTGAAAGTAATCTTATGAGAGTCACTTTTCTTGAAATGAATCTTTGACAAAATCATATCATATGAAATAAAAAATCTAATATCCTCTCTCCTTCTCCATTTATTCTACCATGAGTCCTATCTATCTAGTCGTTCCTTTCCCACATCTTCCGCCTCTAGCCACAACACACCACAATTGAGGAGATGCAACTAATTGTAGTTGCCTCCAGCCCTAGTAGCTGAAGCCATGCCATCCATGCCAATAGTAGCCGCGTCATGCTATGGACTCCAGTCGTAGTAGTAATAGCCCCACCATCATGTCCTCTAATTGCAATAGCAGCATGGGCAGCTACTGCCACTATCACCAACTACATGTAGCCACGCTGGCTCACCGCCATCGTAAGAGGCCATGTCGCCTCATAACCACAAACACTATGGGAATCCACTATCTATCAACTACATGAAGCTACCACCACATGGTGCATCCATAAATCCACATGGAGTAAATGATATCCATTACTTCTCCAAGTAGCCACAAGGCATAGCTGTGAAGCCAATGCCTACTACTCTCAATGCATCCCAACATTTCATTGATTTTTACCTATTTATCATAATAATTCATCACTACCCACTGCCCAAATCTAAAAAAAATCCCTATTTCCACCCTTTTTTATAAATTGTATGCATGATCTCCCACTGAAAAAATGTTTGGACCCTCTAACTAGGATGTCATGCCAACTAGACCCCAAACACTTAGGCGACCATCTACCAAGGATCCCCTTCACCTCTACATTCAAAAGCTACAACGACTCCTTTGCAAATTATTTACAAATGTAGGGGGAATTGTCTCTTTTCCATACAAACTACTCAATCACTTTATAATTGTTGTGTGGGTAGGATATAGAGGAGACCAATAGTATGAACAGGGAGAGAGAGAATGTATGAAGAGTGTGGGTGAGGACAAAGATTGTGAAAGAGATGATATGTGTCATTGCATGCTATTCTGATGTCATGGAGCTTCTTATTTTTGCACAAATCCATCTTATAATGTATTTTTGGCATTTAATTCTTTCTAAGAATCATGCTCCTAGTGCATCATTGGTGTATTTCTTTCATAATGACATTCTGCTTCTTTGTGCTTCTAGTGCATTATCGACGTATCTCTTTCCCGATGACATTGTACATATTCATGTTTATAACGTAATATTTATGTAGGTAGGCAATATGTGCTTCACTTATTCCATTTGGACACTATTTTCCTACAATATTGAAGGGCATCAATTACCATTTATAGCACATGTTGGTACAAAGATCATTTCTCCATTCCAGCCACTTGTTCCCTCTAGTGTTAATGTTGTGTCGGTCCTTCTACATCACATAAAATGGATGTCACTTTTTAGAAGCTCAAAAATATCAAGACTAAAAATACTGCACCTACAAGGTTGATAATTCATCCATATTTTATTCACAATGCTATTTTATTCATGCCTTTCTCAAAGTGGAATCTTCTATTTCTCAAGTGCCAAGATGGTTCTTCTACTGGTCAACTTCATCTTTCTTGATGGTTTCTTTCATTCCAGTCAAGCCCCCAAGAGTCATAATCTAGATGGATCTAGTTTGATAGTCATCATCACCTCATCATATCTATGTTTGAAGATTCTTGTACAACTACATTGTTGGATGTGCTAACTGTGCATATTCCAATCGCACATTCATGTCCAATGAATATGGTATAGTTATGGTGTTTGATAGTCTGTTCTAGATTGATGGCGATGTTCTTCATCCATATGCACCTCAGAAGATACTCTTCCAATCCCAAGTATTTCCATAATGCAAAACATAACTTCAAAGTAGGCACCGTCAAGTCTTTTATAAGTTGGAAGGTCATATTTAAGGGCGAGTCAAAATCTTGCATTGATAGTAGAATTTTTTATTTTCTATATGTCACATTGTCTAATTGAGTCTTGCAAGTCCAACTTGGATATATGTTTCACCCATACTCTAAGTTGAGGGTGAATTCTAGAGTTATTGCTATTTAGTTTAATTTCTTATATGGACATAACTATCTTGGTTCATTGGGTTTTAAATTTGCTTCCTTATACTTGCCTCCTTTTCTATTTATAGGAAATGAGTGAACCATCAAGTGAAAATTCCTTCCATAGACTACTTTGAATATATTTATGGCAATACGGGATTTGTATGTGGTCCCAGAGACCCACATGGAATCACTGCGCCTTTGTGACTAATCTATTCATTTTATTTGTACAATATTCTCAAGAATCAATTTGAACTTTTGGTGAACTAATGGATGCCTTTGAACTACATTTTCCAACTATTAAAAAATGTGAGTCAAGCATAAAATTTATTGCACAAAGTGGCATTAGGCATGGAGATCCTTTGGCACCCTACTTGTTTGTCATTAGAATGCAAGGTATGACTTCTATGTTGAATAAATATCTACAAATACGAGTATTTTACCCCCAAAAAAATTACAATAATGTCAATGGCACATGTTTTTGTATATGACTTTCTTATGTTTTCTAGAGCACTATGAATAATGCAAGAACTATAAGGCATATCTATGAGTATTGGTAATCTCTTCAAACTCATTCTAAACAAGATAAAGAGTCATGTTTATCTTAGCAAGAACAAATAGGTGGCTTACATATATTCTCTTCCCAAACTTCCTGGGGGGCAACTATTGATCATGTTCTTATGATTGCCTTTATTTAGTGGCCAATTGTCAAACAACTCTGTGCTCCTCTTAACAACCAAGTTAAATACAAATTTGACACCTAAAAAAATTGCCTTCTAATATTGGTAGCTAGAACGGAGCTTGTGAGAACTACTCTAATAATTTTTTCTTGTTATAAAGATACACTTATCCCCTTCCAAAATCTGTAATAGATCATATTGACACGATCTACATGAATTTCATTTGGGGAGAAAAAATGAGAAAAAATCATACCAATGTAGGAAAGGGTGTGTGTATGACATGATGAGGTTTGCAAGTCTAAAAAGTTGATCATTGGGTTTCATCATTCCCAACTAAGAACCTATGGAACACAACTTTAGAAAGTGATTACTTGTAGGAGAGATGGGTGAACAAGAAAAACCTACAAAAAAACTCTATATGGAAAAAGGAACAAAATAAAAGTCATCTTGGATATGGAAATGTATCCTCACTCACATGAAAAAAATTATGGACTAGTCTTATTTTCTAAGGATAATGACAACATATATTCCTACGGAGTGACCCATGGCTAAATAGTCCTTATCCCCTATTAATTTGTTTTGGAGATGGGAGATAATCTGGTTAGGCACTGTTCTTAACTATTGTGTTTCTCAGAATATTCAAAATTGGGAATGATAAATTTGCTATTCAAAAGTACTATGTAGACTCCAAAAAGAACTCAAAACATTTCTCGATCCATATGCTAGTTGATAAGTGGCTTATACTTAGACTAGGAGCACACAAGAACCAAGGGGGCCATTGTTCCTTGGAAAGGATAGGTATGGTAAAATGCAATGCCCATATGCATGTAACACCATGATTGTAATTTTTTTCATGGGTGCCTCCTTACACATGATGATCTATAGAAAAGAGAAAGTATTCTTTGTTATGTGTGTCTTTTTATCAAGGAAGAGTAAAAAAGAAAACAACAACCATGTTCTTTTTAAGTATAGGATCTCCTTGGACCTTTGGGAGAAGGCGTAGTAGCTATATAGAAATCATGCACAACCCAACAATGTTACAGATTTAATTAAGCCTAAATATACCAATGAATGAATGATATCTTTATTCAACATATATGAAGTTTGGATATAAAGAAATACTCATTTTTAAGATACTTTTGTAGATAGAGACATTATCTGGAAACTCATACATAGATATGACAATAATTTTGTTGATCTAGTATAACTATGTTTTCTATATTTTATGTTTGAGTTTTAAACATAAAAATCATCTTTTGTAAAGCTAATTAAACTTAATGGATGGTGTAACATGCTTTCTTCATTGAAAAAATTTCCCACTAATTTTCAAATGATAAGGAGTGGCCAATCAAAGATCCATGCAATGTCATTTCTAGAGACTAAAATGCTTGATGGATGAAATGCCTTTGTTCCATCACTAATCATTGATTATGGCACTCCAATCGAGTTGAAGATATATTCTTTCACAAATTGATAGAAAACTCTATGATCATTTGTCCACATTGCAATAGCCTTCACCCACCTGGATACAAATTCAACTACAACTAGAACGTAGGCAAATTCAAAAGAGAGTAGAAATAGATTCATAAATTCTATTCCCCTTACATAAAAGACATCCACTACCAAGATTGTTGATATCGACATCCCTGCATGACACTATGCCAACTTTTTCCTCAACTTGCAAACTTTATCAAAATTATTATAACCTTTTAAGAGAGATAATTAATAAATACAATATGATGTACATTTTTTGTAATCTAATTTCTACAAGATTGATATCCAAATGCATTGAAGTGATATATGATGAAAATATCTAGTTGTTCACTATCTAATACACACCTACTAACCAATTGATTAGACGATTACATAAAAAAGTAAGGGTCTTTCTAGACATAATGCTTTCTGGATGCATATAGTCGATTTCTTTCACCTTAGCTCCATGTATAAGAAACACATTCACTTGTCAAGAAGTAAGAAATGCACATATACCAAGGTCTTTGAATTGCGTTCACTATCATGAGTTGATCACATGGCATTGTTTCCCTAGTTCTCTCTTTCTGGTGTAGTTGTGCTACAATACATGACAAATGGTCTATATCTTAACTTCAAAACCGTTCTTGTCAAAAGACTCTAAATCAAATTCTTGTAATAAAGAATACTTCTAATCAAATTGGGTTGAAATATTTCATTATCATCAAGTACCACAAAAAACCATGGTCTATTTAAACTTTCACATTCAGTTGAATTACATAAGAACCTAAATTATGAAGACAAAATAATATAAAACATGTGTTACATGACCAATTACTTGGCCAAAACATCCCCCTAAAATGTCTCAAAGAAATTAGGGGCTAGATAACAAGAAAAAAAATAGTTTTACTCTAACTCTTCAAAGGTGTCAAGTCATTTATCATGGAACAAAATTGGTACCACCTTTCGACTGTATCAAAATGGTCTTGAGATTGTAGTAAAGGTTTTCATGAAATGGTGGTGGAATTCACATGTTATAGAAAAATCTATACTTGTCTCATGATGCTAGGAATACTCAATGTAGAAATTTAACAATTTAGTACTCTATCCACCTCAATACCAGTCTTGGACATGCGGTGACCTAAAACAATTTACTCAGGAATGACAAATCAAACTTCATCCCATGAGAGAACTATGTTCACCTTCATAGATTTCAAAAGCACAATAATAAGCTACTTCAAGAAATAATTAGAAGTTTTTCCCAAAACTAGAAGTCATCCATAAAGACTTTGAAAGAGGAGTCTAACATATCAAATAAAATTAATGCCACACATCTTCAAAATGTGGTTGGTTTGTTGAAAAGTTAAGGGTACCCTTGTATAAGAAAATGTCCATGTCATATATGAGAAAATTGTTTTATACTAATCTCCTACGTTAAATGTGACTTGGAAGTATACAGAGTGACCATATAGGAAGTAGTAGTCACTTTGACTAGAAACTCTCATAATAATTAGTAGTTAAACCATAACATAAACTGATATTTCTTTGTCTTTGAATTTTTGTTTGTAGGATCCATGTACAACCTTTGTGTGGATTATTATCCCATTGGAACACTCTCAGGAGATATTGAAGAAACATTTATGTGTTCTTCCTTAGGGGCCACTTCAATAGGGATCACCCATGAGCCACAATAAGTGCATAATCGATACTAATATCAAGATACTTTTTTGCTTCTTGTGCAATAACTTTTTTGTGACTATCAATTCAATCTTCTTTCCATTTCCTTAGAAGGGTGAGACTGTTACTCAAGATATATGTAGTTTACAAATATGGAAGGATCAACTCCTTTTAAATAATAAATAGACCAACCAATGTCTTCTACATTCTTTTTAAAACACACATAAGATATTATTCTTGGTTGGTAGCAATACAGAAGATATGATCACCTATTGGGTGTCATTTTGAGCTAGAAAATCACAGCTTGATATATCAACTCTAACGGAAGTGATATTCAAAAGATATCTTGAGTGGTTTCAAAGACACATATGAGATTATTTCATAAGTAGCTATTATATTAAAGTCTTCTTCCTCTTCACTGTATGACCTATCACATGTCAATGACCAACTCAAGACTCACATCTCGTGTGGCAATATCAATCTATGTAGGTAGTTACTTTTCATTGGTTTCTTCAAAGGAGTGAATCAAGTAGCATTATTCTTTGGTTTCCCCCATGATTTTGATATGTGGGGAGGCTCTTAATATTTTTAGTCTAGTTATACATGAATCAAAGTTACACAAATAGCTCCCATTTATGAATAAATCATAACATTAATTGTACCTAGAAATGGACTTCACAAGATAATGAGAATCCTTCTAATTCGTTGCTCCATGCTTATAACAATAAATGGAGATGGAAACATGGAATATTTTTCATCATCAATCTTGACTAAAACATCATCAATTCATCCTTTAGAAATTTTTATGGAACTAACAACTAATTGAAGAGTGCATTGCATAATCTACCTACCCTAGTCCAAGCTCAACATACATGCAATGTGGCATGAGAGATTCACTTGAACAAAGGTCAAGTTGAACTTATGCATTAGTGTGCCCTTAAATGTAACATTGGTTGATTGGAGAACCTGGCTCCTTCCTCTGAGTTGGAAATTAGCGTTATAGAAATGAGCTCATTTGATTAAGTAGTTACACTATTTGAAGCATTCATCTTTTGAACCTACATATTATTGGATCTGTAATGGGCTCTAGAGCGGGTGAATGGAGATACAACCACTTAAACAAAATTCATTAGACCTTCAAGATATATTCCAAGATAAAGTTGCATATATGAAATTTGAGTGCAACTAAAATCATACCAAAGGTGAGAGACTGAACAAACAAAAAATAGCACAAGTTATTTATAGTGGTTCCAACCTAAAAACAAGGATATGTAAATCCACTACCTAAAGAGGTCCACCTCTAGGATTTTCAACAATGTCTCACTCCTTATATTCCACTATAAAAGTTACAAGATAAGACCACCCTTTTAAAGGTCAAGGGTACCTAGCCTTCCCAAAAAGGTCAATGGATCCAACAACTTTACCAACGACTTACATATCAATGACGAAGAGCCTTCTATCTAACCAAGAACTTACCTACTCTTGCAAAGAGTCATTGACATTTCCCAAAGACTTAACCACTCGGCAACACGTATTTCATCTTCAAGGATTTACCCACTATTGAGTTGGATCTTCCACCTTGACTTCACCCACTAAGGAGAATCTTTCACCATGGGACTCCTTCTCTTCTTCTTCCTGACCTCCCTTAGCAAAGAAAGAGAATCTTCATCTTCATGGTAGAAATAGAGTTTGGAAGGTGAAGGAAGTGAGAGCCTCACAAGATATACATGTTGGACTAGATATATTACAAATATCCTACTCACTCTAAATGATAAAGCAAGTGATTAAGCACATGAGAGTGGATGGAAGCTCTTGGGAGGCAAATCCTCTCAACTATAGAATATGGACCTTCATAATATTTGGCTAACCATGGGGTGAAACCGAAGGGGTTCTATTCATAACAGAGGATGCCTCCTAGCCATTTTAACTATTTAGGATGATTTCTAGCTATTATTGGGGTGTCCGATGGATTCTTTTGCACTTTTTTTCACCCCTCTAATGGCTATATTTCACTCTAGAAAATAGCTGCTATATGACCGACTGAGTTAGCTACAATGACAACTTGACCGATAGAAGGTACTGCCTCGACTATCTTCTGGTCGGCCAAGTTGCATTCTACAAAGAAACTCATCCGACAAGAATGTCTAGAAACCCCCATGAATAGTGTTGTCAGCTGAGTTATCCCAAGGCAAACCGAACTGACCAAACTTGTTGTTTTGGGTGTTCCAAAACCTCCTAAGTGAAATATAATTCATCCTAATTAATTCTACTACAATTATGAGTTTAATTACAAGTCATACAATAATCACAAGTGTTTTACATCAAAGATTTAAGGAGAAAACTACGAATTCTCCAATATTTATCTTTGTGCTTGTATGACTTGATTTTTCAAAACTAGGATGTGCAAGTTTAGGAATTTGGAGTGTGTCTATCTAATCTAAAATCATGCAAGTAGAAGCATTAGACATAAATAAGTGGAATGGTTTATTCATTATCAAAAAAAGGGTTTAGTCAATGTAGACTGTAAGTCAACACACATACTTTGTGAAATTTAGGATAACAAGGAATTTTCATAATCAAATCAATCAATTCAATATTAGTTTGCACTTGCTTCAAGGTCTAAAAAAATCCTCCCAATACTTCTTATGTATTTTTTTTATGGTGATGGCTCATCTAGAGCAATGGGAATGGTGGTTCATTAGCATTCTCTTCTTTCAAAATCCTCATATCGATAGGAACCAATAGTGGAATACAAAATCACTACTCTTGATCACTATAACAATATAATCACCTTCATGGCTTTTGGGGCTATCTTCCGTTTCTTTATCACCAATAATAGAGGTATCACCTCCTTTTACATCTCTCTCATTTTTCCTCTCCTAGCTATACAAGTGTTCTTCCACTTCCTAGTCTAATAACTGTCTTGACTTGCTCATAGGATTTTTGAGAATTATATGCAATTTGTTGTGGATGTTGTTTATATGGATGAACTAGAGTGACATGTTGATGTTCTTATGCATTTTTGTCCATGAGGATTTTTTTTGGTGGGTTTATTTTGGTGAATGGTAAGACACCCTCCTGATTTGTTGGGATTTATCATGATTTGAGAATGGAGCATCCCTTCCTCACATTTGTAAAATGACAAGGACAAGTGATAATGTATTTTATAAAGTGCTTGAATTTCTTGTACATTGTTAGAATAACCCGTCTTCACATTGTAATTGCAATAGATAAAAAGAGAATTTGAAATTTTGGTGCATATATTTATTGTTGTTAGTGTTGCATTACATGGTGAACATCTTCTAGTTATATCTAAAAGAACTTCGTACAAGTGTGCCACTCTATCATGTAAGTAGGACAAACATGGATATTCAAAATAAAATTCTAAAAAGTATTAAGGCATTGAGATCCTTTCTCATGATAATAATATCCTACAACAAATTAATTGAATTACTTCTCATTTTACATATCTTTGAGGGACATAGTTACAGATAGCATCATTAATTGTAGTAGATTTTCAAAAGTAAAACAAACATCTAAGAGGTAAACAACATCAATGTAAGGGTTCTCAGAATCCAATACATAGAAGGAGGGTATTAGCTAAACCTAATAAGGTGTGTGATAGGAAAGTCTTTCCATCGCACAAATTATAGGGATACAACAATAGGTGAAGCATAATCTTGTAACAACAACTAGTCTTGAAGTGTCCTTTTGACTACTTTTGGTTTCTAAACTAGTACCTCTAGATCTTTTCTATCATTCTCATTATAATTTTCATGTGGATATCCCTTCTCATTTACCAACTAACATTGTTGACAATTCCTTATTGCTTTTTATATTTTCCCAAACATGGGATTAGTAGGCAATTGGAGTTGAGACAAGTATGGACATACAAATGTGAACTCTCATTGCACAACCAAAACCAAAAGTAAGAGAAATAGTTAGGAATTTGAAAACACAAAAACACTTGCAATGTTTCTAAGAAAATAATGAAAGAAGAGGTAAAAGGAAACAAAGAGATAAGACATAGTAACCTAGTATCTATGTTCTTAATACTTCCCCAGAAACAACACCAGGATGATTGATTCATATAAAGTTCCATGCCTAGAAAAGTTATTTAATCACACACACTCTCATAACAAACTCAAATGACACAACATTGAGTTGTTAAAATGGCAAGTAGGGATGAAATCTATGATGATAGTGGAGTGTCTACTAGTCACTTTCCATGGTTTGAACTACAAGTGGATAGTGTACATAGGGTATATGATTTGGTAGGGTGTATGACACTAAGAGGAAACAAAATGTAAAGTATAACATATTATCACTGATGTTAAATAATACTAACCAAAATTCATGAATCAATTCTTGTAAGTTATCCAAGAACTAGATATTGTATCACTAAAACTTGACCAAAATAAGCAACACGATCTGATAAGAAATCACACAATCACTAAATGAGTAGTAAAGTTGGGTTGATGATAGTGTGTGTTTCAGAGGTTAGGATAGACATAAACATGCATACAAAAATGAACATGAAAAATCGAACCAATTGTATTCTACCAAACAATACAACACACATGAATGGATGTTGTAGTCATCTCTACTTGATCGTTCTCCACTATTTTACCAGATAACAACCTCCTCTCTATACCTTAGGTGGTAACAACCACACATCCACACAACAAATACATATACATTTATATTGATCTAGGATGATAAAACTAGAAAGAGACAACAAATAAAATCTTCATATTTATACCCAAAATTCCAGCCCATTACCCCAAATAGCCCATTAGAGAGTTTAGTTTCTTATAGATATAAGAGAAACATCTGAAGAGATGAAATAGAGGATCCATGTAGAATATGAACTTGGTATAGATTGATGGACCTCCTTTTTCTTAACCTCCACTTCACTAGATCCCAATTATCCACTTTTTCAGAGGTAAAAATGGAGATTGATGATCGGGTAGGGTTATTGTTTGGAGGTTGAAGGTGAGTGGAAGAGGTTATGGGACACGACTAGACCAAAAGTGTGTGGTGTTATGAGGGATATAGGGTAAGCGGCCACCACTTGATGACATATATATGTGTAGCAGCTCAACCTCATTAAGTGTGCAACATTTTGGGAAGCTTGGTCAAAACTAGTGGTAGAGGCTCCATTAAGGTTGTGTTGGTGGTAAAATGGTCGTAGTGTATGAGAATAAAAATATACATGGTCACCATGACTGCATACTCTCACCATAATTATTTTATCTAAGTGGACAATAGGATGTAATGGGGGGAAAGATCATTGAAAAGGGTGAGAACTCTACTATCAAGTCTATTTCGTAGATAAAAATTCTATGTCTATATACAAGTAAAATGACAATTTTGGGGATTTGCAAAATTAGTGTTTGGTGTTCCTCTTGGCCATTTTGGTTTGGTTGCTCAGTCACTTGGTTTCAAAAGGTGAACCCTAGGTCACTACTATCATGGAGAGGGTACTACAATCATGGTACCTAGAGAAGATATTCGTCTTCAAGGAGAACTTCAACAACATTCCTAACATTTTTAAGATCCTTTTTTACTTTTGCTCATCATCAAGGTTGATTGAGTCAACCATATTCTCCGTCAAGTGCTGGTGAAGGATTCAGATCTTTAACTCATCTTTGCATAGCAATCAACTTAAATTAACCTAAAAACACACAAGAATGTTAACAAATGCATCTCAATTGAATTAAGTTCTAATGGATAATTAATATGCATTTTGACATCTCTTAATGATACAATCAAATGAAATGAAGACAGATGGAGGCCCAAAGTAGGACTTCATCACCTAGGCTAACCCTAAGCAATCATTATAACATGAACCATCTACGACAATTCTAAACACATTTAAAATATAGATTCATCTAAAGAACTGGTAATTGTTCCTTTGAAATATAAGTTTCCACATTTTCTCAAGTTAGAAATTCTCTTATGATGGGTTTCTTTTAATCTATCACTGAAGGTCATCATCAACCATGCCCTCTTTCTTATATTGCACTCCATTTTCCATGTCAATTTCTGATTATGTGTTTTGTTCTAGAGAATCGTCATCGTAAAGAAATGAAAAAATACTTGAAGTTGTGAATGGTGTCTTCAAACTATGTTCATTCTCCAAGGCTAGAACAAGAGGGTTTGTGCTGATCTCCCACCATCAATAAGTAAAAGGAGATTGGTGGTTTTTGTAGTGCAAAGGAAATAGTTGGTGATCTCGCATGAATGACGAAGATCTAAAGGAGATATGCTTATTCATTAAGAGATACTGATAAATTTGTATTGCATTTCCCTCCAAGTGAGTAAAGATTGTTTCACATATCTAGTAAATATGACTTTTTGTGAAGTCCAAACTACTTCAAAATCTTATGTCTATTTTTGTCTTAATCCTGCTTCCTCCCATTTCTTAGTTTGATTATACAATAATCTGCATGTAATAGTTGTTTATGTTTCATTTTAATGTCTATACACCTCCCTTCTAGACTCTTCTTTCATTGAATTGGCCGTAGTGAGACGTTTTCCCCACCGATCACTGACCATGAAGTCGTACCCACAAATTAACACTTGATAAAATATACAAAGAATTGATACTCATTGCCCAGGAATTTAGTCCTCACCGTAGGCTTTGATTCAGAAGTGAGATTATATTGATTTACTACGTGGATACGACACAATTATAAATCGTCTTATGTTCAGGTCCACATTTATTACAAATAGAGGTTTAGAAAAAATAATTTCTTATTCAGCATGCAATGCATGCGCGCCGACTAAGTTAACTAATCGAAGTGACGAACCTAGCTAGTGCTCCACTTAAGCCGACAGAGCCCACTGGAAAACGACTGTTATGGAGGGACCGGTGACCCTTCGCACCGTTAATGAGTCTCCCCACCCCCTTCCTATCGGCGTGAAGCTACCCAAATCCGCGCCAGCGACCATTGACTGAAGCTGGCACCACATACATGTCCGAGAGTGGAGTCCGGGTCACGGTCTCTAGATCAGATGAAGGGAAGACAGTCAGAAAGACGTGTCTGCTCGGTTTCTAGCTTCCATGAGCGAGGGCAACCGTACCCCGCATCTCTATCGTCATCTACAGTATACGCGGAAGGACGGAGGAGGATGAATGCGGGCCGGCGCGCGCAAGAGTACAAGAAACCGGTCTAACAACGGCTTCCCTAGTCAACCTTCCAGCAGGCTGTGAAAGCAGAGCAGCAGCTGGAAACGATCTCTGTCTTCATTTCTTCGCAGGCCGATTGTCCACGCCGGTGTCATGTCATCCGCCAAGTGCGGATCGGGTCGAGATGCATGTACACTAACGGATATCCATTCTTCTCCGGCCATCATCGTCACTAGCTTGCTACCCTTGGTGGTTCGGTTTCCCCTGTTTGCAAAGTGGCAGAAAATTCAAACCCTAAACTCTTCCGTGTTGCTAGGTTTCTGTCAGGGAGACTAGCTGCAGGGTTACAGGCACCTCCTGCCCCAAAGTAGAAGCGGGCTGCATAATTGAATCGGCATTCAAGAGATAATCTTCTATATAGAATCCAAATCCATTCATGTCCGTATGCGGCCGGCCTAGACCACTGGCTCAAACTCATCTGTTCAGATGCCGTGGAATCTAACTTTTCAGCACTGTTCTCATGTAAGGTTATCAATAATTACTGCAGTTGGTCTTTCGGTGCCAGCATCTGTAGCACAGGAGTGTTCATCGCTGGTTTCTTTAAAAAGACAACGAGAAAGATCTGCCATGTATACCGGATCGAGACATGTACCTTCATTTATTCTCATGTCTGTATCTATTGCATCTATCCACTCAGCTATCCAACCATCATCAGTTGGTTTACTGATAAAAATATTCTTGTTGCAGTTTATCATAAATTACTGCACATTTTCCCATCAAAGTTTTTGAAGCATACTTATTGTGTGAGTCTTATTTGCTTGCCTCATTATTCCAAGTTCGGTTTTGTTAGGATAAAATTGGCTATTCGTTAGCGTTGTTGTAATTAAATTATTGTACATCAATTATAAATAGCATTGGCATGTTTTTATTAGGCCAAGTTAACAGATGCCAAAAGAAACGTTAAGATGATATAGAACAAGAGAGTAAGTACAAATGTAGTCCGAAACGGAAAACAGATCGCCTACAAAGTAGTATTTTACTTAGTGAAATCAGCGCTCCGGTATCATGTAGAATCACATTGTTCTCCTAGTGGACTTAATCACAAAGTTGTAGGGAAGCTCTTCTTGCAAAGACAATGAACGGCACGCCACATGTGAAGTCCAACGAGGATTAGGGACCGCCACTAGATAGATCACAATCTTGGAATCAGGAAGACATGAGAAGTCATTGGTCGCGCAATAGAGAAAACCATCATAACCAACAACTAGACGGGATAGGTGATGGTTAGCATAAAGCAAGGAAAGATGATTAGGGATAATCACAATCGTAAGTAAATAGTGTTTAACCCTAAGCACCCAAGGGGCTTGATTTATAGAACAAGGAAGTAATCCTACGCTCAAATAGAAAATTCCACAAAGACTCGATCACACGTTTGCTCTAGTTGAATATACATAATATGAAGAGACACTCACCTATTCAGTATGTAAAATCATTTTGTAAAGGATTACAATCCTAATAGAATTCTAATTAGTAGTTATCTTTTTATACAAAAAGAAACAAATGGCAATACTCACAGGCGATGTTCCCAAGCCTAGCCCAACCCAACCCAATGGGGAAAGGCATAGTGAGGTGTCGTGTGAAGTGTGCATGTGCGTACATGTGTGTGTTATGGTCACCCCACCACCCCTTGATGAACATTCCATCCTCTAGTTCTTTGTGACCACACATTTACTCCCACATAAAAGGTACTTATCTGCATTAGAAATGAGTAGTGTGGGACAAAAGTTTTCTTCTATTTTCAAGAAAGACGATAAGTACTTCATCCCCTACTTTTATCACTAGTTGAACCTACTTTAGGATTAATTGATGCAAGATTCATATAGCTATAACCTAATAAAGACAATTATCCAAAATAAAGTCAAAAGTGTAGACAACCCTTGATACTGTGCTTTGAATAATGTTGACTTTCAACTTGAACCATGCCTAAATTATCCAACATTACTCCCACATGAACTAGTTGAACATATATCTTGAAGATGAACCATGGGTGTAAAAGAATACATTTGTAATAAAACATTGAAGACTACAACAAAAAAATATTTTGATGCACTAATGATATGCATCAATGTCAATATTCATGATTGATATTAGGGAAGAACTCAACTCCCATGTTGCAACCACATGACATCATTACTAATCTGGAGTTTGCAAGGAACAAATGCTAGCATCGTGTGATAGGACTTGAAACAATTTAAATATAAATCTCTTGTTGTCTCACAATCATGACACTAACACACTTCTATGAGAAAACATAGATACAAAAAGAGCATCAAGAAGATATGCAGTGTCATGTAATTCACTAACAACTTGTTATCACCATATTGTAACTAATATTTGAGAAAAACAATGATAAAAGTTGGAGTACTAGTGCCCATGAATTATTTGGGGTTTAGTCCCATTCCTCATATGGATTTCTTAACTAAAACTAAGGAAATACCTTAGTTCAAATGATTGATTATATTGTGTTTGCACCAATGTAGTCCACAACCATAATCTCAATAGACACAAACTCCCTTACATACTTGAGCCTGACTTGAATGTGACTACACTATTTTGATTGTTCTTTGACCCCCTTATCTTAACAATAGTTGTTGTGCTATCACAATGAACTAAGACCACAATACGAAGATTCTTTACCATACTTAACTAGAAATAAGTCCACATAGTCTTTAATTTCTAGTCCACTTTGATTTAAAGCACACAACTCAGTCTCAAAGATGGATTGGGACAGTATGGTTTGTCTCTTTGACCTACATGGAAAATACCTCCTCGAGGTAGTGATGCATATCCTAAGACCCCATTATTTCTATTGTTTATGCAAATCTAGCTTGTATCACTATATCCCTCAACTATAGAAGGATATTTTCAATAATACAACTCATTGGATGAAGTTCCCATAATTTATTTCAATACTCTATCAAGAGCTTCATATCGGGTCATACATGTTTCAACTTGTGAATCTACTTGATTTCCTCATGACAAATGAAATGCTTTTTTGTGTGTAGTTTATAAGATACATAAAACATCCAATAATATGAGAGTATCATAAATGAGAAATAAGTTTACCACTTTTATTTTTGAACAAAGCTTTAGTTGAATCATATGGTGTCTAAATAAGTTTATATGACGTGTATACAAATCTTTCCAATGTATTCTTTACTTAGTGAGACAGAGAGTAAATGTTAGCATCACGGGACTAAGTGATTTTAAGCCTTATAGTTACATCAATCACGCCCATATCATCCATCTCAAGCTTTCTATTCAAAGATGACTTTGTCTCATTTACTACTTTCATATCAGAATAAAAAAGGACATCATACACATATAAATGTAAAATATTGAATATGCCACTGATCATTTGAAGCAGACACAATTATTTAAATTATTAGTAATGAAGGCTAAATATGATATCATATAATTAACATTTTCATGATATTACTTAGGGGCTTGTTCTAAGAAATTATTAGACTTGAAAAATTTACACACCTAGGAAAAAGTCTCATGAAGCAAAAAAAAACCTCCAGTTTTTGTTCCATATTTACCTCCCCCTCCCTTGAAGATTACCAGGAAGGAACTCATCCTTCATATCCATCTTATGAATAGAGAAATTATAAATGGAAGCAAGTGTTGTAAGAATACGAGTTGTGATCATGTTGAAAATAGGGGAACATGTGTCATAGTAGTATGTTCCCTTCCTTAGTGTGTATTTCATAGCAACCAATCTAGCCTTATACATATTAATGTCCTATCTTCATCAAGTTTCTTTCTAACGATTATTTACAACCAACAATAAAAAAATTACAAGGAAAACCCAGAAAAATCAAGTTTCATTTGAGAGGATTGATTGGATTTATCATTAAAAGCTTCCTTCCAAAACATTACTTTATGGGAAGTCATGATGTTTTTGAAGCATACATCATTGTCCTTAATATTTTAAGTGAGAAACTCACTTCCAAAATATTGGGATGTCCTCAAAGGTTCACATCCAATTCGTTCTATTTTCTCTTCATAATTATCAAATCAAAAAGCATATCTTTAGCGTCACCACCAAAGTTGTTCATTTTTTCCACATATTCAGAAACGGTATCTTTCCTACTTGGATTGCTTTGATGAGCTTCTTTGGTCACACCAAATTTCTAGGGAAAAATATCCTTAATCAATGTTACATGTTCCACAAAAGTGTTTACCTATGTTCCTGATATTTTAGATTTAGTAAGAAAAAATCTATATGCTTAGATTGTATTGAAATAAACCAAGAATGTGATAACTAACAATTTCAATCTCAATTTCATTTTCTTGTGTACAGGGACAAATACCTATGTGAGTCTCCATAGAAAAAAAAAATTATTTTTGACCAGTGTCGCGACCTCCCCTCTACTCAAACAAACTATTTTACTTATGTTTATGATAAATTCTATGTGGGCAATGGCAAGACACATACAAGTTTTAAACATAAACTCAAGCCATGGAGAAGGGTATTTACCATACGTGTAGGGTAAAATTTTCAACAATATCATTAATTGTGGTGAACATGAAGCACTCACATAATTTACTATATAATGAAATTGACAAAATTAAAAGAATATATTTGAGATATAATCTCCACACTTATCAAACCTTAATTTCTAAAATACCATGTTGGTTTTGATTTCCATCTCTTTCTTAAAGATTTAAGATTTAGCTAATGTTTATATTAAAGTTTCATCTAATCAACGTAATACTATTTATTATAACCATCAATAAAAGTTATGAAATAACACTTGTGATCCCTAGTATCATTCCTTTGCTTCAAAAAAATGAAATATGCACTAAATAAAAAATTTCCAAATTCTTGAGAATGATTAGTAGGAATATACACAAATTCAAGTTTCATTTGAGAGGATTGATCGGATTTATCATTAAAAGCTTTCTTCCAAAACATTGTTTCATGGGAGGCCATGATATTTTTGAAGCATACGTCATTATTCTTAATATTTAAAGTGAGAAACTCACCTCCAAAATATTTGGATGTCCTCGAAGGTTAACTCCAAATTGGATCTATTTTCTTCTCATATTTATCAAATCAAAATCATATTTTCAGAGTTAGCGCCACATTTTTTCATCATTTGCACATATTAAAAAATGGTAGCTTTCCTATTTGGATCACTTTGATGAACTTCTTTGGCAACACAAAATCTCAAGGGAAAAATATCCTCACTGAATGTTAAATGTTCAACAAAAGTGTTTACCTATGTGTCTGATATTTCAGATTTAACAAGAAAGAATCTATATGCTTAGATTGTATCCACATGACCCAAGAATATGACATCTAAGAGTTTTGATCTTGATTTCTTTTTCTTGTGTACTCAGACAAATACCTTTGTGAGGCTCCTCACACATCAAGATACATTTGACTATGGTTGGGACCTCTCCCCTACTCGAACAAACTACTTTCCTCATGTTTATGGTGAACTCTGTGTAGGGAATGGCAAGACACATTCAAATTTTACCCGTAACAAAATTTGTAGACCCAAGTCACAATGAAGGGTATTTACCGTATGTATAGGGTACCTTTTTCAACAATCGCATTGATTGGGGTGAACTTGAAACAGTCACATCATTAACTATATCATGAAATTGACAAAATAAAAACAAAACATGTTTGAGATGTAATATCCACCCCGATGAGACCTTAATTTCTCAAATACATTACTAGTTTTGGTTTCCATATCTTTCTTGTTAATAAGATTGAACTAATGATTTATATTTATATTTCAGCCAATCAACGTAATACTATTTATTGTAACCAATAATAGAGGTTATGAAATAACACTTGTAATCCCTAGTACCATTCTGATTGCTTTAAAAAAATTCAATATGCACTAAATCAAGAATTCCAAATTCTTATGAACAATTAGGAGGAAGATCCAAAAAATTCAAGTGTCATTTGAGAGGATTGATTGGATGTATCATTAAAAGCTTCCTTCCAAAACATTGCTGAATGGGAAATCATGATTTTTCGGAAGCATACATCATTATCCTTAATATTTTATGCGAGAAACTCACCTCCAAATATTTGGATATCCTCGACCATTTACTCCCAATTGGTTTTAATTTTTCCCCATAATTATCAAAATAAAAACCATGTGTTTGGTGTCAGTGCCAAATTTTTTCATCTTTTCAACATATCTGGAAATGGTACCCTTTCCCATTTGGATTGCGGTGATGAACTTATTTAGCCACACCAAATCTCAAGGAAAAATTATCCTCAATGAATGTTACATTTTCTACAAAAGTGTTTACCTATATTCCTGATATTTCAAATTTAGTAATCAATAATTAGAAATCTATATGCTTAGATTGTATCCACACAACCCACGAATATAACATCTAACAATTTCAATCTCAATTTATTTTGCTTGTGTACAAGGACAAATACCCCCACACATCAAGATATTGTTGACTAGCATTGTGACCCATCCCCTACTTGGGAAAACTACTTTCCTCATGAATATGGTGAACTCTTTGTAGGTAATGACAAGCCACATTCAAATTTTACCCATAACCAAATTGGTAACCCAAGCCATGGAAGCGTATTTACCATATGTGTAGGGTATAATTTTCAACAAATAGGAATAACATGTTTTATCATGACAAGTTAATAAATACCAAATGAAACTTCAAGGTCAAACAATGCAGGAGAATAAGAAGAAATTGAGTTATACACACAAACCAAATTGCCCCAAAAGTAGCATTTTATCTAGAAAAATCAGTGTTCTAGTATTATAGAAACATGGTGATCTCCTAGTAGGCTCAGTCATGGACCTGTAGGGAAGAACTCATCTTAATAATACAAAAACAACAAATATCGCATAACTTGTGAAGCCCAAGAAGCGATAGCGTATTCTTAGTATAGGGAAGTCACAAGATTTGTCACTCATGGGGAGAGAAAATATCTACAAGCAACAACTACACAAGGGAATATGGCATCTAGCAAAAGGTAAAGACCCAATCTAGGGTTTATTACTGTAACAAGAGAAGCATATTTGAACCTAAAATCCCATGGAGACTACAGTGTAGTTGACAAAAATATTCCCATACTCACTCAACACTTCCATGTGAACCAATGATACATTATCTCTTGTACACCTTTATGAAATATAAAGAGAGACTTTGCTATTCAGTTTCTAAAATTGTTTATGAAAGTGTTACACTGTTAATAGAGATTGAACTATTTGTCATATTTTTTACTAAAGGAAATATGGTCATGGGAAATAGTTCTCATGAGATACCAACTTGAGCCCAAACTTATGGGACCTATTTGGTTTGAGACTGGGATTCTATAGTATGGACTGGGTTAGTCTGGGTTAGTCAGTAGATCTGGATTGGGGTAGTCTGGATCTAATCTGATTCTATTTGGCAACCCAGTCTGATTTTGGTCAGCTGGTCTGGTTTGAGTCATGTTTTAGTCTGATTCCATTTGGCTACCAGTCAGGATTCAGTCTGATTTTGTTTGGCAACCTAGTCTGGATCTCCTTATTATGTCATGTTCTTACAAAACTGTATTAACAATTACAATGTATGCCAAGATGTGATGCCACTGCAATATAAGTTTAAAATTTACAAAATAAATGTAATTTGATACATAATGTGTGTGGTATTATTTGTTGTTTAGTGACATGAATAGTAATGAGTATGCTCATTTTATATGTTTATTTTAAATAAATTAAACTTTACAATTGTCTTGCATGGCATGTTCATTTTGTATGCATATATACAATTGTGCATATTCGATCTAGTAATTGGTAACTGACAAGATAATTGTAATTGGCATAATAGAACATAAATTAGACACAAGTAGAAGAACAATTTGAAAACAAACATGTACATATGACAGTTACACATAAATGTTCATAGAGTAGACCAAACATGATTTGAATGATAGTGTTATTAAAATGGCCATAATTGTTCCATAATAAAAGACATGACAGAGTAAAGATGATAATGTTTGCATTATAACTTAAACAACACTGAAAAAAAGATGATAAGAAAATATTGTGGTCCCAGGCAAAAGCGTCATGAACCAAGAGAGAGTGGACAAAAAATGAGAGGCATGCCCTGGGCCTAGACCTACACACCCATACACAGATGCTAAGATAGTGACCGGCCACTGTGCTGGCTAGTCTTCGGTGTGGACGATGATTGTTCTTGCTCCCATGTAGGACCTTCCCAGTTGGCCCACTTTAGAGCCTCCTCTTACTCATCCCATGACATGGGACAATCCTCCTACAACGGCTAAGGTCGTTGTATGATGTCATCTTTTGGCCAATAAAACAACAACAGTAGGTGATGAATAGGGTTATTGACCCCATCCTTTCCTTCTCCTGGCTCTCAAATCCCCCCCTAGTGTGTAGGCTCGCAACATATTTTTTTGCAGACAAGGTATTATTCAACATATTTGTGTAACTTTGATGGGGACATCAATATATTTTCAAACTTTTGTCGTGACTATGAACGCGATGTTGACATCTAAAATTTTAAAATAAATATAAGTAAGAGAAGATAATCAGAATAGTAAAGTACATATGACAACAGTTTGTACAAGTTAAAGTTGGCAATCAAACATAGATAAGTAATAGAAGTTTGAACATGACGTAAGACTTCTAAATAGAATAAGTAAGTACAACTTTGATGAAATGATAGTAAGAACAAAGTAATGATGGCCATAAGTTTTACAAAAAAATGTTGCCAAGCAATCATAAACAAATACAAGTTGGAGCAACTATGTTACAATTTCATTCATCTGCTTCACCGCCTAAGGATGTAGTTGTGTTGTTGGTGATTTCATCATTGGTAAGGTATTCAACAACTCCTAGTGGGTAGGTGCAATGAGTAGTCACAAAGTTGCGTTGAACGATGTGTTGCATAGCCAATGGAGGGGGAGGTAATAAATCTCCCAAAATGAAAATATTATCTCTTATGAACTCTCTCCTAAGGTTCTGCCAGCGTAGTTGCACCTCGCTCAAAGATATATAAGGGCCCCCTGTTATGTTTCAAAAGTCATGCCACACCTCCCTCCAAGCATGTGCATTATATACTCCATTCGCACATCTCCCCATGTCATATTGGTTTCTCATCAAACCTTTGAGAACCATATCAAGATTTTTACACCATATAACATACTGTGTGGTGTGTTGTGTAGCCATATTACAAATTTCTGAATGTAATATATATTGCAATAGTAAGGATTTATTATTGTAAGTGAAGCTAATATGATAATTGAAATATATATATTTTAATATGCATATAAAAAGTGCCTCGTATGTAGTGAAGCCATAAATAAACAACATTGTGATGAAGCAAGAGCATACATGTAGTAGCGAGCGTGTGAATTAGCTTTAAAAACAAGCAAGCTCAGGGGTCTGATTACAACAATTAAAAAGAGCATACATCTAAATGTAAACATGGACATTGTTGTGATGGTTTTCATTCATTGCCAGAAACACCTACTCCTACAACAACATGGTTGATGTTTTTAGCATTCGTCACATTTTCCAGGGCTAATGGATGCCTAGGCATCCAATCATACAAAAGGAATCAGTTTTATCTGATAAATTATTTCCTTAAGTTCTTCCAACAAGTTTTAATCATGTTCAAATCAATGCTAAGAACCCCTGTTATGTTATGAAAGTCAAGCAATCTCTCCCTCCAAGCCCCTCTAGTATATGATCCGTTGACACATCTCCCTAGGTTATACTAGTTTCTCATTGCATCAAGTAGGATTTGATCGTGCTCTACACCATATTAAACGACCAACCATAGAACAAATTTTGTATGTAAAATGTTGAAATAGCATAAGGGCTCCTTTCACAAAGGTGTATATAATGTTATAATTCAAATATTATGATTACATGTGAAAATAATATAGGGCATACAATCTGATACATCCAAAAGCATGCAACAAAATTATGAAAAAAACTATGAATCTTGTGATGTAAGTGTAACAACAACGTTATGGAGTCATCAGAGGTGAAGGAGTATCCAAAAGAAGAGTACAACTCTCCTCCAACTTATGAATGAAAGTTTTTAGAACTTCATAGTCATTCTTTGTGCAGGTGTAAACATGTTTGGAGTTGTGATGGATTTTAATAAAGTCCTTCATGTTCATCGCCTGGCCCCACACTGACTTACACTCGCAAGTTAGTAACGTAATCTCAGCCTTCAATGAATCAGTTGTTGTGGGGAGATTGACTGCCCAATGAATGTATTTGCATTGATATTTTACCTAAAATGTTTTCCCAAATTTGAGTTAATAACAATGAATAAATGATGTACTTAGCAAGTGCAATTGATTATTTTTTGTTTTACTAGTGCACCTGACTAGAAGGACATATGTAATGCATTTCTCCTGGCCTTTCGCTCAGAATGCCAAAGTCATATAACCCTACATCCTCTGTGTTTAGCCACAATAATATAACCAAACCACAATCACACCTTGGAACTTCAGTTGTATTCATCGACATCTAAAACAAGATTGATGATTAGTAACATAAACTCGGGTTCAAAACATAGATTTCTACAAAACATAGTTGGAGAGTATTTCGATAGGACCAGTTGAATGTTCTAACATACAAGTGAATTTTAGTCAGATAGATCAAAATATACTACATCTGTGATGTATTGTATCTGTCTTCCTGTGTTGAAAAGTCATTACCACTCGATAGGTGAAGTTGTTCATGAAGATATATGCACCTCTTCCGCAGACTTTCAATTTGTGCTAGTAGCCTATTGGTGTATGCTCTTGTGGAGAAGACAAAGTCGCATTGTTGTGACAATTTCTTGTGTTTGTTGTGTGCATATGCAAGTTATGTTACCAATGCATCCCTAATTGTAGTAAGAGTGGACACTGTAGGTTGTACTTGATGTGCGGGCAACATTATACTACATTTGGTCGGAATAAGACCCCTACCACATGTAAAATATGGCTTGTGGGGGTTGTTGTCTTCAAATTGTCCATTTGCTACATCTGTGGCATCAATGTACACTCGTACAATGCACTAGAGACCACATGGACATGACGACATTCCATTATCCATTTGAAGATAGACAACCTAATGAAACATAATGTGACATGTTTTAGAGGTAGACAAAATTTTAGTAAACAATAGACTTTGAGAACACAAGTGAATTCATAGATATGTTCTGAAATGCTAACATTGTATTAAACAAACATGTGAGAGCACATGTCAAGTCATAGATGAGTTCTCAAATGCTACATAAATGACGATAAGTACAAAGTAAGCTCAACGAGTATCGCAAATGGTATTGGAAATTATTTCATGTACAAAGAAGAGATTCCCCTGATCTTTCTACTTGACTTTCATATCTGACCATAGGCGTTCATATATCATATACGTCACTTCACTTGAGATGTGAAAAACTCATCATTGTGGGTTTTGAGATTGGCTAAAAACGCATCAATAGGGGTTTTCAGATGAGGAAATCTTCCCTTCTTAGAGTGAAAGAATCCCATTTCACTCAATAAATCAGACATGGAACAATGGAACATTCATTATGCTAACGAACCTCCCCCTAGAGAATGATCAGAATGAGGGTCAAAGTTCCCTTGCATCAGCCGAAGTTGTTTGTTGTAGAGAACTTAGGTCGACATCATTGGGTGGGATGGCAGATGTTGAATTGTTCTCTAGGATTTCCTCCATCATAGTGTCACCATCATTCTGGCGACATATAAAATTGTGGAGGATACAACAAGCCATTATGAGGTGACACTGCGAATGTATATGATATGTCGCCCCCTTTTTAAGGTAGGAAAACTGCCTCTTAAGCACACCGAATGATCTTTTTACAACATTACGTAATTGAGTGTGGCGGTGGTTGAACATCTCTTTCTTGTTGTTGTAGGAATGTTTGTTTCCCCAGTACTCAGATATATGGTAATTTGTGTTGCAATAAGGTGCAAGAAACTTATGAGTGTTGGTGTACCTTGCATCAACTAGGTAAAAATTTACTGGAGGAATTTTAAAACCGCCTGTGGTCGCTGCTGCTTGTAGGACCCTTTGGTCAGCAGCCGAGCCCTCCCACCCAGTAAGGGCATATGTAAACTCCATCAAGAAGTTGACTACAACCATGACATTTAGGGACACATTCCCATTTCCGTCTTGGTAATGATTTTACTTGTCGTGTGTCACCAAGACGGGGATGTGAGTCCCGTCAATAGCCCCGATGGTCTATAACACCAAAATCGGGTGTCAGCATACAAATAAATTTAAAATGATAATAAATTGTAGGGGATAACTATTACCTTGAAGTAAGGGTAGAACCTTGGGCTCTCTAATATATGATGATGTCTTGTTGTGGTTGTGGTTGGCATGACAACATAGTCATGGCACAACGCACACACCCCGTCCAAAACATCATTAAACTTTATGCTTATAGTTTCACTACAATGAATGTAGTCCTCATCTAAAATGCAATCTGTATGAGCATGCCCAACCATCTGGAGGAAGTAGCATACGGCATCAACTAATGAGACTCCTCTACTACTTTTTAACAAGCCACGACACTCAAGCTTGTCCACGAGGGCTATTATAGTTTGTGGTCACATTTAGTATAGGTCATAAGCCCTCTGTTCATTACCAGTTATGATTTCTAGAACCTTTTGGTGGCCACTCCTAATACTATCTGACCTAGATATTAAAGGTGGTATGTCATCATCATTAGAAATATCGTCCATGATGGAGATCGCTATTGACTCAGCTATTGCATTAGCAATGCAATTTTCTGGACCAGACTTGATATCTAAAATTTGTGTAAGGAGGTCTCTTGGTTCTGTATGACCCTTAGCAGACATGATGCTTACAAGCAAAATGATAAAAAGCTTGACATGATCCCTAAAATTAAAATAGTAACAACATGAACATTATATGAAGGATGTGACAGAAAACGAACTACATCAACATTAGATATGAATTAAATGCTATGTGCAACAAATGTTTGACCGTTAAGTAATTATTACAACAATAACGAATTGGTGTTCATGTTCTTAAACACTGAAACCAACAGGGAAAAATAAATTTTTGAAGTTCTAAAAAAAATGATATTGGAAAGAAAACCATAACTTGAACCATCCTCTAACTTATGATGTTGAAGGGCCTCTGCTATTCCCACTTGTGCCAACATCATTGGTTCCAGTATACCACATGGATGGCATACTTGATGTGTTGTTCAAGTTTTAGTGATGGGGACGGTGAAGCAAATCCCTGTTGAGATGGAACAAAAGAGGATGGCATTGAAGGTAGTGGTGTTGCACTACTGCCTTGGGACCTTTCACAAAGGTCTTGTAACCATATTGTTATTTTGTGCAGTGTATGTGTAAGGCTGAGGTAGATGTTGCGGTTTTTTTGGCTCCTTTATGGAGTTCACAAGTGTTATAAATACTGGGCTAGGGGCATTGGGGAAAGTGTCATTGAAATGTTGCAAAATCATTGCAAACTCTTCATTTTCACTGCTTTAGTGGTGACACCTATGCCAAACTCGTGTACCTTTGCGTACACCTGTGTGAATTCAGATAACACTTCATTAGAAAGAACGCATCGCTCTTGTGACATTGATGGTCACTTCCTGCACTTGTGGATAGGAGGAGTCCTTCCCCCAACACCATGGGTATCTGTTCTGCCTCCCCTAGTGTCACTCTCACTTTACATCCTAGGTGTGCCTATGTTCAGTTCCCCTACTAGGATTTCTGTGTTAATGGGTGTATCAGATGCATCTAAGTCGGCAACAACTTCATCCTTAGAGGAAACATCAGATGGTATTTGCCTATATGTAGAAGACATTGCATGGTGTCCTCTAGTAGTGTTCCTCCCCATCATCAAATCGATGTTGTAGTAGTGGGGAAAGGGTCAGTTAATCAACCTAGCAAGATCATTGTTTCTCTAAGTATAAAAAAGTTTTTATTAGGATATTTATATGTAAATGTAGGACATTCCTTTTGGGGTCAGGGTATGATTATTGTACATACCACAATGCTCTTCCTCCACTCAGGGGTGTCAGGAAACTTGGGCTTATTTATAGTCTCATCCCATCTGACGCCACTCTTGTTGGTGACAAGCTTCAATCTGGCATAGTCCTTCCTCATGTTCTTCCACCGAGTTTTGACCCGCTCTAACAAAAATTCTGACTTCCCCATCCTATTATGCAAATCACGAAGTGCCTCCCTCCAACCATCCCTAGTAAACTGGCTGTCAATACACTTGCCTACGTCATATTTCCTCCGCAATGCTGAAACTAGAGCGACATCAGACTCTCTGGACCAAACAATACGCAACCTGGGGTTTGCGGAAAACATACTCGCGTAGGTGCTACAATATATAATGACAGTGAGGGGTGCTTATAGTACTAATAAATATATAATGAAATACATGGTTATTAAAAGGTACAAAAAATGGATGTATTTTATAAATGGGAGACAAGATTCACCATAAAAACCTATGTATAAAAGACCAACTTACTTCATTTCATCACTTATAGCAAGATATAACCCAAGATCAACATCTTCACTCATTTCTTCCTACAAACCCTACTGTCTCTTTGTAACATTTCATTTCTCTGGTATGAATTATGAATTATGAGCTATACTTAGTTTTTAGGTTATTGATATAGATCAATTGAAATACATTTTTAGACATGCAATCCAAATTTCACCAACAACGGACATAGCAATAAAATTTAAAAAAACAATTAGGCCCCTGTTTGGGTTTCAATCTTTCATTAATATGTCTGACTGACTATTTTTCTAATATAACTCAACAAATAAACATATGTATACCTCGAGTAAATTTTAAGATATCTTCACATGGCAGTTATCTAACATTCCTCCAATTTTCTCCTACTAAAGAAAAACAATTTTCTTTAATGGGGAATCTGTCCAAAGAGAATTATCACAAAAAGAGATATTCTCAAACATCACGTACAATTTGTTATTGGAACCAACAAAAAAATCATTGATCATAAGTGAACCATAGGAGGGGAGGGGTTCAGATAACCATGTGGCTGTTATTTTCTGATAAAACTCAACTGATAAACATCACAACTATATAATAACCTAATAAGTGTATAAGATTGAAGGATGACAATACATGTGATTGACATCCAGATTTGCCACCATAAAGTCCACATCATTTGAGCAATAACACATTAAAAAACAAAGAAAAGGTCAATATCATTATATCGGGAGAAAGACAAGAGATGGCATAGAATTATGTGAGACAATTATATGAACAACTATGATAACCTAATAAATATATACGATTGAAGTCAATTTCTTTACAAATGTAATACCATCAATATAATTCAAGGGAAATTTCTTTACAAATGTAATACAGTCAATATAATTCATGGGCTAACCAAAAGGTCACAAAAATTAAAATGTAATATAGGAGAACTATAGTCATCTATTAGCTCAGTTTTTCATGATACTGATCATAGCAAGCTTTAGCGACACACAAGAAAAGGAAAAAAAATAGAGATTGATATGTAATCAATGTAGGGTAATCAGTAATCATTAGACTCATGTAGTAATAGGATGATAGAAATTGACCAAGAGGTAAAAGAGACAACAAATAGTTGATGCCAAAGAGCAAGGGGGAGACAATTGGGGAAAAGAATACATAATCGAAACACAAATCAAAGGCCATATCTTCCTCGGGATGCAAGGGAAAACCAAAATTGAAGAGATGGGTGCATTACTAAGAAAGGGGTTGAATCAGAGACAAGGAAGAGTAACTAAAAATAAATATTGGATTCTTGGGTATAAAGTACACATGTAGAAATTGCCTCCTCATAAGACCTTGTTTGGATTCTTGACTACTCAAAAAGAAAAGCACCATGAACCTATCGACCATCAAACATGAATAAGTTACCACAATTGCAAAGATCAATACATGAAATTAATTTTCTTCTTGCTTGACTCGTAATTAGTGCTACATTGTATAAAACAATTTATATTCAACCCACTAATAGGTAGAAGTTTGATTAAATTCAGTCAAATCCCTCTAATATGTAATTAGACATAGATTGGATCAACTAATACACTTAATATAGACTGCTGAAACACAAAAACAGACTATTAAAACCCCTTTCACTAGTACATAACCGACCTTTAGTGTCGGTTATTTAAGGCCTTTAGTGTCAGTTTTAATGCGACACTTATGTGGGTGTCGCTAAAAGGCCAACCGTTAGGCATCAGTTCTCAAACTGAAGCCAAAACCCTTCGCACACCACCGAAAACGCACCAGCAGGGGGGGTATAAGCGTCGGTTATTAGCTTTGAAACTGACGCCATAAACCTTCATGCCATAGAAAGGGCGCCATCTTGGGCACTATCAGCGTTGGTTTATTAGTGATAACCGACACCATCTCACCCGCTGCCACGGTCGTGATGGCCAGCACGGCCGTGGTGTCTGGCCTCATTAGGGAAATCGACGTCGGTTTATTATTGATAACTGACGCTGTAATCATTTGTCGTCAGTTTTAAACAAATAACCGACGCCTATTTCATGTTTTTTTTATCAGTCTGCAGGCCTGCTGTGGCTGGTCCCAGGATGACAAACCTGCAGTTCAGTTATGAACTACAAGTTTTACGACATCCGTTGATATCAGCCAACAACATGTCATAAACCTGCAAAATTAACAACATTAATTTTCACACATTTAGCAACCTACAGTTCCATTCGATTTTCACACATGTAGAAACATTCATGTAGCAATTTGCAGTTCCATTCATTTTCACATTCACACATGTAGAAACATTCATGTATTCATCTTCACATTCACACATTCAGACACATGTAGAAAATTCATTCATTTCATGATAGATAAGGACATAAAAGAAAGGTTGTAGCATTAAAAAACCTTACAAAATAGAATGTCAGTTGATGAATTAAGTAGTATTATACCCATCATATGCAGCTTCCATAAGCAACTAGGAAGAAAATTTAGAAAAATGAACAACATGCATCTATTAATATAGACAAGTCTAGATAGATAAATAACTAAATACTACACCAACATAGTCCCGCATCAGTAACTTCGAGGCCTTTTCATTGTGGTGATCTTCTCCTGAAGTTCAGAAAAGAAAGTGTATATGATGATTGATTACTTTAAGACAACAAGTATAAACACAAAACAAGACATGAAAATTATATTTGTTAATTGGACCTACCGTGGTCTTATGAACTAACAGGGGCCTCATCATCAGATTCGTCCGAGCTGATATCGTCAATCGTGCGCTCATACCGTCGTAGATGATCATGGGTGTCGTTGTTGATGTTGGTTATCCAAACTTTGATGGTATTATGGACAACTAGATAGAGAAAAAGCTTGTCGCTATGACCCACTAACATCTTTCTAGTCCAATCACGCCAACTGGATTTTGATACAAGATTTCCCGCCAAATCATACTCAACCTCGATAACATGTGAAGAATTGCCAAAATTTAGGGTCACTTCACCAGGCCTGTAGTGTCTTCCATTTAGAAAATGCTAATGTTTGGGTATTGTTAGTTGGTTTAAGGAATGATCATCTAGGATGATGTTCAATTGTTTTTCATCAGGGAACAGTAGCATTGGCATAGAGGCCCAGTTCATAGTGACTGTTGTGGGTGGACATAGACTGAAAAATATAAGTACTTACAATTGTAAGTATATATTATGATGTTATATATTTTAAAAAAAGTAGTAGACAGAGAGTGAAAAATATAAGTATTAATGGTTTATCTTGAAAATAAAATGATAAGCACGTCAAAAATGATAAGCACATCATACAACTTTTCATAATCCTCAGAGATACAATGAAATTGACACATCATAATCAAACTAATGATACTGATGCGGAACTTTATTCACACAAATACATTGAAATGAAGATGGTTCTACACTGAGAACAAAAAAAGGTATGGTGCGATGAGTATGTCCTCTCCTTTCATTATTTTCAATTAATTCCCACCTATCCCACCCCTACCCTACTCACACCACCCTCCCTCCTCACCCTCACCCCTCCCCCTCCCCTGGCCCTCCACCCTACCCACCCCTACCCTCCTCCCACCCTACCTCCCTCCTCACCCTCACCCCTCCCCCTCCCATGGACCTCCACCCTACCCCACCCCTATCCTCCTCCCACCCTACCACACCCCTCACCCTCCCCTAGTCCTCCACCCTACCCCACGCCTACCCTCCTATCAATTAATTAAATTCATTCATGCATAATTAACCCCGATTAATTGATATTAATAATATATACAATCTTAGAGAAACTAAGTACAAATCGAATTAATTAAGTTCATTAATGCATCATTAACCCTAATTATTCAATAGTAATCAACTATATGGTGGCATCATTAATCCTATGTACAAATCTAGTACTGATTAATTAACCACTCACCACACTGGTGGATCGAGCAGGTTGTGGTGGTGGCGGCCGGAGGTGAAGGTGGCTGGGCTGGAGGTGAAGGCGGCTGACGCTAGAGGTGTAGACTGGAGCATCATCATCATCGTCTTCGTCATTGTCATTGTCATCATCATCATTTTCATCATCGTCATCATCATCATCATCATCGGAAAGAAAGAAAGAAATAAATACTAAATAGTAAATAAACCATGATTCCATATGTCAAAGATTTGAATCAAAATGAAACCTAATGGCACATTGGGAGAGTGAGAATATTATACCTCACTTGAAGGTTGAAGAAGAAATATATGCAAATGAACAACAAGTCAACAACACCTGCAAAAACACAAATGCAAAGTTCATCATTTACATTCCAAGCATGTCACATGAGTGCATTAGAATTCATCATTAAGTAAGATTTAGATCTATATTTGATAGTTAGGAGGGTAGAGATACCCCAAGATCTATATCTACTACATCATCATCTAATTAGGTTTAGGGTTTATTACCTAATTTACTTCTCTAGCACTAGTTTTCTCTCTCCTCTCTTCTTGTTTTGACGGACGAGGATGGATGGATGAGAGATGGTTTAAAATCTTTGCCTAATCTTTGTGCAGGTATGGGTGTGATTTGACTAGGGGACAAACTGATATCTTTCCCATCCACTTTGGCTCTTTCTGCGGCCTTGCATTGCATTCCCCACCATATCCATAACCTACCACCCATTAGCTTTCAGTTAAACATGGCTTGGGTTTCGAATCACCATTCCTAGGGTTTACTTTTTTACCGTAACAATATTCATTAGAGTTATAGACAACCATATTAGGGCATAACCCCATCTTTTTTATCAAATCTAAAGAACCAAATACACTAACCTCCTAATCATGGGATTACATCTATATTGGTACGAGGGTTCATCCAAGACTATATCCTAACTAGGGTTTAGGGTGGTCTCGGGTTTGGATAGGAATAAGGGTACCAAACCCTGATTCCATTGTAACATTATTTGATATGGTATAAACCCGAATTATTAGAAACATTAGATTATATTAAAATAGACAAATTTAATGATATACACAATATATTAAACAAATCTAGGGTTTATATGTATTAACCACTCTACATTCATGTATTAACTATACTTTTAGAACTACATGCATAATTAGACTCTGGAATATATAGGATCAGATGATTGGATATATCGAAAAAAGTGGCACAGACGGCAGTAGTGGCGGTGGTAGGAGTGGCGTGAGCAGGAGTAGGAGCAGGAGCAGGACCGGCAGGAGCAGGATCAGGATTGGCACGCGCGGGAGCAGGAGTAGGAGCAGGCGACAGTGCAGCGACAGCAGAGACGGAGGCAGTGGGCAGAGACGACGACAGTAGAAGGCGGAAGGCAGAGACGGCGGAGTAGGACCGGTAAGAGAAGGATCAGGATCGGCGTGTGCGGGAGCAGGAGTAGGAGCAGGCAGCACTGCACTAGCGGTAGCAGGCGGCGACGGGCAGAGACGATGAGCAGAGATGGCAGAGCAAACGACAGTGGGTAGAGGTAGCGGCGGTGCGGCAGCAGGCGGCGGCAGGAGCAGTTGCGGCAGCGGCGGCGGGCGGCAACATGTGGTAGAAATCACAAATCACCAGATCTAGACCTTAACTCTCAACAATGAGAAAGGAGAAGAGTCTGCTTCTCGGGGCTGCTATTAAGTTAACCATAGGTGTCAGTTATTAAAAACAACCGACACTTCTTACTATAGGCGTCGGTTATCTATGGAAACCAACGCCAAATGGGGTGAAAATTTTTACGGGGACAACGCGCGAAAACACATCGACGTCGGTTATTTTCAAGAAAAATGACGATAACAATGGGCCCAATTTCTATCATGTGAAAAAACATTAGACGTCGGTTGATTATCTAAAAATTGACACCGTATGTTAAATTTTAGAGGTAATTTTTTTTGCTAGAAAATTTGGATTTGGCAGTCGATTTTAGGCGTTGGTTTCTTATTTAGGAACTAATGCTAAATAAAAAGTGATACCTCTGTCTGGCCGCTCTTCATAGATAGATGTCGGTTTGTGTATTAAACCAACACTTTATGGTTTAGGCGTCAGTTTCTTGTACACAACCGACGCCTGTAAATGTGACATTATAAGCCATTTATGTAGTAGTGTTTCCACCCCAAACTGATATTTTTATGGGACCCATGATTGATAACAGACATCAACACACATGCTACTAACAATGAGCATCTGATTAACATTTAACTTCCATTCATATTGGTATGAATATTCCATTTTACCCAAACAATTCAACATCAACTCAATCATGGGGAAAAAGGAAAGGAATAACTCTATATTCCTCTTTCCTTTCTCTTACTTTTCCTTTTATGAAAACTCTTGACTTTTATTCTAATAAAATTAAAAGTCACGAGAAGACACTGACATACTCTTATTATGAATTAGATTTGGCAACCAAAATTCATTAAGGAATGCACATAAATATATCTCACCTTATTGGATAATAAATTTGAGATTATTCATCTATTTCTCTCTTTGATATATATGAAACTTGATTATTTAAAAATTTTATTTTAAATAATAGCAGTATCACAGGGAATATTCTCTTTCTCCCAATTTCTAGAATTATCTTGGAAACTTGCACATTGTTCAATGTTTCAGTTATGCAATATTTCAAAAACCCATTACTATGAATTCATGTACAAATTCCCTTCATTTATTTGTGCCACAAGCACCTATGCCACGAAGGTGATCACCATTATTATTCCACCAATATTTACATTGGGGAAAATTATTTATCAAATCATGCTTTATACTTACACCATTAAATTTTACCAAAATTGAGGATATTACATTCACCCCTCCTTAAAAAGGAATTTTCCCCCAAAATTCACACCTAGTAAGGTTAAGGAGAATGATAATTCAAAACAATTTCAAACCTTAGGTTTAGCAACCCTACTTAGATTATCTTTAATCACTTATATTGATATGTCAAATTCCACATATTATTACTAAGATTGGTACATCCTTATTCTAATTATTTACATGATACCATCTTTTGGTGATTACAACTCCATTTTGTCATTTTCAATTTCACTTGGTGACTACCTTTTTAACTAGATTCCCCACCTATCATTAATTTATTCCCACATAAGGGTGAGGTAACACCTCCAACCCTAAATCATGTCATTAATCTCAACTTAAGGTATTCATTCTCATATGTCAATTTTTTAGGATAACATATGTCTGCCGCAGCATCTCTTACTCATAATGATATGAAATAAGCATTTGATTGTAGCCCAAAAACAATTTTTTTCCCATTCCAAGAGTGTAGATGGTGTACACACATTATCCTAAAATTTCGTGGTTTAGTTTGAATCATTCTCAACATGAATCGAAAACCATACCTACTTTTAATTTCAAAATATTCTCATGTTTCATGAAGTGAAGTGTCACTCTTGAGTTTGTGCATAACTCCTCTTAGAATTTTATTTATTACATGATTTCTTCGTATGTTTTATATTTACATCTCAGGTATTCTGAGCCTTAGTCACATCCTCAAGATCTCTGGGGGTACATGTACTTTTCGAGTGATCTCATCCTTATGCATCTAGGAAGTTCCTCTCACATTCATCCATTGGTCCAAATGAACATCAAGAAGGTGGCCAATCTCTTGAATCATGGGCCTCAGGCAAACATAGTTTTTACCTCCCTACCAGATGGTCTTATGCATTCAAGGAACATTTGTATCCTAATCCCATCAGTCTTATGTAACTTTAACACTCCCCACTTGAACCTTACGATTGACTTAGGGCTCTAACCTTCACAAGGGTTCTTTGAGAGAACATTATTTTCATATGTAATTCCTTAAACCAGATCTCCCCCATCTCTAATAATGCTCATTATTCACTTTATGATCCCTCATTGGTCTCATGGTGACTTTCTCTTCCGGATTGGTCTCATACTGTCATCCACTTCCATAGTGACTTCTCCAGATGTTTCTCAGAGAGAGCATACTTGGGTTTTAATTTCTGTACAATTTAGGTGACATTTAAGGTTACCTAAATTTAATTTGGTTTATCATGTCATCCTTCTAGGCAAGGTCCTAGCCTAGGGTGCCTTCTTGGCTAACAGGAGAAGGTTAGGCTCTCAATCCACAACCTAACCCCAAGGTCTTAGGGTTATGCCTAACCCATAGGTCCTTTTCTCACTCTTAAGTTGACCCACTCTAGGTCGAGACAACATTCCTAAAAGCTGAAATTTTCATTTTTATGTAACCATAATATGTTGAACATACATTTTATATTATAACTTCTCAACCTATACTTGCTCAATCTATGGGGTATACTCTCTCACTCGAAGGTATTCAAACTCATTCACTGGGAGTATTCAAATGATCTACCCACTCTCTAGTGGTGAGATCCATCCATACCCACTCACTGGGCTATTCACAACATCATACTCACACGTTGGGAGTATTTCAATGGCATATAAATTGCATACTGGCTCACTAGGGGTACATTTAATGACATACCCACTCACTGGAGGTAGTCTCAATAGCTTACCTACTCGTTGGGGGTAGCATACCCACTCACTCAATGTATTCTTTATTAATCCATTCCTCCAGAGATAGCATTAGAGTGATAGGCAAGTTACATTTATATTTTCATTTCCATATATGACTGCTGGTTACTTATGTTTCTTATGTATATTCAAATCATTTCATGTATATCACGCATGAATTTTTCCACATCCACGGACGGGAAATAGTGTCACCTAAACCCATTTGTTTTTTCACCCTAATTAGTGTTCATATGGGTAGGTTTACTGTGTCACTCACACTACTCCCATTTCCAAGATTAGGATTTTTGGGTTAGGGTTAGGGACTACTCAACTTACACCCTACATATTAGTGTTTCTATGTCCCTAGACCCACTAGCATTTTTCCAAACCAACCCTAGTTCCATATAGGGTTACCCTCACAAGCAAAAACCCATAAAACATTCCTATTTTACTTCATCATTATTTCCACATCACATGTACATTATTATTTCCACATAACATGTACATTAGTATTTCTACATTACATGTACATTAATTGGAAGAGGGTCCCTTAATCCTACTTTTCTCAAAAACACTAACTTAAGATGAGGAGGGAAGTTCCTTTTAGAGTTTATTATGTAGGAGGATGAGAAGTGGATGAATCAAGATGAGTTGAAATCCTAAAGGTATTTTACTTCAGGAAAAATCTTCTAACTTTGGACATGAATAGGCCCGGGAGTCCTCGTAAGCTGATTAGCGGTGCAAAGGTAACTTTTTTTAGTGCCCTGGTCATGGTCCCTTCTAGACACCATCATCTTTAGAAAAATTCCCTAATAATTGCCTCAAATGTCTACAAATTACTTGAAATTATAAACTATATAAATATTATTTGAAAATTTTGGGGCTCTGATACCAAATGTAATGACCTCACTTTTCAACAACTCCCAACTAAGGAAGATCAAAAAGGTGAGATTCGTTACCTAAAATTTTACTAAGGATTCAGATTTAGAAAACAATAAATAATTTCCATTAATTCAAAATCATTGTTTAAAACATGTTCCTCTAAACTTACATAACTTTCTATCATCATTATTGTACATATGAGAAGAAGTTCCTAGATAATCCTCCTTTCAAGTTAACTTTAATGTCTTCAAGTTGGTTCATTATATCTAGATATCATATTATCTAGCATGTACCTAAAACACTATGAAAAAAGAACAGATCATCATATCAAAATTTACTGTATTGATTTACAATAATGGGTTTACATGTTTTGAATGAAATTTGGAATACTACACTCTGACAATGTAAATGAAAACTTATAACTAAGCAAATACTTAGCTACTAATGAGTAAGCAAACATTATAATATTACAAAAAATTTATAATCTTCGATGGACCCTGAGTGACTAGATTGGTATAACCTATCTAGCTATCTACTACAAACTCCATCCTTCATCAAGAATAGTGAATGGTTCTCTTTTGTGAAGAGTGTCAACGTATTCTCCGTGACCTATATAATTTTCTAGTTATGGGTGGTTTACTTTCCTTGTGAGAAGATAGTTCTTTGTAATATTTTATTACACTTAAGCGACTACATTAATTGGGATTTATAGCATGAAATGCAATGAAAAGGAATTATATCAAATTTAAAAACACCCATACATGTAAATTACATAATTATAAAATGCAACAAATTAATAGAAATGAAGAATGAAATTAGATACTTTTTTGGTATGCTCATTGTCTAATACTTCAAATTTAGTATATTGTATGTTAAAACATACTCCTGATTTACATACCATTTTCTTTGACTCTACATTTTTTGGGATTATACCATCCAAGTGAAAGCCACTGCTACATGAGTTATCATACATGTCTTAAGGTATAACCCTAGAAACCAAATATTTCTAAAAAAGCAATCTCAGTTTTCAGCAATATTTCCATATATGAGATAATGTTGACAAACTAGAGTCTATAATACTATGTATCCATGTTATGGGTACTTAGGAGGGGCACCCTAATAGAAATGTTAATAACTCCATGTTTAATGGTTCTACAAGGGTTGGCATTATAAACAAAGTAAATTGTGAAGATATATAGTGTACTAGTACCATTGGTACCTTGCCGGTTAATTTAGAGTACTTACTATCAATAAGAAGCATTGGTTATGTGTGACTAGGTTATGCGTTGGTTAGTTTAGGGTACTTACTATCAATAAGAAACATTGGTTTCTGTAACTAGGTTATGCTTTGGGTTATAATTCAAGTATGCATTACCCATCACCTACTTTGCATGTTTTGGAGATTATCACTACTGATTTACTGGTTTGACTTTTAGTTACTCCAAACAATGACATTTCTAAATTTTGCCAACTCAATATAATTACAAGTCAAGTTGGATTATTCTATTTAGATACTCATATGGATGAGTTGCATAAGACTAAGCTAGTGATCCTATTTTTACTATATTTTCACCAAAATATTAGATATGAAAATTGAAACCTTAAAGAAAAGAAATTTCTATTTGGTCATTATTGGTTAAAAAATTCAGTACATAAGAGTTGCACTTATCATATTTTCTCTATTTTATTATAAGGTGATCTAGTTATAACTAGAAACCTTTACTTTTATATTTTCCCAAAAAAACTAAAATAATTTATGAATTATATTTTAGTCTAGATTTGTTCATTCCAATGGTTTATTTCATCATTTAATTAACATTTAACTCTTACCATAAAACTAATAAATCTTGTTTACATGAAGAAATGAATAATCTCTTTTTATTTTACAAACATATAACATGTGAAATACAAAATTACCAGTTTGGAGAAACTCACCCATCAACCTCTACTATCTGATTCCCATCAAGAGATTCACTAAAAAATGGAACTACATGTCTAAGATCAAGGTTAGACCTTCATGTAACCGGAACATGTCACATTTCTAGATCCTTAGATCAAGAACTAGGTCAAAGAAAGAGAATAAGGGATTACATGATATGAGCTACGTTGTTTTATACTAAAATAATGAGTGCAATAGAAGAAACCATCACAAATAGTACCACTAACCTTGAATAACAATGAGACAAAAAAATAGGTAGGTAGAATGCTAGTTCTTGGTAAATCCCCTCAAATTTCCATGAATATGACCATCTTATGAAATATAGGGTTTAAATTCAGTGGGGTAGGTGTATAATAAGTTAGAGGTTGAGATTCAAGATTATTTGAATTTATATATTGATAAAATATTCACTAAAAAAACTCCAACTTCTTATATTATGTGGAGAAACAGTCTACATACAATTAAATATTTGTCCAATAGTTAGGGGTTTCACTACTACAGAAATAACATTCAGTGTCACTTTTCTGGGCGTCGGTTATTAAGGAAAACCGATGCCTTATATGTTAGGCGTCGATTGTTTAAGCAAACCGATGTCTATATTCGAAGACCATCCAGACATGGGTACCGCTTTGTATTCAGCGTCAGTTGTTTATAACAAATCGACGCTGAAAGTCGGCCGTGAAATCCAAATTTTGATAAAAAAAAATAGTGTCATTTTCAGCGTCGGTTATGTAGGTATAAACCGACGCCTATGTGCGATGAAAATTTGCGCGAAAAGTGTCACTTTCAGCGTCGGTTATCCTTTTATAACCGACGCTGAAGGTGGTTCCCGCCAAACAATTTCATGAAAATATCGTCCAATTGGACGTCGGTTGTTGCAAACAACCGACGCTAAAGATGTTTAGGCGTCGGTTGTTTTAAACAACCGACGCTATTTGGGAACTTATAACCTGCGATCGCCCGACTCTTCCCCTTTCTTCTGTTTCATTGCGAGCAATTACCTTCTCTGCTGCCGGCGATTTCTCTCCGGTGATTTCTTCTCCAGCGCCATTTCTCCGACTATTTCTTCTCCAGCGCCCCCTTCTCCGGCGCCCCTTCTCCGCCACCACTCCTCCTTCTCTGCGCCCCCTTCTCCGCCGCCCCTGCTGCTCCAAGCGCCTGAGAACCAGTGCCGCCGCCACGCCTGAGATTAGGCGCCGCCTGGTGCTTTTCCACCGTCGTCGTGCCGCCGCAACCACCGCCAGAGCCACCGGAGCTGCTAGCTGCTCCTCCACCGCCGTCGCTGCTAGCTACTTCTCCAGCCAGAGCCACCAGAGCCTCTGCCTTCTTCCCTCTAACAAGGTTGGTCTTCCCACTGCTAGCTGCTTTGCTTTTTTATGCATCGATCAAATTGTTGTGATAAAAATGCATGTAATGTATTTGATTAGAGTTAATCTAATCTGGATGTTCATAATAATGGTATGTTAAATATGATGATTAGGGATAAATATAATGTCTAGTACACAAATATTAGATGATATTCAAGAAAACCCTAGTTTGATGAGCATGTTGTTAATCATGTTAATTATGATTCTTCTATATATTCTGATGTCATTATATAATTATGTGATCCCAACATATTAAATTGAATTAGAATGATTTCATGAATTATAGGGTTTTAAAGTTGATAAACATGTACATGCGGAAATAGGGTTATTAAACCAATGGTTATAACATAGTATGATCTTAATCTGATCTGGATGTTCATAATAATGTAGTATGTTAAATATGATGATTAGGGATACATATAATGTCTAGTAAAGATTCCTAGACCTTTTGTTTGAAACTATTGATTTCTTGATTTATTATTTAATAATGCTCTGTTGATTAGGATTAACCATGTTGCCTGTACTTTATAGACATTTATTATATATAAGAATGACAACACATGTATTTGTTGGCCTAGAAACCCGTCTAAGATTTACTCATTAGGAGTAAATCTTGGATAGTCCCCGGTTTGGGACTGTTCTTGAACACCTAATCTCACTTAGGATGTAAGTGTATAATGTGTATTGGGTTTTCGAGAAAATTTCAGTAGCATTTCCCCGTTTGTTCTCTAAGTACATATGTACTTAGAGAACAGCGGGGAAATGCTGCCGAAATTTTTTTGAAAACCAAATACACATTATACACTTACTAGTGAGATTAGGTGTTCAAGGATGGGATAGGTGGTACACATTTATTATATATAAGAATGACATCAAATGTGTTTGTTGGCCTAGAAACCCGTCCAAGATTGACTCATTAGGAGTAAATCTTGGATAGTCCCTGGTTTGGGATTGTTCTTGAACACCTAATCTCACTTAGGATGTAAGTGTATAATGTGTATTGGGTTTTTGAGAAAATTTTGGTAGCATTTCCCCGTTTGTTCTCTAAGTACATATGTACTTAGAGAACAGCGGGGAAATGCTGCCGAAATTTTCTTGAAAACCCAATACACATTATACACTTACTAGTGAGATTAGGTGTTCAAGGATGGGATAGGTGGTACACATTTATTATATATAAGAATGACATCACATTATACGCTTAGGTTGTAAGTAAATACCCTAATCTTTTCCTAATATATACTTGTTTCCTAATATATACTTGTTTTCTCTGATCATAGAATGGATAGATCATGGATGTCCATTCGTAATTGTTGCACCCCAGAGTTTATATCTGGTCTTGATCAGTTTATTAGATTTGCCGAGGAACATAGGAAAAAACCTACAGATAGGTTCTACTGTCCATGTAGGCATTGCGGTAACAACTTGAAAGTCAACACTGGTGAGGAAATCAAAAGTCATGTCATGTGCAACGGGATTGTACAAGGCTATACAGAATGGCACTGGCATGGAGAGATTTCAAAATCGAAACCAGTAGATGTCGATAGTAGTGCTTGGGTGGAAGAAGAAATTGCCTCCGATGACGTAAATGTGAATGAACCAGTTCCAGCAGACATCGTTGATGCGATGTTGGATAGTTGTAGGGTAGAGCACACCGATCCACCTCCTATCTTTACAAACATTGTGCATGATGCTGAGATACCATTATACACAGGCTGTGCTAAGTTTACGAAGCTTAGCGCTGTGTTGAGATTGTATAAGTTGAAAGCTAACAATAGATGGAGCGACAAAAACTTCACTTCATTGTTGACTTTGTTGAAAGAAATGCTTCCTGAAGGAAACGAGCTTCCAATCTCAACATACCAGGTAAAGAAAATGTTGTGCCCAATGGGAATGGAGGCCAAGAAGATACACGCATGCCCGAATGATTGTGTATTATTTCAAAAGGACACTGTAGATTTGAAAGATTTTCCAAAATGTGGTGCGTCACGGTATAAATTGACGACTTCGGGGGAGTCCAAAACTGGTTCTCCTGCCAAGGTGTTGTGGTATCTACCTATAATATCACAGTTTCAACGCTTGTTTGCAAATCCGAAAGATGCGAAGAATTTGAGGTGGCATGTAGATGTTAAGAAAAATAATGATGGGATCCTGCGACATGCGTCTGATTCCCCACAGTGGAAGAAGATTGATCTATTGTACCCCAAATTTGGTGAAGAAGATTGAAATCTAAGACTTGGGCTTTGTACAGATGGGATGAATCCATATAGGACATTGAGCAGCCAACATAGCACTTGGCCAGTCATGCTTGTTATATACAATCTTCCTCCTTGGATGTGTATGAAGAATAAGTACGTTATGTTGTCATTGTTGATATCGGGCCCTAAACACGTCTTCTCCTGATGCACAGACTGCGAGTAATCCTGGAGACCCATCGCCTAGCACGTCTGTTGTAAGTATTGTTTATGACATTGTAGCTTGTCTTTTCAAGATGATATGTTTTCAAGATTATATGTATATATGTATAACATTCTTTACGTAAATTTGTAGGCATTGAAGCCATGCCGCTTAAGAATGCAAGACTATGTTGTTACAGAGGCGCAGGCTTACCAGTCCCTTCCTGTGGCAACGTTTCATGGGACTCCAATGCCGCAGGGCTACATTCGTGTGAGCCCGCTACATGTATTACCCGATTGGAGGGAAGTTGCGTTGCCATATGCCCACCCAGATATTGATACACTTGGTGAGGCAGAAGGTGGGGTCATATTGTGGCCCAAAGCAGATGTCGTCTACACGACTGAAATTGTAAGATAAATTTACATTGATTTAGACTGTTAATGTGTATATATGATGTCAACTGATCTGAAATTATATATACAGGTTAAAAAGAAGACACCAGGAGCACCTAGGCCTCCACCTCCACTTCCCGCATTACCCACTTGGGTTCCAACTGACCTAACATACCCGTAAGGTCCTGCTTGTAGGGGAATGGCATGTTGGCTACGGGCACATAATATACATTGCCCTATAATAGTTTCTTTAGATGCAGATTATGCAGGTCAATCATACGATAGCTCTTTATTTATACAAGATATTATTGAGCTGTTTATGTATGATTGGCTGAATACATCAATGATAGAGACATGGATAAGGTGAGATCTTGTTTATACATCCATATACCTTGTGTAAGATCCGGTGATATGGTTTCTTATATATTAATGCATACGCCTATATGTTTTGCAGCTACTTAGTCGAAGATCATTGCAAACAATTTGCATATGATCATGTGGGATTTTTGATTCCATCATCGATTAGTTTGGTAGCTAAAGACCCTGATAATGTTCAACAATACTGTATAGATGCTTTTACAATTTTTGGTCAGCAAAAGAAGACGATAATAATAGCTCCATTCAATGTCAAGTAAGTTTACTTTATTTATAATTTGGACTTAAGAAAATTCCATTTTTATTTTGCATTTTGAGTTATTAATTGTTAACTTCTTACCTCTAGCGGTAGACATTGGGAGTTACTACTTATTGTCCCCGGTACATTCACTGTTTATTATCTAGATCCTGCGGGGAGTACATTGAATACTAAAATTGGACACGTAATGAGAATGCCATTATTCTGGTGAGAAATATTTCATTTTTATATCCGTTAACATCTTTTATTACATTACTATTTACTTATGCAATTTATTGTGTTATATTAACATGTAGGGGTTTAGATGCATTCAAAAAGGCTGGAGGAACGGTCCCAAGGAAAAAGAACCACCCAATAAATTGGCAGAACGTACAAGTAAGTTCCCGACTCGAATATATATATTATTGATGTGAATTGTGCTTAGTTGTATTATTTTGTATGTTTCAATTTATAGTGTGCTACACAAGACAATGGCTGGGCATGCACATACTATGTGATGCGATTTATGCAGATGATTATCAAATATGCCGCATTGGACATCGATACCATACATGAGGTATTATATATAGTCTCATTAGTTAGTATGAAATATATCAATCTTATCTTATTTTTATATTATTACTTATATATATACATCATTCTCTTTGCAGGTGTTTAAAACTGACCACACTATAGGTAAACACTTAAAAAATATACATGCTCCATATACGATGGAAGCATAAAATGAAGTAAGAGAAGAATGGGCAAAAGCCATACAAGCAGTGGAAACTGTAAGATATAATTGGGATGTTGATAGCGATAATGAATGATACTTTGTAAATGAATATTTCTGAATGTTAATATATGTATTTGAATGTTTCTATATGTGTGAATGTGAAAGTTGAATTGATGTCTGAATGTATGTACTTGTGTGAAATTTTCCTTATGACTTTTGTAGGTTTGCGGCCTGTTTGTAGGCTGATATCAATGGATGTCGTAAACCTACAGTTCAGAAAACTGAACTACAGGTTCTCATCCTGCTGACCAGCCACAACAGGCCTGCAAACTGATATGAAAAAAAAAAATAGGCGTCGGTTATTTATAGAAAACCGTCAGCAAAGACCTACATTGTCGGTTTTTTTCAAAAAACCGACGCCTGATGTGGCCAAAGCAGTCCTGGAAATGGCGTCGGATATTCGTATCAAACCGACGCCTATTTAATCTATAGGCATCGGTCGATTAGTATATAACCGACGCCAAAAGTGTTCACGCCACAGAAAATGGCGTCATGTAGGGCACTTTATGCGTCGGTTATCTACTAAAAGACCAACGCTATATTCCATATAGGCGTCGGTTGTTTAGTAAATAACCGACGCAGGAAGTGCCCTAGATGACGCCATTTTCTGTGGCGCGAACACTTTTGGCGTCGGTTATATACTAATCGACCGACGCCTATAGATTAAATAGGCGTCGGTTAAAAAACCGACGCCGAAGTGTTCGACCTTTAGCGGCGCCCACATAGGCGTCGGTCGAAAACCGATGCCAAATGGGGTTAAACGACCGACGCCAAAGGCCGTTTCTGTAGTAGTGTTTGTCAACCACATTGGCCAAACCTCTTATTATGGTTGCTTAAACTAGTAAAATGTATCAACTAAGGGCTACTCTAATTACTCACGTCATTCATCTTCTACCTCAACCAATATTATTCAAATAGACTTTCTATTTGTTAATTAGCAATTTTTTATTGGTTTTGAGTATAACAAATAACATTTGTAGATTACATCTAACACTCTCAACCTCAAAATTAAGCCTGACTATGTCGCATGTCAGTTAACTTCCCTTTGATGCCTGAATCAATATTCAATGAATTATTTATTATGTGATCCAAACAAAAATAAACATATGTAAACATATTTATATATGTTTTATGGCATATAGTTTACTCTCTCCTGGATTTATCCATTATATATTTTAGTTACATATTTTTATGACATCCATCAACTTAAATTACGGTTTACTCACTCTATATTAACTCAACTAGTAGATTTCTCTTTAATTGTTGTATATTACTGAAATATGATCTGTTTTATAATTAAATGGGGTTTATTTGTAGGTAAATATATAAAATTAGGGTCCACCCTAAATCCTCGACATAACCATAATTATGTAGTACACAGACTTAGTAAGAATAGTAGAACAAATCCTAGTAATCTACAATATAAAAATTAGGGTTTATCAAACAATGTAATACCTACGTGGTAGTAGGTTTTAACAATGAGACTCTAGAATATGACCAAAAATTATTATGAAAAAAATTGCTAAATCTGATGAAAACAAATAGATATCAAATTGAGAAGAATAATCATTAGCCTCTATTATCATAATGTTCACTTAAGCATTCATTGAAGATTTATGATGTTCTATATTATGGTTTATAAAACCTCAATATAATGATCATAATTTACTATATACATAACTTTTTAGAACCTATAATATGTGTTCTTGTTGTGATTTGGTTAGTTTTATTTCCTTGAAGGATGATTTTATTTATACTAAAAATTGGTATGTTTTATCAAGATAAATGAATCTTTATTTATTATCTCTTATGAGGAATGAGGCAACTAGTTTTCAATAGTGGTGTGAACTTAGAAGGTTTTCTATTACTTTAGTAGAGATCCCCTTGATAATAAGACAATTTAGGTAATGATATGATACATCATAAAGTAGTTAAGGTAAACTGGACCACTATGTGATATGCTCTAATATTTTGAAGCTTTATTACTTGTTAATATCCATTACTCCCCTAGTTATACTAGAAAACTGTTGTAGTGGTCTACATAATGCAATGATTTGGTGATAATTAGTGATTCATAGGTAATTTTGATTTCCCATATCTTTTAATAAGGTAGAAAGAGGGAGAGGGTCTTTTTCCTCACATATATACTATCAAGAACCTTTATAAGAGTAATAGAAGTATTCCATGGTTCTATTTATAATCATCCAAATTTGAGAAAGAAACCTCACGCCCTATGTCATCATCAACCCTAATTACCAATAATAGGACACAAAACAAGGATCATTTACTCTCAAATCAAATCTTTCATGGATATGAAGGCATGATTATACCTTGACCATGAATAAAGACAAGGATGAAAATTCCTAGTTAAGGAGTGTGTGATCCTTAATAAAACCTCCTCTTAGTTGTAAGGAGTGGGAACCAAGAGGGGGTCCACTCCCTACTTAATTTGAGGAATAAATCCCATCTACTCCAAACATACTAAGAATATATGTTGAAATAGGAGTAAATGTTTCATTTCTCAAATGATGGTAAACAAAAGATAAATGTATAACAACAAAATAATAAATTCAGGATTATAGTAAATTTTTACAAAAGAACATCATAATATCCCATATGGGGTATACATAAAAGTTACAAGATAAGAATCTAAGTAGAAGGATATCTAACTATCACAAAACTATCTCCCCAAAAGCTCCATCTAGTAGGTCCAGGTCACCATATCCAGTCTTCCAAATCCTACACCTGGGATTGGAAGCATACCCCTAAATGGAAGATAAAAACGGATGCTTTAAGCATAAACACTAGTATGTGCATGTTAATAGGGAATTGAACAATATAAGGGAAAATTGACATCAAATATAACAAGGCTTCTCATAGAAAATGAATGTATTATCCAAGTGGATCTAAAAAGAATATGAATTGCAACAAGATGATATATAAGAGCAAGGCATTCATGTATTTCACATGTGAAAATACTAGACAAATTTAAATATGTTGGTAGAAAATATCATTTCTACCATAAATATGGGGTGAGAAGGAACATATACACATCTACTCTGAGTAGGATAGGATACATATCTGCTCTAATAATATCACTTATAGGAATTATTTCCTCTACATTATCAAGTGTGGGAATTCACACATCCACATAAAATAATGCATGTCTCATTATACTAGTATCCACCACATGATGTATAACAAAAGAGTAAGCAATCCTAAATCAAAATATGAGGGATGAGAACATCCAACAAATTATCATGTGGGGTCTGATGATCCATAACCTAATATTCAACAATCTCCACAAATAAGATGCATAAGAGTCTAGATTTAACTCAATATATGAAATGAGGGTTGCACAAGGAATGAGGAGAGAATGATACAAATAAAATTTTAGTAATAATATCCAACAAAGTATGATGATCACAAGACTAGAATCTTGCACAAGAAATAAATTTTAAGAAGAGAGAGAAACTGTGTAGGCTATTTTGTCCATACAACCAAGAGAGATACGAAGCATAAGTCTTTTCTAGATATGAAAGATAGACTTACAACATACCTTAGATGGAGGCTAATGATCTCCACGGTCAACCGTAGGTCCAAGCTAGGGTATCCAAAACACCTATAAACATATTATATAGATTTAGGGTTAGTTTTAGATCAGTTTCATAAATCCTAAAAATAAGCTTTTATTATTAATTAATAAGGTTACGGAAACTATAACATATTTTAATTTATTTTTCCGACTTGTAATTATTATTTATGAATTTTAGAAATTCTAACCAATTAAATTAATCCTTGAAAATCATATATTTATTGTATTGGAATTAGACAATGAAATTAGTATTATTTAAGAACTATAGCTTTCAAATATCAAAACATATTATTATTTTATTTTTGTGACATGATTTATTTACAATGAATTATAGAAACTCTAACCAATAAGAAAATCCTATAAATCCATGTATGCACCTTATCATTTTATATATAAAACAAGGTGACTTGGCCCAATAAGGATTGACCAAGCAGACTGGCCCTACACACCACCATGCACAAGAATGAATTAATGGAAAGTCCAAAATTCCCTAACAACATATTTTACTAGATCGAACAACCTCATGACAGAAATGTAAAACCATTCTTACCATTATTCTTCATTCCAACATCCAAACGCAGAGCTCTGCTGCCCAAAACCCAGAATGCAAACTACATCACTAGATTTTCAATACTTCAGAGGTCCTACTCTATTGGGTTTCCAAACCTTGGGAGTTCTAGCAAGCCCAGACTCAGCTTGGGAGGAAGATTTGAATCTCTTGGATCTCCCTCCACCAATATTGGTCATTATGAAGAATGCTAATCACCAAATTAATTGAGATAGAGAAAACACATCCTCAAAACATCTTTGAGAAGTCCTAACAAAAAGAATATGAGAGAAACCTCATAGATAAAAACCATTAATTGAGATAACCCACACAAACTATAGATAAAAGGATTGGGATACGAAGAAGGGGGAACTACTTTATACCTTGAGTTAGGTGAGTAGATTCATGGATTTGGCTACAATGTGTCCCTGCGTGATGAATCCAAAGACTCTCTGGAAGTTGCGGTTTCTAGGAGAGCAACCCAAAACTCAGAGATGAAAAACTTTGCCTAGGAATTTCTTTTGGACCCAACACACAAAGGCCAGAGATCACAGGTGAAGGCGGTTTGGACCAAAGGTCTGATGACCACATTTGTGCTTAATTGGTTAACTAGGGTTTACCTGAATGATTAGATGCTTGATTAGATTGAACATTGTTTAGACTTGATTAATGATAGTAGCTTAATTGTGATGTTTCATGCCTAATAAGAAACTCTAACTATGATTTTAGTTGGAAGAATTAGGATTTGAGGAAAATAAACCCTAATCGCCAAAAATTAGGGTTTTGATAGTACATGAATATGGAATTTGATCAGGATAGCAGTGTGGTAAATGATTGTTCATATTTTTTAAGAATTTTTTATTTAATTGAATTTTGTATATGATATGGATAACTCAATCATGCATATTGGAGAAAAATTTAAGAATATTTGGGTGTTCTTTGAATGTGGTTCTCGGTCAAACTATACTTCGACCGAAATGTTGATGGAGTGTTGTTTAGCGGTATAGTGTTTAATTTTTATTTATTTATAGATAACTCCAAATGATCTAAAATTTATACTTGTGCTATGAAATTATATTTTGTACATTATAATAAATTTTCATAATTTTTGGAGGATGTTTGTGCTCTGAAATAAACTAATTACAGTAACTTTGTTATAATAGAAAAATTTGCAAAAATAAGAAAAAGTATGGTGGGGGTTAATGTGTAAATCACTCAAGCACCTAAATTGATCTATATTAACAATATAGAACCCAAGTAGCACTCATATTTCGTGATCCATTCCATAGAAACGAAATCCTAGAGATAGAGTGAGAGTTAGGGTTTGGGAGAAGAAAGTGGGGGAATTGTTGATCTAGGGTTTCTCTATCCGAGATAAGATGAAATCAAGTAAGTTTAGATTCTTTGCATAATATTTCATGGTGAATATTCTCACACATGTTAAGATTCTCTCCCTCCTCTGATTTGATTCGAAATGGTATCAAATCTTCCCCTTTTCTCACTCTTTCTTCATAATCCCCCATTTCTAGGATTTCCGAGTTGAAAGGAAAAAGAATCCAGTGATTTGCTAGGGTTTTGATATGAGTTCGAGATTTTCATATATGAGCTGCATTTTTAAGGTGTTATCACCCCTTAGGGTGAGTGGATGCTTCCTTTAAATAGTAGATTGTACGAAAATAAGTTAAATGATCAATAATCTTTACTTGTTTTGTATGCGACTACAAACCCTAAACTACCCTTTTGACCTAGCTTTTGCAAGATGATATGAAATAAGATTATTTATCTATTGTGATGGATTATAATTGATAATCATAATATAAATACATAAAAATTATCTAAATGAGAATTCCTAAAGTAATTGAAGAGTTTATTTGAAAATAGCAAAATCTAAGGTTTTCGGCTAGGACTAATTTTGTTGTATAACTGAATAAAGAAGTTTGTCTAGTTGAATATTCTTAGTTACAAAAGATTGTTTTATCTAAATGTGTAGTACATATATCTCAGATAAGATCTTGTATTTCATTTGATGATATCAACGTTTGCTTGATATATCAGTAAAGAGGGTGAAACCCTAAATGAATGGAAAGTTGGAGGTTTGAGAATAGATTCATGAATTCAACCGATGTGATTCTTTATTGTTATAAATTCATTTATTTAAGGTTATTCTTGATGCATGATATTTTAATGAATAAATTCATGAAACCCTAGTTAAATTCATACTAGGGTTTCATATGCATGACATATTGAAATGAGTTATGTGATAATTCGAGTTTCTAGCTGAATATCATTTTATATGCATACAAATTTTGATTTGTGATAAAAAAATATCTAGCTGAGTTAATTGACATGAAATACATAAGTTGTTATGGTAATTTAAGAAAATAAAATAGGAATTTTCCTAGATAGGCATGTCATTGATACCATGCATGAATATGAGAAATGTTGAATGTAAATGTTTATATCATTAGACATGATTTATATTTGAACATATGAGAATTATTTTATGTGCATGCGAAATGAGAAACCCTGAGAGAAGGGTAATCAGTAAGCTAAACATCTAATAAATAAGAAACCCTAAGATAAGGGTAACAAATATGTTATGCATTCAACTAAGTATTACCAGTGAATTCAGTCCAATAGCTCAAGTAGTCAGTAGAACTACAATGGTAATAGTAGATACCCTGAACACCGTAGAACCGTCCCTGGAGGTCTGTGCCGGGATGGGTGAAATAGGATATGGACTATCTGATATAGGAAGAAGTAGTTTGGAATTGAGTATCGATCGTCAACTAATTGGATATCAGTGGTACTTCAGTTGAGCAACATAGTACCCAACACTAAATAGAGAACATGGTGGTACTATTTTAGTAGTAGGGATATCCAATAATAACTGGAGATCCAGTGGTACACACCAGTAGAAGTATACATCCCTTGTGGACCTACTTCTTCTGGCAGTTACTCCATTTTGCATGTCAGCCCTAGTGGAACCGCATCACGTAGAGTTGAGGCTTTTTAGCCTAGAGGCACCTGTCCTGTGTACCAACGTCAAGGGGACACAATTTATGAATGTTTCTTAGCCACCGTTGGGCCAGACGTGGCAACCTCATTGCAGACTAAGGTAGTTAGTAGTAGTCTTAAGGTCCCAGGTTTACCTTCGGACTTGTATAGTAAGTCACGCAGTAGTGGCTTTTTCTTGGGTACAATTCAAGTGAGTTTAGGGGCAAAGTAAAAAGAAAAGTTAATTGAGTTCAATTGAGTTTAGATGAAGAGTACCATATTCAGATCAGTCGGTTATGTTTAGTTGGCCAAAATAGTAGTAGTCAGTTCAGTAGTTAGGTCAAGTCAAAGTTAATGAAAGATTACAAAGAGAATAATGAGAAAAATGTTTAGATATTTGTATATTACTACTGATGCATAATATGATGAATGAGAGGTTAACCAAGTGTGTGCAGTTATTCAATTATTCTTTGTATGTTTCTGGATTATTATTTTTCATTATGATCAATAAAGCATGCTCATATATTGATTCACTCTTATAGATATCTAGAGTATTCTTCCATGTTTATGTTTGTGAATGATTAGTCTCTTTAAATCTTACTAATGTTATAATTGATATTAGTTGCAAAACAGTATATTTGTAATTATATTAGTGATTTAGACTATTTCTTTGAAGTACTCATTCACTGAGCGAGTAGGCTCACCCCTCTACTCACAATGTTTAGGGATAACTCATGGACTGAAGATGTCATTGCATCAACATAGATCTTCCATAGGAGTTACGTATGAGATTAGTTAAGTTTAGTCGGTCCCTGTCACTCTAGGTCCTTGTATATAGTTGAGAGAGAATTCTAAATGATGATTTGTATCTTTGTTTCGTTAATGATAGAGTATATATCTGGTTATCATGTTGTATATACATGGAAGTGTGAGGAACAAAATGAATGTTTGGATGTGTATCATTAATGTTGAGATCATATTTGAGTAATCAAATTTTAATGCCCTTGTAAAGTTTGTTTATGTGATTGAATGCAAAAAAAATTTGAGAAAATGGAAAAAGAAAAAGTTGGGAGTGAATTTTGTATTAAGTATAACCCTCAAACTTATGCCCTAATATCATGATTAGTGGTAATCATGGGATGTGGGTGTAACAAATTGGTATCAGAGCTTAGGCTGAGTTGTTGAGGACCATTAGGATAGAAAGTCAGAGTTATTAGTGTGGCAGTTAGGAGGTGATGCGTCTATAGCTCTGAGAGGTCTAAGTATTTATATACCCTGGCCCGATATGTGATCACTTAGGTTGACCAATATCTAGCTACTCTGTCTATTATTCTCTGGATTCCCTGGCCAGGTATGCAGAGGAAGGATGGGCTAGAGAGAAACCCTAGAAATATTAGGGTTAAAAGACCAAAAAGAAATGAATGAATTGAGCATAAAAATAGAATGTGAGGTAACTCTTGTTTTATATTGTTTTGTTGATTGGAGATCAATTGAAATTCTCTTATATATATGAATTCAGATTATTAGTTTATAGAATATATATGGTTCTTTTAGAATGTTGTGTATCATGCACTTGATTCAGTTATTCTTTGTATCTAGTAGACCAAAAGTTATATTTAAATGAGTCTACCCTAACTGGGTATTTTTTCCACATGTTTGATATGAATAAGAGTTGGTCAATCCCAAGTAGCTCTTGGCTCTAGGATTGCAGGTTTGGCCTGGTCCGGCTTGCATGATGTGTTACTGGGATCTGACGACTCCTATTAACAATGTAATAAGGGTAGACTCTGGATTAATCAAACCCACATCATAGTGAGAATGTACATACACAAAGATGTTGAAATATAAGGGAAAGATTATAATAGTTAAGAATCAATTGGAATTAATATCTAAGATATAACTTTGGGTCCTCAAATAAGAAGCCTTAAGTTGGGAATGTAGGAAGAGGGATATAGATACAAGACATACATTAATATGTAACATACAAAATGAAGAAGAAAGGATGGATAAAGAGAACTGAATTATATAACTAATTGTGGCACTTTATCCAATCTAAAATCAAGGAAAGATAAGAGAAAGCTACATGGAAATCCAAGATATAAAGAATCAATCAGAATGAATGGATCATATAATCAAGTAAAATGTACTTATGTACTCTACAACAAAAGGAAAATAGGAGAAAATAGTTAAGTATGAAATAAGTACATAGAAGTGAAGTTCAGAAAAATGAAAGTGAAGAGAACTAGATAAACATGTAAATTATAAGACTAGGATAAGAAACTAAGACAAAAAAAAGAAGGGATGGAAATGATGAGTTTGATTTAGAAAGAAGGGTTACATGATACAACGAAGAGGATGGAATGTGTACTTTTATCATAAAGTTTAAAGTATTCATCCTTACTAGGTTTTGATTCAATGTCTCTATTTAGTAGCAGCCTAGTAGACATCAAGTGTGTTCAATAGGTTCCTAGTGATGAAATGGAACTAGATCTTAAAAGAAGAACAAAGGTGAGGCTAAATAAATGAACAACTCATATAAAGGTAACTTGTATTCAAAACATAAAAGCTCGATTGAAAAGGAAGCTATGGTTGACCCCTGCATGAGATGTTTGATTTGAAATGAAGGATGTGTAATGTATTATGCATAAAATGAAGCTAGTAGGGAGGATGTTGAATTAGAAATTAAACTAGATAAAAGTAAAAGTGTGATAAGAAAGTTTATATGGCATGAAATATGTAATCATACACAAGAGTGAGAAACATGATCATAAGAGATAAGTAAAAGTAAATAATGGCATAGGGAAGAGTAGCAAATATGTAGTCGATGATATAAAATAGACAAGGGGCTGAAACATGAGGGAGTAATATAGATGAATAAAGAGAGATTTTGTGAGATGTGGGGAAATGTGAAATAGTCTAGTCTCATTGACGATGACTAATATGAGAATCATGTTAAGTGAATACTTGAATATTATAATTCTATGTCTCAAAATTAGATTATCTTATGTATCCTCCTTAGTGAGTGTAACATGAGATGAAGTGATAAGAAAATAAATCATAAATGATACACAACTGTCACGAGAGACACATCTATTGAATATACTAATGACACATAATCTGATGATGAAACCCTAGCATTGTAGATCAAGAAAGTAATCTATCAAAATAGTCAAGTAAGATAAAGAAAATTCAAGTGGTAAAGACAAGGAAGACTTTAGTAAACCTCAAGAGAGATAAGATTTGCATATCGAAATTAGAGAGTAAAATCATGTCACAATAACATCATGTTATTGATAAGGATCAAACCCTAGATAGTTTAGGGTTGGAACAGTTAAAGTGATGTCAATAGTGATTTGACCTTGAGAATGAACATCTCTATAAAATAAAATCCTAAGATCATCAATATGAGAAGAAAACAACAGTTATAGTATCCATGGGTTTAAAGGTTGCAAATGTGAAGGATAGATAAATAATACAGAAATGAGTATGAACGAAGGATAACAAAAATATTTGAAATATAAGAAGTGTGATTTGAATACAAGGAGAAGTGCAAAATGATCAAAGTGTAATCTAAAATAATTTTTTTGTAGTGGTAGCAAGGATGATGAATAATATATTCTTACCTTGATTGTTATGTTAGGGATGTTTATTCTAAATGATCAAAATGAGAAGGATAAGTAAGAAGAAGTTGTAATGCATAAGAAGAGAAATCAAAGAAAATAAATGGCTTTCAATAATATGTGAATTTGTTTTCAATAAGTATAGTTTGTTGAAGGCATATCGAGGGATGAAAAATTGTTTTACATATGACTTCAATTGTACATGTGTGAGCAATATACTAGATTGTAATGTGTTTTATGGTTTTAATCATTCATACCAATATTATGACTCAATTTTATACAATTATTGTCACTTCTAGTCTTATAGTTCAAGAGTGCTTTTCTATTAGAGTGGCAAAATAGTGAAATTAAAAATAGAAAGGTGAACTATCTTTAATAACTCTGATGTGATGTAGAAAAATAAGTACATATTGATGTGTATGAATTAAGATAGTGGGATCAGATAAACAGTACTAAGGTAACATATCAACAGGTATGGCAAAAAAAATAGTTGTTTATCTATCTCTTTCTTATTAGTGATTGTGACAAAAAAAATCTTCAAATATCATTGAGAAGTCTTGCTTAAAATATATTAAGATCAGAAGACAAACAAATGACCCAATGTTGAAAATAACATTCAAATATGAAATACAAGAGTATAGTGACACATAAGATTTTATAAATTTAAAAGAAACTTTGAATATACTTTGTTTGCATATTTATGTTTTGGGGATGAAACTTTTTAAGGGGGTGAGAATTGTAATGACCACATTTGTGCTTAATTGGTAAACTAGGGTTTACCTGAATGATTACATGCTTGATTAGATTGAACATCGTTTACACTTGATTAATGATAGTATCTCAATTGTGATGTTTCAAACCTAAGAAGAAGCTCTAATTGTGATTTTAGTTTTACGAATTAGGGTTTGAGAAATGTAAACCCTAATTGACAAAAATTAGGGTTTTGATAGTACATGAATGTGGAATTTTATCAGGATAGCAGTGTGGTAAATGCTTTTTCATATTTTCTACGAATTTTTATTTAACTGAATTTTGTATATGATATGGACAACTCAATTTTTCTTATTGGAGAAAAATTTCATAATAGTTGGGTGTTCTTTGAATGTGGTTCTTGGTCGAACTATTATTCAACTGAAATGCTAACAGAGTGTTGTTCAACATTATAGTGTTTGATTTTTAATTATTTATTGGTAACTATGAATGATCTAAAATTTATGTTGTGCAATAAATAACATTTCAAACATCATGATAAAGTTTCATAATTTTTGAAGGATGTTTGACCTATGAAATAAACGAATTACAATAACTATTTTATAACAAAAAAATTTGCTAAAATAAGAAAAAGTATAGTGAGGGGTTAATGTGGAAATTACCCATGCACCTAAATTGCTCTATATTAGCAAGATAGCACCCCAGTAGATCTCATATTTCATGATCCATTTCAGAGAAATGAAATACTAGAGAGAGAGGGACAATTAGGGTTTGAGAGAAGAAAGTGGTGCAAACTGATATGAAAAAAAAAATAGGCGTCGGTTATTTATAGAAAACCGTCAGCAAAGACCTACATCGTCGGTTTTTTTCAAAAAACCGACGCCTGATGTGGCTAAAGCAGTCCTGGAAATGGCGTCGGATATTCGTATCAAACCGACGCCTATTTAATCTATAGGCATCGGTCGATTAGTATATAACCGACGCCAAAAGTGTTCACGCCACAGAAAATGGCGTCATGTAGGGCACTTTATGCGTCGGTTATCTACTAAAAGACCAACGCTATATTCCATATAGGCGTCGGTTGTTTAGTAAATAACCGACGCAGGAAGTGCCCTAGATGACGCCATTTTCTGTGGCGCGAACACTTTTGGCGTCGGTTATATACTAATCGACCGACGCCTATAGATTAAATAGGCGTCGGTTAAAAAACCGACGCCGAAGTGTTCGACCTTTAGCGGCGCCCACATAGGCGTCGGTCGAAAACCGATGCCAAATGGGGTTAAACGACCGACGCCAAAGGCCGTTTCTGTAGTAGTGTTTGTCAACCACATTGGCCAAACCTCTTATTATGGTTGCTTAAACTAGTAAAATGTATCAACTAAGGGCTACTCTAATTACTCACGTCATTCATCTTCTACCTCAACCAATATTATTCAAATAGACTTTCTATTTGTTAATTAGCAATTTTTTATTGGTTTTGAGTATACCAAATAACATTTGTAGATTACATCTAACACTCTCAACCTCAAAATTAAGCCTGACTATGTCGCATGTCAGTTAACTTCCCTTTGATGCCTGAATCAATATTCAATGAATTATTTATTATGTGATCCAAACAAAAATAAACATATGTAAACATATTTATATATGTTTTATGGCATATAGTTTACTCTCTCCTGGATTTATCCATTATATATTTTAGTTACATATTTTTATGACATCCATCAACTTAAATTACGGTTTACTCACTCTATATTAACTCAACTAGTAGATTTCTCTTTAATTGTTGTATATTACTGAAATATGATCTGTTTTATAATTAAATGGGGTTTATTTGTAGGTAAATATATAAAATTAGGGTCCACCCTAAATCCTCGACATAACCATAATTATGTAGTACACAGACTTAGTAAGAATAGTAGAACAAATCCTAGTAATCTACAATATAAAAATTAGGGTTTATCAAACAATGTAATACCTACGTGGTAGTAGGTTTTAACAATGAGACTCTAGAATATGACCAAAAATTATTATGAAAAAAATTGCTAAATCTGATGAAAACAAATAGATATCAAATTGAGAAGAATAATCATTAGCCTCTATTATCATAATGTTCACTTAAGCATTCATTGAAGATTTATGATGTTCTATATTATGGTTTATAAAACCTCAATATAATGATCATAATTTACTATATACATAACTTTTTAGAACCTATAATATGTGTTCTTGTTGTGATTTGGTTAGTTTTATTTCCTTGAAGGATGATTTTATTTATACTAAAAATTGGTATGTTTTATCAAGATAAATGAATCTTTATTTATTATCTCTTATGAGGAATGAGGCAACTAGTTTTCAATAGTGGTGTGAACTTAGAAGGTTTTCTATTACTTTAGTAGAGATCCCCTTGATAATAAGACAATTTAGGTAATGATATGATACATCATAAAGTAGTTAAGGTAAACTGGACCACTATGTGATATGCTCTAATATTTTGAAGCTTTATTACTTGTTAATATCCATTACTCCCCTAGTTATACTAGAAAACTGTTGTAGTGGTCTACATAATGCAATGATTTGGTGATAATTAGTGATTCATAGGTAATTTTGATTTCCCATATCTTTTAATAAGGTAGAAAGAGGGAGAGGGTCTTTTTCCTCACATATATACTATCAAGAACCTTTATAAGAGTAATAGAAGTATTCCATGGTTCTATTTATAATCATCCAAATTTGAGAAAGAAACCTCACGCCCTATGTCATCATCAACCCTAATTACCAATAATAGGACACAAAACAAGGATCATTTACTCTCAAATCAAATCTTTCATGGATATGAAGGCATGATTATACCTTGACCATGAATAAAGACAAGGATGAAAATTCCTAGTTAAGGAGTGTGTGATCCTTAATAAAACCTCCTCTTAGTTGTAAGGAGTGGGAACCAAGAGGGGGTCCACTCCCTACTTAATTTGAGGAATAAATCCCATCTACTCCAAACATACTAAGAATATATGTTGAAATAGGAGTAAATGTTTCATTTCTCAAATGATGGTAAACAAAAGATAAATGTATAACAACAAAATAATAAATTCAGGATTATAGTAAATTTTTACAAAAGAACATCATAATATCCCATATGGGGTATACATAAAAGTTACAAGATAAGAATCTAAGTAGAAGGATATCTAACTATCACAAGACTATCTCCCCAAAAGCTCCATCTAGTAGGTCCAGGTCACCATATCCAGTCTTCCAAATCCTACACCTGGGATTGGAAGCATACCCCTAAATGGAAGATAAAAACGGATGCTTTAAGCATAAACACTAGTATGTGCATGTTAATAGGGAATTGAACAATATAAGGGAAAATTGACATCAAATATAACAAGGCTTCTCATAGAAAATGAATGTATTATCCAAGTGGATCTAAAAAGAATATGAATTGCAACAAGATGATATATAAGAGCAAGGCATTCATGTATTTCACATGTGAAAATACTAGACAAATTTAAATATGTTGGTAGAAAATATCATTTCTACCATAAATATGGGGTGAGAAGGAACATATACACATCTACTCTGAGTAGGATAGGATACATATCTGCTCTAATAATATCACTTATAGGAATTATTTCCTCTACATTATCAAGTGTGGGAATTCACACATCCACATAAAATAATGCATGTCTCATTATACTAGTATCCACCACATGATGTATAACAAAAGAGTAAGCAATCCTAAATCAAAATATGAGGGATGAGAACATCCAACAAATTATCATGTGGGGTCTGATGATCCATAACCTAATATTCAACAATCTCCACAAATAAGATGCATAAGAGTCTAGATTTAACTCAATATATGAAATGAGGGTTGCACAAGGAATGAGGAGAGAATGATACAAATAAAATTTTAGTAATAATATCCAACAAAGTATGATGATCACAAGACTAGAATCTTGCACAAGAAATAAATTTTAAGAAGAGAGAGAAACTGTGTAGGCTATTTTGTCCATACAACCAAGAGAGATACGAAGCATAAGTCTTTTCTAGATATGAAAGATAGACTTACAACATACCTTAGATGGAGGCTAATGATCTCCACGGTCAACCGTAGGTCCAAGCTAGGGTATCCAAAACACCTATAAACATATTATATAGATTTAGGGTTAGTTTTAGATCAGTTTCATAAATCCTAAAAATAAGCTTTTATTATTAATTAATAAGGTTACGGAAACTATAACATATTTTAATTTATTTTTCCGACTTGTAATTATTATTTATGAATTTTAGAAATTCTAACCAATTAAATTAATCCTTGAAAATCATATATTTATTGTATTGGAATTAGACAATGAAATTAGTATTATTTAAGAACTATAGCTTTCAAATATCAAAACATATTATTATTTTATTTTTGTGACACGATTTATTTACAATGAATTATAGAAACTCTAACCAATAAGAAAATCCTATAAATCCATGTATGCACCTTATCATTTTATATATAAAACAAGGTGACTTGGCCCAATAAGGATTGACCAAGCAGACTGGCCCTACACACCACCATGCACAAGAATGAATTAATGGAAAGTCCAAAATTCCCTAACAACATATTTTACTAGATCGAACAACCTCATGACAGAAATGTAAAACCATTCTTACCATTATTCTTCATTCCAACATCCAAACGCAGAGCTCTGCTGCCCAAAACCCAGAATGCAAACTACATCACTAGATTTTCAATACTTCAGAGGTCCTACTCTATTGGGTTTCCAAACCTTGGGAGTTCTAGCAAGCCCAGACTCAGCTTGGGAGGAAGATTTGAATCTCTTGGATCTCCCTCCACCAATATTGGTCATTATGAAGAATGCTAATCACCAAATTAATTGAGATAGAGAAAACACATCCTCAAAACATCTTTGAGAAGTCCTAACAAAAAGAATATGAGAGAAACCTCATAGATAAAAACCATTAATTGAGATAACCCACACAAACTATAGATAAAAGGATTGGGATACGAAGAAGGGGGAACTACTTTATACCTTGAGTTAGGTGAGTAGATTCATGGATTTGGCTACAATGTGTCCCTGCGTGATGAATCCAAAGACTCTCTGGAAGTTGCGGTTTCTAGGAGAGCAACCCAAAACTCAGAGATGAAAAACTTTGCCTAGGAATTTCTTTTGGACCCAACACACAAAGGCCAGAGATCACAGGTGAAGGCGGTTTGGACCAAAGGTCTGATGACCACATTTGTGCTTAATTGGTTAACTAGGGTTTACCTGAATGATTAGATGCTTGATTAGATTGAACATTGTTTAGACTTGATTAATGATAGTAGCTTAATTGTGATGTTTCATGCCTAATAAGAAACTCTAACTATGATTTTAGTTGGAAGAATTAGGATTTGAGGAAAATAAACCCTAATCGCCAAAAATTAGGGTTTTGATAGTACATGAATATGGAATTTGATCAGGATAGCAGTGTGGTAAATGATTGTTCATATTTTTTAAGAATTTTTTATTTAATTGAATTTTGTATATGATATGGATAACTCAATCATGCATATTGGAGAAAAATTTAAGAATATTTGGGTGTTCTTTGAATGTGGTTCTCGGTCAAACTATACTTCGACCGAAATGTTGATGGAGTGTTGTTTAGCAGTATAGTGTTTAATTTTTATTTATTTATAGATAACTCCAAATGATCTAAAATTTATACTTGTGCTATGAAATTATATTTTGTACATTATAATAAATTTTCATAATTTTTGGAGGATGTTTGTGCTCTGAAATAAACTAATTACAGTAACTTTGTTATAATAGAAAAATTTGCAAAAATAAGAAAAAGTATGGTGGGGGTTAATGTGTAAATCACTCAAGCACCTAAATTGATCTATATTAACAATATAGAACCCAAGTAGCACTCATATTTCGTGATCCATTCCATAGAAACGAAATCCTAGAGATAGAGTGAGAGTTAGGGTTTGGGAGAAGAAAGTGGGGGAATTGTTGATCTAGGGTTTCTCTATCCGAGATAAGATGAAATCAAGTAAGTTTAGATTCTTTGCATAATATTTCATGGTGAATATTCTCACACATGTTAAGATTCTCTCCCTCCTCTGATTTGATTCGAAATGGTATCAAATCTTCCCCTTTTCTCACTCTTTCTTCATAATCCCCCATTTCTAGGATTTCCGAGTTGAAAGGAAAAAGAATCCAGTGATTTGCTAGGGTTTTGATATGAGTTCGAGATTTTCATATATGAGCTGCATTTTTAAGGTGTTATCACCCCTTAGGGTGAGTGGATGCTTCCTTTAAATAGTAGATTGTACGAAAATAAGTTAAATGATCAATAATCTTTACTTGTTTTGTATGCGACTACAAACCCTAAACTACCCTTTTGACCTAGCTTTTGCAAGATGATATGAAATAAGATTATTTATCTATTGTGATGGATTATAATTGATAATCATAATATAAATACATAAAAATTATCTAAATGAGAATTCCTAAAGTAATTGAAGAGTTTATTTGAAAATAGCAAAATCTAAGGTTTTCGGCTAGGACTAATTTTGTTGTATAACTGAATAAAGAAGTTTGTCTAGTTGAATATTCTTAGTTACAAAAGATTGTTTTATCTAAATGTGTAGTACATATATCTCAGATAAGATCTTGTATTTCATTTGATGATATCAACGTTTGCTTGATATATCAGTAAAGAGGGTGAAACCCTAAATGAATGGAAAGTTGGAGGTTTGAGAATAGATTCATGAATTCAACCGATGTGATTCTTTATTGTTATAAATTCATTTATTTAAGGTTATTCTTGATGCATGATATTTTAATGAATAAATTCATGAAACCCTAGTTAAATTCATACTAGGGTTTCATATGCATGACATATTGAAATGAGTTATGTGATAATTCGAGTTTCTAGCTGAATATCATTTTATATGCATACAAATTTTGATTTGTGATAAAAAAATATCTAGCTGAGTTAATTGACATGAAATACATAAGTTGTTATGGTAATTTAAGAAAATAAAATAGGAATTTTCCTAGATAGGCATGTCATTGATACCATGCATGAATATGAGAAATGTTGAATGTAAATGTTTATATCATTAGACATGATTTATATTTGAACATATGAGAATTATTTTATGTGCATGCGAAATGAGAAACCCTGAGAGAAGGGTAATCAGTAAGCTAAACATCTAATAAATAAGAAACCCTAAGATAAGGGTAACAAATATGTTATGCATTCAACTAAGTATTACCAGTGAATTCAGTCCAATAGCTCAAGTAGTCAGTAGAACTACAATGGTAATAGTAGATACCCTGAACACCGTAGAACCGTCCCTGGAGGTCTGTGCCGGGATGGGTGAAATAGGATATGGACTATCTGATATAGGAAGAAGTAGTTTGGAATTGAGTATCGATCGTCAACTAATTGGATATCAGTGGTACTTCAGTTGAGCAACATAGTACCCAACACTAAATAGAGAACATGGTGGTACTATTTTAGTAGTAGGGATATCCAATAATAACTGGAGATCCAGTGGTACACACCAGTAGAAGTATACATCCCTTGTGGACCTACTTCTTCTGGCAGTTACTCCATTTTGCATGTCAGCCCTAGTGGAACCGCATCACGTAGAGTTGAGGCTTTTTAGCCTAGAGGCACCTGTCCTGTGTACCAACGTCAAGGGGACACAATTTATGAATGTTTCTTAGCCACCGTTGGGCCAGACGTGGCAACCTCATTGCAGACTAAGGTAGTTAGTAGTAGTCTTAAGGTCCCAGGTTTACCTTCGGACTTGTATAGTAAGTCACGCAGTAGTGGCTTTTTCTTGGGTACAATTCAAGTGAGTTTAGGGGCAAAGTAAAAAGAAAAGTTAATTGAGTTCAATTGAGTTTAGATGAAGAGTACCATATTCAGATCAGTCGGTTATGTTTAGTTGGCCAAAATAGTAGTAGTCAGTTCAGTAGTTAGGTCAAGTCAAAGTTAATGAAAGATTACAAAGAGAATAATGAGAAAAATGTTTAGATATTTGTATATTACTACTGATGCATAATATGATGAATGAGAGGTTAACCAAGTGTGTGCAGTTATTCAATTATTCTTTGTATGTTTCTGGATTATTATTTTTCATTATGATCAATAAAGCATGCTCATATATTGATTCACTCTTATAGATATCTAGAGTATTCTTCCATGTTTATGTTTGTGAATGATTAGTCTCTTTAAATCTTACTAATGTTATAATTGATATTAGTTGCAAAACAGTATATTTGTAATTATATTAGTGATTTAGACTATTTCTTTGAAGTACTCATTCACTGAGCGAGTAGGCTCACCCCTCTACTCACAATGTTTAGGGATAACTCATGGACTGAAGATGTCATTGCATCAACATAGATCTTCCATAGGAGTTACGTATGAGATTAGTTAAGTTTAGTCGGTCCCTGTCACTCTAGGTCCTTGTATATAGTTGAGAGAGAATTCTAAATGATGATTTGTATCTTTGTTTCGTTAATGATAGAGTATATATCTGGTTATCATGTTGTATATACATGGAAGTGTGAGGAACAAAATGAATGTTTGGATGTGTATCATTAATGTTGAGATCATATTTGAGTAATCAAATTTTAATGCCCTTGTAAAGTTTGTTTATGTGATTGAATGCAAAAAAAATTTGAGAAAATGGAAAAAGAAAAAGTTGGGAGTGAATTTTGTATTAAGTATAACCCTCAAACTTATGCCCTAATATCATGATTAGTGGTAATCATGGGATGTGGGTGTAACAAATTGGTATCAGAGCTTAGGCTGAGTTGTTGAGGACCATTAGGATAGAAAGTCAGAGTTATTAGTGTGGCAGTTAGGAGGTGATGCGTCTATAGCTCTGAGAGGTCTAAGTATTTATATACCCTGGCCCGATATGTGATCACTTAGGTTGACCAATATCTAGCTACTCTGTCTATTATTCTCTGGATTCCCTGGCCAGGTATGCAGAGGAAGGATGGGCTAGAGAGAAACCCTAGAAATATTAGGGTTAAAAGACCAAAAAGAAATGAATGAATTGAGCATAAAAATAGAATGTGAGGTAACTCTTGTTTTATATTGTTTTGTTGATTGGAGATCAATTGAAATTCTCTTATATATATGAATTCAGATTATTAGTTTATAGAATATATATGGTTCTTTTAGAATGTTGTGTATCATGCACTTGATTCAGTTATTCTTTGTATCTAGTAGACCAAAAGTTATATTTAAATGAGTCTACCCTAACTGGGTATTTTTTCCACATGTTTGATATGAATAAGAGTTGGTCAATCCCAAGTAGCTCTTGGCTCTAGGATTGCAGGTTTGGCCTGGTCCGGCTTGCATGATGTGTTACTGGGATCTGACGACTCCTATTAACAATGTAATAAGGGTAGACTCTGGATTAATCAAACCCACATCATAGTGAGAATGTACATACACAAAGATGTTGAAATATAAGGGAAAGATTATAATAGTTAAGAATCAATTGGAATTAATATCTAAGATATAACTTTGGGTCCTCAAATAAGAAGCCTTAAGTTGGGAATGTAGGAAGAGGGATATAGATACAAGACATACATTAATATGTAACATACAAAATGAAGAAGAAAGGATGGATAAAGAGAACTGAATTATATAACTAATTGTGGCACTTTATCCAATCTAAAATCAAGGAAAGATAAGAGAAAGCTACATGGAAATCCAAGATATAAAGAATCAATCAGAATGAATGGATCATATAATCAAGTAAAATGTACTTATGTACTCTACAACAAAAGGAAAATAGGAGAAAATAGTTAAGTATGAAATAAGTACATAGAAGTGAAGTTCAGAAAAATGAAAGTGAAGAGAACTAGATAAACATGTAAATTATAAGACTAGGATAAGAAACTAAGATAAAAAAAAGAAGGGATGGAAATGATGAGTTTGATTTAGAAAGAAGGGTTACATGATACAACGAAGAGGATGGAATGTGTACTTTTATCATAAAGTTTAAAGTATTCATCCTTACTAGGTTTTGATTCAATGTCTCTATTTAGTAGCAGCCTAGTAGACATCAAGTGTGTTCAATAGGTTCCTAGTGATGAAATGGAACTAGATCTTAAAAGAAGAACAAAGGTGAGGCTAAATAAATGAACAACTCATATAAAGGTAACTTGTATTCAAAACATAAAAGCTCGATTGAAAAGGAAGCTATGGTTGACCCCTGCATGAGATGTTTGATTTGAAATGAAGGATGTGTAATGTATTATGCATAAAATGAAGCTAGTAGGGAGGATGTTGAATTAGAAATTAAACTAGATAAAAGTAAAAGTGTGATAAGAAAGTTTATATGGCATGAAATATGTAATCATACACAAGAGTGAGAAACATGATCATAAGAGATAAGTAAAAGTAAATAATGGCATAGGGAAGAGTAGCAAATATGTAGTCGATGATATAAAATAGACAAGGGGCTGAAACATGAGGGAGTAATATAGATGAATAAAGAGAGATTTTGTGAGATGTGGGGAAATGTGAAATAGTCTAGTCTCATTGACGATGACTAATATGAGAATCATGTTAAGTGAATACTTGAATATTATAATTCTATGTCTCAAAATTAGATTATCTTATGTATCCTCCTTAGTGAGTGTAACATGAGATGAAGTGATAAGAAAATAAATCATAAATGATACACAACTGTCACGAGAGACACATCTATTGAATATACTAATGACACATAATCTGATGATGAAACCCTAGCATTGTAGATCAAGAAAGTAATCTATCAAAATAGTCAAGTAAGATAAAGAAAATTCAAGTGGTAAAGACAAGGAAGACTTTAGTAAACCTCAAGAGAGATAAGATTTGCATATCGAAATCAGAGAGTAAAATCATGTCACAATAACATCATGTTATTGATAAGGATCAAACCCTAGATAGTTTAGGGTTGGAACAGTTAAAGTGATGTCAATAGTGATTTGACCTTGAGCATGAACATCTCTATAAAATAAAATCCTAAGATCATCAATATGAGAAGAAAACAACAGTTATAGTATCCATGGGTTTAAAGGTTGCAAATGTGAAGGATAGATAAATAATACAGAAATGAGTATGAACGAAGGATAACAAAAATATTTGAAATATAAGAAGTGTGATTTGAATACAAGGAGAAGTGCAAAATGATCAAAGTGTAATCTAAAATAATTTTTTTGTAGTGGTAGCAAGGATGATGAATAATATATTCTTACCTTGATTGTTATGTTAGGGATGTTTATTCTAAATGATCAAAATGAGAAGGATAAGTAAGAAGAAGTTGTAATGCATAAGAAGAGAAATCAAAGAAAATAAATGGCTTTCAATAATATGTGAATTTGTTTTCAATAAGTATAGTTTGTTGAAGGCATATCGAGGGATGAAAAATTGTTTTACATATGACTTCAATTGTACATGTGTGAGCAATATACTAGATTGTAATGTGTTTTATGGTTTTAATCATTCATACCAATATTATGACTCAATTTTATACAATTATTGTCACTTCTAGTCTTATAGTTCAAGAGTGCTTTTCTATTAGAGTGGCAAAATAGTGAAATTAAAAATAGAAAGGTGAACTATCTTTAATAACTCTGATGTGATGTAGAAAAATAAGTACATATTGATGTGTATGAATTAAGATAGTGGGATCAGATAAACAGTACTAAGGTAACATATCAACAGGTATGGCAAAAAAAATAGTTGTTTATCTATCTCTTTCTTATTAGTGATTGTGACAAAAAAAATCTTCAAATATCATTGAGAAGTCTTGCTTAAAATATATTAAGATCAGAAGACAAACAAATGACCCAATGTTGAAAATAACATTCAAATATGAAATACAAGAGTATAGTGACACATAAGATTTTATAAATTTAAAAGAAACTTTGAATATACTTTGTTTGCATATTTATGTTTTGGGGATGAAACTTTTTAAGGGGGTGAGAATTGTAATGACCACATTTGTGCTTAATTGGTAAACTAGGGTTTACCTGAATGATTACATGCTTGATTAGATTGAACATCGTTTACACTTGATTAATGATAGTATCTCAATTGTGATGTTTCAAACCTAAGAAGAAGCTCTAATTGTGATTTTAGTTTTACGAATTAGGGTTTGAGAAATGTAAACCCTAATTGACAAAAATTAGGGTTTTGATAGTACATGAATGTGGAATTTTATCAGGATAGCAGTGTGGTAAATGCTTTTTCATATTTTCTACGAATTTTTATTTAACTGAATTTTGTATATGATATGGACAACTCAATTTTTCTTATTGGAGAAAAATTTCATAATAGTTGGGTGTTCTTTGAATGTGGTTCTTGGTCGAACTATTATTCAACTGAAATGCTAACAGAGTGTTGTTCAACATTATAGTGTTTGATTTTTAATTATTTATTGGTAACTATGAATGATCTAAAATTTATGTTGTGCAATAAATAACATTTCAAACATCATGATAAAGTTTCATAATTTTTGAAGGATGTTTGACCTATGAAATAAACGAATTACAATAACTATTTTATAACAAAAAAATTTGCTAAAATAAGAAAAAGTATAGTGAGGGGTTAATGTGGAAATTACCCATGCACCTAAATTGCTCTATATTAGCAAGATAGCACCCCAGTAGATCTCATATTTCATGATCCATTTCAGAGAAATGAAATACTAGAGAGAGAGGGACAATTAGGGTTTGAGAGAAGAAAGTGGTGGAAATGTTGATCTAGGGTTTCGCTATCTGAGATATGATGAAATCAAGTAAATAGATTCTTTGCATAGCCTTTAATGGTGAATCTTCTCTCACATGTTAATATTTTGTCCTTCCTCTGATTTGATTTGAAATGGTATCAAATCTTCCCCTTTTCTCACTCTTTCTTCATAATCCCCCATTTCTAGGGTTTCCGGGTTGAAAGGAAGAAGAATCTGGTGATTTGCTAGGGTTTTGATATGAGTTCAAGATTTTTAGAGGTGAGCTACATTTTAAGGTGTTTTCACACCTTAGGGTGAGTGGGTACTTCCTTTAAATAGTAGGTTGTACAAAAATAAGTTAAATGCTCAATAATCTTTCTTGTTTTGTATGCATTTACAAACCCTAAACTGTCCTTTTGACCTAGCTTTTGCAAGATGATATGAAATAAGATTATTTCTCTATTGTGATGGATTCTAGTTGATAAATCATACTAGAAATACATACAGTTTATATAAATGAGAATTCCAAAAGTAATTGCAGAGTTTATATGAAAATAGAAAAATCTAGGGTTTTCGACTATGACTAAATTTGTTGTATAACTAAATAAAGACGTTTGTGTAGTTGAATCTCCTTGGTTACCAAAGATTGTTTTATATGAATGTGTAGTACATATATGTCAGATAATATTTTATATTTCATTTGATGATATCAATGTTTGCTTGGTATATCAGTAAAGAGGGTGAAACCCTAAATGAATGTAAAGTTGGAAGTTTAAGAATAGATTCATGAATTCAACTGATGTGATTATTTATTGCTATAAATTCATTTATTTAAGGTTATTCTTGATGCCTGATATTTTAATGAATAGATTTGAAACCTTATTTAAATTCATACCAGGGTTTCATGTGCATGATAGATTGAAATGAGTTATGTGATAATTCGAGTTTCTAGCTGAATATCATTTTATATGCATACAAATTTTTATTTGTGATGCAAAAATTCTAGCTGAGTTAATTGACATGAAATACCTAAGTTGTTATGGTAATTTAAGAAAATAGAAAAGGCATTTCCCGAGATAGGGATGTCGTTGATACCATGCATGAATATGAGAAATGTTGAATGCAAATGTTTATATCATTAGACATGATATATGTTCCAACATATGAGAATTCTTTTATGTGCATGAGAAATGAGAAACCCTGAGAGAAGGGTAATCAATATGTTAAGCATCTAAGAAATGAGAAATCCTAAGATAAGGGTAACCAATATGTTATGCATTCAACTAAGTATTATCAGTGAATGCAGTCCAATAGCTCAAGTAGTCAGTAAAATTACAATAGTACTAGTAGATGCCCTGAACACCGTAGAACCCTCCCTAGAGGTTTATACTGGGATGTGTGAAACAGGCTATGGAGTATCAAATATAGGAACAAGTAGACCAAAACTGAGTATCTAACATCAAATTATTAGATATCAGTGGTACATCAGTTGAGTAGCATAGTACCCAACAATAACCAGAGATCCTAGTGGTACTATTTTAGTAGTAGCGGTATCTAATAATAACTGAAGATCCAGTGGTACCCACCAGTTGAAGTATACAACCCTTGTGGACCTACTTCTTCTGGAAGTTACTATGTTTTGCATGTCATCCCTAGTGTAAACACATTACGTAGAGTTACGGCTTTTTAGCCTAGAGGCACCCCTCCTGAGTACCAAGGACAAGGGGCCACAATTTACAGATGTTATTTAGACTCTGTTAGGCCAGACGTGGCAACCGTTTTGTAGACTGAGGTAGTTAGTAGTAGTCTTAAGGTCCCAGGTTTACCTTAAGACTTGTACAGTAAGTCACACACTAATGGATTTTGCTTGGGTGGTACAATCCAAGTGAGTTCAGGGGAAAAGTAAAAGGAAAGTTAATTGACTTCAATTGAGTTTAGATAAAGAGTACATTAGTCAAATCAGTCAGTTATGTTTAGTTGTCCAACATAGTAGTATCCAGTTCAGTAGTCAAGTCAAGTAAAAGTTAATGAAAGATTACAAAGAGAATAATGATAAAAATGTTTAGATATTTGTATATTACTACTGCATAATAAGACGAATGAGAGGTTAACCAAGTGTGTGCAGTTATTCAATTATTCTTTGTATGTTTTTGGATTATTAGTTTTCTTTATGATCAATAAAGCATGTTCATATATTGATTCACTCTTGTAGATGTCTAGAGTATTCTGCCATATTTATGTTTGTGAATGATTTGTCTCTTTAAAGCTTAATGTTGTTATAATTGATATCAATTGCAAAATAGTATATCTATAATTATATCAGTGCTTTAGATTGTTTCTTTAAAGTACTCATTCACTGAGCGAGTAGGCTCACCCCTCTACTCACAATTTTTAGGGATAACTCATGGACTAAAGATGTCATTGCATCATCATAGATCTTCCACAAGAGTTAATTATGAGATTAGTCAGTCCCTGTCATTCTAGATCCTTGTATATAGTTGAGAGAGAATTCTGAATGATGATTGTGTCTTTGTTTCCTTAATGATAAAGTATATATCTGATTATCATGTTGTATATACATGGATGTGTGAGGAACAAAATGAATGTCCAGATGTGCATCATTAATGTTGAGATCATATTTGAGTAATCATGGTTTAATTCCCTTGTAAAGTTTGTTTATGTGATTGAATGCGAAAAAAAGAGTTTGAGAAAAAGGAAAAAGAACAAGTTGGGAGTGAACTTTGTATTAAGTATAATCCTCAAACTTATGCCCTAATCGCATGATTAGTGGTAATCGTGGGATGTGGGTGTAACAAAAGGGCCATAGGGGATCATTCAGGATTTTATAGAGATTTTTTAATAGAACTATAGGGGTCTGTTGACTGGAAGAAGAGAGGAAAAGGAAAGGGGACAAAAAACAAAGGAAGAAAATAGGGGAAAGGAAGATCTAGAAGAGAAGGAGCTGGTTGACTGACCCGCCATGGTGAGCGAGAAGCGCCTCATAAAGGCCCAAAACCTAGAGATGGAATACATCTATATCTATCTCTTAGGGACAAGCTTTGTGTCTTTAGAGTTCTCAACAAGCCTAGTTTTTCTTTGTAATGACTATACTAGGTTTTTTTCTTGAGAGCAATGATGTAGTGAGGCTCAACCCCTAGTTTGTATAAGATTTCTATATTCTTTTGTTGTGACTTGTGAGGGTTTATGTGATGCATCTTTTTTCTCAAGCTTTTCTATGTTATATGCAACCCCTCCAGAGTACCAAATATATGGGTATGTCCTTTTTTGGTCACACACTATTGTGTCCCTATACATCATACATGGAAAACATGATACAAACAAGGGTAGTGTGATTACAATATTACTGAAGACAATCGTTTTAAAACCTCATATTGTGCTCCCTATGTTTTCACCATAGTTGCATCTTGTAGGTACACATCAAGTTGATAACAACATTTGAATACAATAAACCAACAAAGTGTAAGTGAAATAGAGTTGTTTTGTCCTTATTTTCATTATTGATATGACCTATATACCATGTTTTATATGTTATTAAGTGAATACATTATTACTTCAATTATTTATGTGAAGTATTCTTTGTAATAGTTTTCAAGTGTCATAATATAAATAAGTAAAATAAGAAGTATATAATTTAACATTTATTGTTTTATAAGACTAAAGTTAGACTTGGACATGTTATGTCCCCAAAATGAAATTTCATCCACTTTTTAAGATATTTGTCTCACAAGAGTAGTTAAAAATTATAGGTTTATTTAAACATAAACATGTGACACCATGCAAATGAAAAAATTAGTAGATCCTCTACAATCCATGGTATGAATAAGTTTTGTGTGTAGATGGAGTTAGATCTATCCAAATACACTCAAGTATTGTGATAGTGGTATATTTTGTAGGGGGATGTTTATAATTTTGCGATAAGTAGCAATGAAATATACGTACTACTTTAGCATGTATGATTAGTTTGGTTATGACATCAATGTAAGAAATGAATTTATTATATGTATTTCTCTTTGGTAAATCTATTTTGGATTAACCTACAAAACAAAAATTGTTACTAGTTATCTAATGAGTTGAACGCACTGCCTTCATGATTGCTAAACAATCATGTTTTATGATGCTCTAATATCATCCCATAACACATAGATTGTCAGAAGTGGTATTGTGGGGGTCATGTATAACATGTTGTGGTACTCAAGCCTTGGTTATGTATTTAATATACAAGGAAATAGTATATAAGATGGAAATATGTCCTCTATTATAGGTGTTTTCATATAATAATAAAACCATATACCAATGAACTATAAAGATAGCTTCAAGGATTAGCCATAGGTAAGATTCTCTTGGTGTCAAAATAATAAGAGCTGAAGATTAGAGTAGGAGATGTGCATATTGAGCTTCATTCAAGGAAAATATAAACCAAAAGAACATAATGTTCATTTTGATATTATGGAACAAATGGTAGAGGGCCTCATGTTAACCTGGCTCTAATTTTCTAAAATGGTGCTTTTGATTCTTCGATGACATTGTCATATAATAGTCCAATATGTTATCAATGTTAGTAACACTTCTGACTTTGTATGATGATTTGGAGGTATAGAATTCATTAGATATAGTCAACCTACTATGACATACTAATGGATAGTTGGGTAGAGGAAAGCCTTTTGGATTTTAGATATCCTTGAGAAGAAGATTAACCATTCAATCTACCCTCACAAGAATAGTACATGTTATAATATCACCTAGTTTGATCATTATACAAGGTTTGGGTTACTTTTAGCCATTTTTTGGTAATAATAGATGGGAAAACTCAATGTTATAATATAAAAGATAATGATACTAAATTTGTATAAGGCCTAATTTATTGATCTATTATGACGTTATCATCTCACACCTACTCAATTTGATAACTAAGATTTAACAATGTGATACGTGGATATATGAAAGAAAGAGATATCATATTTAGTGGAGGCATATAGGAGTATAAAAAATATAGTTTCTAGAATGTGGTATTTTGAATTTCACTAGAGGGCATCATTAGAGACTAGCTATTTGGTAGGCTATTAAGGGTATGAAAATAATGACATGAGAAAAAATGGTACATTAAAGTTGGTATTGTTGAGAAATGATCACATTAGTATACATAAAAGGAAAGGAAAGGGAAATCAGTCAATCTAAACAACTAGTGGCATATCAACGATAATGATAATACATGAGTGACCATAGCTAGAACACACATGTTTTGAATATTATAGAATACATATTTGTGGCAGTTAGTTTTGTGAATTTTATGTAAAGGCCTCTAGTATGGGCACAATATGCAAGACTTCCCACTCAATGCTTAGGGTATTACACTTGCACCACAATGTAACTTAAAAAACACAAATTTGGTAGAGTACACGATTTGCATGTAGTTTTATCAATGCTTGTATGTTAAGTTCATGATAGAGAGGCATGTGTAGGGTATAGAATGTATCTATGAGTTGACTCCATAGGAGGCAGTTGTATCTCACATATTGATTATATGTAATATGAAGATGATTCTTTTAAATACATCTTTACTTTTGGTATTAATTTTCTATGATCCATGTTGAACACACTTCTTTGTCACTAGAGATGCCATTTGTAGATGTATAAGACAATGTCATATGATGCCATTCTTGAGACTGTGGATCTGTTATATTATGATAATAGATTTTTAAAAGATATTATTGTGAGGTTAGTGTGACACCCCACACTATAAACCACGAGATAACTTCAAACCAAATGTGAAAACAAAACTTAAAAAAACAAATTATCAAAAGACACTGGAAATTAAAACCATTTTCATTAAGCTCTCAAACAGCAAAAGCATTTACTTATGAGTCCTTACAGGTCAAAAAGTACTTACATCAACATATACTTGTCATCAAACTGTTACAAGAAAACTTGTCCCAAACATATATGCATATCCACTATATCCGTACATCAAAAGGGCACACAAGACAAACCATGTATCAAAAGCACATTTACAAAAACACACTCAAACACCATCCCCAAAGGGCTGAGTGTACAACGTTGACTATAGGATTCTAACAATAAAAGGACCACAAGCAACACTTCCAACCTTGTCATATACTATCCTTCTTGCTACTGTTCAGCCTCTACTGCATGATCTCTACCTCCTCATGCATGTCCACCTAAAAGATGTGGGAAACCCATGAGGTGAGATTTCAAATTTTAGTGGGAGATATAACTCTTCACCAGCACTATTATTAACACAGATAGGGTAATTAAAGAACAACATTAGAACTATAACCATGATAACAAAGTCATCATTAATAAAAATATTAAGCAATTGCAATTGGATTATGAAACATCTTCTCATCATAAAAGAAATATGAAGAACATGTATGTCTTCTACCAGCTGTACTATACAAAAGCAAGCAAGGCATCATCCAATATTCTCATATTTGATCCTAAGAAAGATATTAAATGGCTAATTATGTATTTTATTATACCTTGAGGATTTGAGTCATACCACCCAAATCCAACTAACCACTGCTAAGTTGAAATTAGTGGCACATAAGGTCTATGGAAGAGTCAGAATCCATGACCTCACCAAACCTTGTGGTCATTACACGAGTACACAACAGAGACATACAAATCAACTACATCATGTGACATATAGTCAACAGTAAAAGTCCTAGCCCACCTTGGTATAGGTCACGAAGCTAGTGAAACTGACCTACGACTCGTAGCCGCACTCCTGCCAGGGTATGGCCCACGGCCAATCCTGTGAAACCATATAAGTAACATATCACTGATCTATGACCCACAACCACACTCTTGCTAGGGTATGGCCCACAACCAATCTTGTGAATGCATATACTCAACAATATATGATGGCAAGCTTCCTCTAAAGGAAAGCCCCTTTCACCATCTAATAAGTGCTGACACTGAGGTGGATCTTTGGCACATGGAAAAACTACATGTTTAGGTTCCACTTGATTAGTTAAGTCAAGTAAGTTTCTTTTCTATATCAATCAAGTTACAATGTATAAAGTCATAACAAAATCTACAAAGATAAGGGCATGAAACAGTTCAAGAAGATATAAACATATCAGGTGTGAACCTATCACACTATCACCACATGATGCTTGTATTATTGTTATTCACTACATCATCAATAAAGCCACATGCTATGGGATATCAATCCCTCAACTTCTCTCATATTAGGCCACATGTCACTGCCAGGTCATAGGACCATTCACATCATTCATGTATCACAAGTGCCTCAACATGCCTCTCAAATCTCATTTATCATGTGTTATATCATAGTCACCATAGCATGCACTAGCTATGATTATCAATCTTATAATACTTGCATGGTTCCATGTTGATAAGAAAGAGAGAGATAACTACATAACATCAAAATCCTTTCATAATAGGGAAACGAGCAAGTTCATTGTTCATTGTTAGGGTTTGGGTTTCCTCTTAGCCGGTTAGAGATTAAAAGACTAGGTACGACTTTCCACTCCAGAACCATCGCCCTCCATCATCTTGAAGTGTGTGAGGGGCAAGAAACACCATTAAAGTTTGATTAGATAATGTTTCAAACAACACTATGTATGTCTTATTTATCATTTATATATGATTATCATTAAGTTTTCACATCTATTTCTCATCCACCTACCATCACCCTATGTTAACCACATAGGTCGCGACCTCCTACCATGGTCCATTTAGTGACCAACCCTTAGATCATGTTGTGCTCATGACACTAGGGTTAGGTTTTATCTCATACAAGCTATCTTAACCAAATTATCTCAACCACTAACATGTGTTGCGACCTATGACCCTCATGGTCATGACTTAACACACTATAGGGTGTCTCAACCCGAAAAAAATAGGAACAAAGCCCTAACACCAAGGGTAACTAAGCCACCACACACCAAGTGTCTCAACCTATCATCACTAGGTCAAACTCAGTTAGAAAAGGTTAATCTCATTCAAAGGATATCAAGGGCACGAACACCAAGAGGAAAGTTTTTTGACCACACCAAGATGCACCATCTAGGTCACCGAAATAGAACCAGTACCAAGGGTGAAACTATACTTATCATGAATAACAAGCCTCATACGAACAGTCACCAAGACCCTAAGTAATGGGTAAAGAAACTACCAAGGAAGAACCTTATCCAAGGAAGAGAAAACCATGTTCAAGATAATCAAAACTGAACCTAACATCCCTCCAACTTATAAGTACATGAACACCATGCATCATAGCAAGATAAAGAGAAAGTCATAGAGAAATCCCTTCATAACATGTTATCTACCAAATCAGGTACAAGAGATTAGGGTTTCATATTGCTTTCAAACCAAGCAAGGAATCTATAGAAAACAATCTCTAAATATTACCACTAAGCAAAAGCATAGTGAGGAAGCAATTTAGAGGAAGAAGATAGTAATAAAAAGCATAAAGAAGTGCAATAATAGAGTTGGTTTAGTGTTATATAACCTACCTTATGTTGATCACCACCAAGAGCTCTAAACTCCAAGATCAAGAGCTCCAAGCAAATGATCCAAGGGTTGAAGAAGCTTCACCAAAATCTCCACACTTGGCCTTAAGAGCACCTCAAGAAGAAGAAGATACCAAGGTCAAATCTAGCCCAAGGAAATAAGCAAAGAAGCTCTTGGCCGAACCAAAAGAAGAAAGGAAGAAGGAGAGGAGAAACCCTCTTCACACTTGGGTTTACCTTGTCAAGACATGGTATATAACCCTTGTGATGAGGAGTTTATCTCCCAAAACGACCACCATGGAAGAACCATGGTCTAGGTCTGAGAAAAGAGAGGAAGATGAAGGTAGGAGACCAAAAGAAACATAAACTTAGAAGACAAACACTTACCAAGGATGGGAGATGAGCTCGGATCACCACCACCACCACATGTAAGAGGAGATTGATTCCCCAAGATCAAAGAACGAACATCCTTGCTCCACCAACATACAAGACAAGAAAAGAAGGAGGAATAAGATAGATGGATGAAAGGGTTGCAAATAGGGAAAGTTAAGGGGCTATATAGATGAAGGATGTGAGAGAGAGCAAAGGGTAAGATGTCAACATACTAAGGAACCCAACAAAACCTTGTCCTTGCAAAAGACCAACATGCATCCACATCAAACCACTTAAACACGTGTCTCGACCACCATGTCATCCCCCATGGTCACGGTCGTGACCATCCTAGAGTAGACCTCCCATGGGCACAACACCATCAACCAATGTCACATCTACAAACCCGAGGTCGAGACAACCTAAAATAGGTCAACCCTCTTAACCCAAAACCACACTAGACCTTATAAGTCATGACTCAACCAGATGGAGAAAGTGTCTCGACCACAACACCCTCCAAAATCAACCTTGTTTGTGACCCAAGGTTGACACAACACAACCAACACACATGTTCAAGGTACTCAACACTCATCTCAACCTAATCACCACATAGGGTGATACTCCTCAACCAAGGATCAAACAAGGCTCCGTCCTCTTTCTCTTTCCTCTAGATGATGTCAAGGAAGAGAGGGAACACTCTAAAGGTGTAAAATTGCACATCAACCCCCTACATTGGGTAAATTGCAATTTGCATAAAAACTAGCACAAGCAACATCGAAAAAAGCTCAAACTGGAGACTTAAGCTCTCCACAAGCCCTAACTACATCTCAAAGGATTAGAGAAAGATTATAAGCAAATGACTAAGACAAAGAGATAGGGTTACCCCAAAACTTAGGTTAGGGTCCTTACAGTTAGGGATGTATCCATTTGGATTTTGTAACACTTGATTTAAATGTATTTTATATGATCTTAGGGTGGAATTTCTCCAAGAAATGTTGTATAAAGATAGATTTAAGGTTTTTTTAATTTTTATTTTAGTCTCCTACAGCTATATGAATGTTACATGTACCATTTCATTATTATAATAATGGTTGGTAGAATAATATGATGGGTTGTTCCACTCATATACTAATGTTTCTTACCATAGGACAATAATCCATAATATTTATATGTCAATTAGAGCGTAGGAGTTCTTGTTTCTTTTTCTTAAAGATCTACTTGAGCTTTATCAAAAAATATCCTACTTTTGAAATCAATTTCTCAATAGTTACCTAGATGATTTCTTAAAAAACATATCACATGGATCGATATATGCTTAGGAAATCAAGAACAAGTATTGGAAACTTGTGATTAACAGTCATTATGATCAACTAAAAGAGAAATTTGGTATTTAGTATTAATTTTGTATGATATAATTTCTAGTTATAAATAATTCTTGTTATGCTCCTAAAGAAACCTTCAAGAAGTAAAATGGCCAATATGAATATAGACTAAACCATTTGGCTAATACAGACAAGTATAGTGTTTATCTATCAAATAAACAAGTTATTATACAATACTTGGATAAATTGATATAGGTTTTTGAAGGTTAAATCTGCATATGACATCTTGATGAAGGACAACATGAACATAGTATGCATTTGAGTTGATAATTTCTTCCATAATATAATTTCTATATATATATATATATATATATGTATATATATATGTATATATACATATATATAGGGCTTTTTATGGAGAATCCAAAGACACAAACTGAACTCTACACTTTACTTGATGAATTTTTCTGTATTACAAAAGCTTCATACTCATTATATTCAAGACATTTCAAATAAGGTTGACCCCGAAGGTGTCTAACTTTTAGATTTATGATAAGCGTGGGGATAGTTCTTATTTTTTTGAAAAGAAGTTGAACAGAAATTCTAACTTTTTTTAATTGACAAAGAAAGGGTATGTAATTTTATGTAATGTATCCAATGAAGGAATTGGTTGCATCCATATCTAGAATTATTAATAATATATTTATAAACCACTCATTCTTTTGGGTTAGATGTACATTTTTGGGTCCAAGATCCTAACAATGTTACATTTATCATTATATGAGTTGCATGCTCCTTCATCATGAAAGAAATGAATATATATTTTCTTTAGAGAAGCTGAGTTTGATGTAATTTTGTTTGGGTGGATCGGATAATCAAGTTTGATTCTCCATGGAATATTATTAAGAGAAATAATAAGTGGTTAAATATGCTCTTAGTAGAAAATTTTCACCTCTTAATATCTAAATATATTGGCAGTTTTTCTTTATGTTCTTCTCAAAAAGAGAGTTAATTTTCTCTGAGAGGGGTCAATGTGCATATGCGTAATTATCCATTTTGGTTTTTTCTTCTAAATGTTTGAGAAAAGAAAGCATTGAGATGAATTAACAAAGATCTTAGGCCTTCCCCCACGTCTAACTCCCCCGCTGCCCTCCAGAGGCGGCTAGGGTTCGTGCGTGGGACTCTCCCGCTCGGGGGAGGTGGTCAGCTGCCGGCGCGTAGCCACCCTCTCCCCCTGGGCGTTCGTCGGGCAAATGTCCTCTTCATAGATCGTGCGGCGTTGGGGCTGCGGCTGGCTGGCTCTCCTCTCCGTCACCTTTGTCCTCCGTGCCTTTAGATTGGGGCTTTAAGGTGGTGGAGCGGCACTTTCCTGGGCGGTGGCTTTGTCTCTGGCTAAGCTGGTCACTTGGTGGAGGCAAGGAGGTGGCCGCCACAAATCTTTTGGCGTGGATCGGCTGGGGGGCGGGTGTTTCTCGCTTTGCTGCTTTCGCTCTGTTTTTCAGTTCAGTCTGTGTCGGCTCCCTGCCTTTCGCTTTGGTCCTAGTTCTAGGCAGTTTCTTGCCTTCTTCTCGCCGTGTTCCTTCGGCATTTGTCTCTCCCTTCGGGGTTTGGGTGTCTCTCCTTTCGTGAGAGTGATGAGATCCCTGGTTGGTTTTGTTTTTGCCTCAGGTTCTTTGCTGCTCGAGCCGTGCCATGGATGGTAGAGTCAACAATCGGACGAAATCTCAGTCAGATTCATGCTTAATGCCGCTTCCTTATGCTTAAGTTGAAGGTATCTCTCACAATAGTTGCTTTGGTCAGCCACGAAGAAGAGAGTTCTATGAAGAAGTGTTTCAATCTCATTCCAATATGAGTGGTAGTGGCGTTAGATCTATGTTCTTGACTGATCTAGGTTTCTTCTGGTTGTACTTCTCTACTTGTAGATGTCATATGGCTTGAGTAATGAATGAATCTGTTTGCTGTAAAAAAAAAGCATTGAGACAATAATCTAGACAACTTTAGGTGATTTGTAGTAGATACCTACAATCCACGATATATCGGTGATGGTATTGAAAATGATTCCACTTTATGATGATGATATTTTATAGTTATGATATGTGTTCTACTCTAGTGGAAGTTGAGGATTGATGTTCTTGAAGAAATCCATTCTTTCATTCTATTAGGACAATGACAAGATGTACAAGAACCTTAAAAGGTACATGTTTTGTTTTGTATACATGAAGGATGGATCTAGGTTCATATCATAAAAACTAAGTAGGTGTATACAACCTTTTACTATTCCAAAATGATAACATGATCATGTTTCCATAGTTTAGTAGTTGTATTACAAAACAATCCAAGGATACAATTCCATTTGGGTATAGTCATTAACGGACAAAAAAGTGAGCATAGTTCTTATCAATTGAGAATGCTTTTGTAATATATAGATTGCCTATATATTATAGTTTTGTAATATATAGATTGCCTATATATTATCAACCACTTATATGCTTACATGATAGTTAGACTATAGGAAGTTCCTATTTTGAATTTTTTAATTGCGGTACTTGATTTGACGGTCAATATTTATGCATGCCACAATAGGTGGTCATGAGAAAAAATATTTTCCCATGACTTTTCACGCGCTAACTGATGGCTAGTATAAGAGAAACATACATATCTTGTCTAATATAATGATTTCTAATGTTTTCTAATTTCCATAATTCTCATACACCCTTCCAAATATTGTTGACGTTGCTTATTTGAAAGCATCTAGAAGACTAGTATGGGTGTATCACCCAATGAGGCATTATTTTGTACATGTTTCAAATCTCACCTATGCTATTATGCATGATAAGTGGTTGATAGGACCCATGATTTGGGAAAAGAGAATAACAATATATATGATGATGCAATATTTGATGACAATTAAGGACAAATACAAGTCTTTGTTTCATAATGGTGTATATATATCTAGAGTGACATGTAAGGAACTTGATATTTTGTGAATATTTTTCCTGATAGAGTAGTTCTCAAGTGGTAAATGTTAGAAATTGAGCAGAGGATAAGGCATAGAAATAAACAAATTATGCTCAAGTCTCGAACTAAAAGATCATGTCAACAATGATGTATTTATGAAATAGGGTTTGCAAGGTATACAACTGGTCCTAGAGCAAGTCCAGCGGTGATCCTTGCAACACAATGATTCTATATCTGTCAAGACCTAGATAACTATTGGGGCAGCTTGGTGGTGTGACACCATAAACAACGGTTGACATAGTACTCCTAGGGCATTGACAATGTTCTCAACGCCTCTATCATAGTCCATGTTCCCCAACAAAAACTCCTCTTTGTGCTTACTAGAGAATATAAGAACCAATCTATCCTTTCGATGTTAACGTGCAAGAGCTGACCTGTTTTCCCTAGTTGTCTCTCCTTTTTATGAGGAAGATTTGCTCAGTCTCTCACGTTACCACAACTGTGAGAGAATAACATTTGTTAATATTAGTCGTGTCTTCTGAAAGAATTGACTACCCCTCAATTTATAGGAGGGTCAAGGTCAAGGTTTCAGGATGAATTGGGAGTTGAAGAGATAGATTTTCACAAATTTCATGGCTAATGTGGGTCACGAGTTGATTGACTTAACACTCAAGTCAGTCAACTCGCACCCCAGTCATCGACTAGAACATCCATTTGGCTGATTGGAATTTTGTCGTACTCATAAACATATTTTCTTTCAATGCAACAATCAATGCACAACATGATGTCTGCATCAATCCTTGTTCCAGTCTTACTAATCGTCCAATCGATTGAATGGACACTTGAATCCATCGACTCGACACATGAAGTGGTCGACTCAACTCTTGAGTTGGTCAACTCACATTCCTAGTCAGCCAATTTTCAGCCAATGTTGTTTAAATTTATTACCAAAACACATTATTAATCGTGACACATGAATCAATCGACTCAATACTTGACTCAGTTGACTAATATTTTAGGTCAGCCAATTATCAAACAATGTTGTCTAAATTGATTACCTAAACACTTTATTAATCAATTCAAACCTTATTTATGAGTAAAATCCTATTTCATATGCATCCTATGTGTGTGACCCTAGAGGTCCCAAGTTACAATGGCAGTGAATGTTCCATAACTAATTTATGACATCACAAGCAATGAGTAGTATCTAGAAACACATTATTGCTACCCAAGTTAATTGGAATGTTGGAGAACAACTTCAACCTACAATCTATCATTAATATTATTGTGACTGTATGGTTCCTTTTTCTCTAATATTTGGATTGAACTCGAGGCATGGAATTGTCATCCTCTCAATATTCAACCATGTTTCTTGAAATAGAGTAGACGTTGAGATACACATGAGCTCAATATCACATATTGACTCACATGATCATTTCCAGGCATCTATCAGTCTCGCTTATCAAGTGGTCATGATATCAACATCAATAGGAAGGACAAATCCCATCTACATGACTCACAGTCAATCCCCATGTGTCATAACGTACCCAAAAACCACATTTATGGAAAACCTTATTCAAGGTCATGTTGGATGGTGTCAAAATACATCGAGCATCATGTGATGAGTGTAGTGACTTTAGGTCTAAGAATTATAATCACCACTATCACTTTGAGAGATGATTCTAACTATCATTCAATGGTTCCATGTATCATCCTCAAGGTGGATCTATCTAGTACACTATTCTCTGCCAAGTACCTATGTGCATGACTTGATATCCAATATTATGACTAATGAGACTCTGTCATCATTCAACACACATTCTAGTCTTATGTATAAATGTTTCTTATTTTGCTTCCACAATAATATCCGACTCGTGATATAACAAGAATGCATGTACTCTTATCATAGATATGATCTCATTGTCTAGTTCCTAAACCTAAAGAAATATATCATTGAGTAACATCATTCTTTAGACATTCATTATGTCGTATCATTATCTTATAACTGAATAAAATAGAATAAATAGAATCTCCTTGAGTCACGAGTCGGGGTCGATTCACACCCTAGTCATTGACCTGAACATCTAGTCAGTCAATTGAAATGGTTCCCTATTTATAAATATATTGGCTTTCAATGCAACAATCAATACACAAAATGATGTAATCATCAATACTTGATCAAGTCTTACTAGTCATCTAGTCGGTCGACTGGACACTTGAATCGATCGACTCGACACATAAATTGGTCGACTCAACACTTGAGTCGACCGACTCACATTCTTAATCAGCTAATTTTCAGCATATGTTGTTTAAATTGATTACCTAAACACATTAGTAATCAAGTCACATCTTATTCATGAGTAATCTCATATTCTAGATGCATCATATTTGTGTGATCCTATAGGTCCAAAGTTACGTTGGCATAGAACATACATAACTAATTTATGATATCACAAGCAATGATCGATATCTAGCCACACATCATCACTACTCAAGTCATTGAAAAGTTGGAGAAAAACTTCAACCTCCAATCTGATCAGTGTTACTGTAATTGTATAGTTCCTTTGTCTATGTTATTTGGATTGAACTCGAGGTATGGAATTGTCACCCTCTCAATATTCAGTCCATGTTACATGAACTAGAGTAGATTTTTGAGATACATGTCAACTCAATATCACATTTTGATTCACATGAGCATGGTTGTGCATTTCTCTATCTTGCTTATCAAGTGGCTAGTATACCAACTCCAATAGGAGAAATAAATTCCATCACATCAGTACTAGTCAATCCCCATGTCTCACAATGTACCCTAATACCACCTTTATGACAACCCTTTCTCAAGGTCAAGTTGAATGGTGTCAAAATGTATTAACAACATGTAATGAGTGTAGTGACTTTAGGTGTAAGAACCATAATTACCACTATGACTTTGAGCTCTGATTCTGATTACCATTCAATAGTTCTATGTATCTTCCTCAAGGTAGGTCTGTTTGGTACACTCATCTCTAACAAGTACATATGTGCTTGAGTTGACATCCCATATCTTGACTAATGAGACTCTGTCATCCGTCAACACACATTCTAGTCTTATGTATTACTATTGTCTATTTTGCTTCCATAGTAATATTTGACTAGGGACATAACAAGAATGTGTGTACTCTTATCATACAAATGATCTCATCGTCTAGGTCCTAAACCTAAATACATATGTCATTGAGTAACAATATTCCTTAGACATTTATTTTGTTATATAAATATCTCATAACTGAAAAAATAGAATAAATGGAATTGCCTTTTATTATAATAAAATCAATTTCATTATTCCATATTATAATCATCACATGATTGGCTCTATGTACATACATACCAACAGTGAATAGGATCAAGTTTTTATCATGATATATGGGTGACTATATTGTGTTGCTAAAGATTGACAAGGTATCAACATGTAAATTTATATAGCTTGAGATCATAGAAATGCATGATTTTTTGCATGAGTCTTTTTTGAAGGTTCCTTCCTACATATAAAATATTGTAGTCCTTCAAAGATCTAAATATAAGTATATTAATGAGAATATACCATTGAAAGTTTTTTATAGAAAGGTGTAGGAACTAAGGGAACACAATATTCCCGTTGAAAAGTTATCTTGCATCACCTTGTTGTTGAAAAAGCTACATGGAAATTTGATGATGAGATGTTTCACATTCATTCTACACTTTTTTACAAATCTCAACATGAAAATATTGAACGAGAAGATCTTATAATGACATGTATCCCATTTATTTGTTTAATCCTTCTTTACCCTACTAAACTATATTGACTGCAGTTTGATTCTTTGTTGATTTTCTTAATAATATGATTTCCTTTATCACTTATTTTTTATGTATTTTATACGTTAATTTTGGATTTAGTACCTTCAAAACTCTAATTTCCTCAATAATTTGAGTTGTCATGATAAAAACATATCTACTATGATTATTTTTATTATCACATGATGATATGTTTTTATTTCTATAAAAAGCCATTAGTAGAGGTAGAGAAAGCTTAGTAGCAGAGATATCATATGATAAAATGGGTAGTGTGTAGTTTTGTATGAGTTATCTAATTTTTATTTTCAAACATATGTAAGTTAGTTAATCCAGTAAGTCAACCAACTTACTAGTCAATATCGACATGGTTTGCTCAGTGTGTTGTTGATAAACTCATGAGAAAAAAAATTCTGACAAGACAGACCAACTCATCAATATGTCATTTGACATATTGGGTTTTTGAAAAACACACATGACATTGGTTGAACAACGTCTTTCATGTCTTTGGTATAAGAAGTGGACCATTTGATAGTAGGTTGACCCATAAGTGAGATAGAGCACACTAATAAGTCATCCAACCATTTGGAGAGAGCGGCATGCCTTTACTACGTCATCTCAGTACAAGTCATAAGTAGAAACTAAAAATAATATAGGTTACAAAAACATAATTTACTCAAGAACCTTAAATTATGTATATATGTCATAAATATGAAGTAGGATTACATTACTTTCTCTTCATTTAAAAATTTTGTACCTAGAATTAGAGTGCATAAGTTTGGGGTGCCTATGAACTTAAATAATATTTTTCATCTTCCAAGATATCTTAGTGGAAATATTAGAGAATACTTCCTCATTGGAATTTTTAAGATTCCAATGTTCATTCTATAATTAACCACCTTTTTGCTTCCTTTTCTTTTCTAGTTTATTATATTCATACATAGTGGATAAAACCTAAATGTAGACTTTTTTACACAGTAGGTGGGTGTTTGGGAGGAGCTAGAACATAACCTATTAGTTCATAAGGTAGTGGTTTAATCACAATTTTAGAGGCTAGAATAATCTTTGAAGGAATAAATGTTCTTTTCTGGTAATTCAACATGTATTATCTATGTGTAGGGTTACTCATATTTTTTGTGGAATTTGACTTGAAAATAAAAATATACGAATGTTAATCAATTAACTTGTAATGGGGTTGATTTGTTTCTCATGTTAGCCATATAATGTGTTTGGTTTGTATTACAACTTGGAGAGTAGAGTGTGTATCTCATCAAATATGACCTTGTTCTCTTGTAGAATATGGGCTCCAACTCTTGTATGTAGGTGCAAAATTTTAAATATATAAAGTGTTCACACAATGTTTAATACCCACACGTTACAAGGATCAAATGTAGTGGAGTCATGATCATTCTCAGGATCACAAAGAAGTGCAAATTGATGTCAGTGTTACAACTTTGTCTTCTATCTGAATATACAACAATTTTCATTAAACCATGACTAGATATAAGCTAAGGACAACAATGAATGCTAAATTTGATATGTTTGTTTGAAAGTGTGGGTACTTGATGATGATTCAAAGACAAACATCCAAATTGGAGTTCCTACTTATTGATAAATCCATTCAACCCATTACTGACTTCTAAAAATGTATAATCAGATTCTACTAACTAAGGGGTTAAAATTGCTCAACTTACTTTTCTCTCAAATTCACGTGCAACAATTAATTTATTGGAGTATACATGTTTCATGTTTAAATGATAGTAACCCTGGCATTACATCCAAAATATTTAATGTGGCCTTCCTCTTTTTGGGGGCAGGACGGATCATTTCTTAACATGGGTTTACCAATATCCTATGCCATCATGACCAAAAGAGACTTCCAATATAGATACACAAATTGAAAGAAATAATCGATATATATACGCAAATAGAAACATAGACCAAGAAAAATGAGAATATGATCCAAAGAGGAAACTGGAGTCCGAATACACAAGTCATTTTCCATTATGCAATGTTTATTTTGAAAATCTAAACCATTGATCTTCTTAAATATCATATAAAAATACTGAAACAAAATTTGAGATCATTTGGACACTTATAGGTCATGCATATAAAGGCAACAAAAAGTATACAATTCAAATTAGTTTTGTGGTTGATTTTGTTGGTCATTAAAGAGTGACTTAGAAAATACCAAATGAGCTCAAATTTGCATGTAGCTTATATTTGTTGAAGCTAGGCTAGAATACACTTGAGCGTACAGATCGCACTGTACACTCAAGTGGTGTTAGCATATCTAAACAATTTTTTAGACAAATCCAAAACATTGATATTCATAGTTATATCAAATACATGGTACATGCAAATTTGGGTTCATTTGGTATATATATCAATTTATGATCCATACAAAATTTATTTGACAAGTTTTTTCCCATTTTGGTAAAATAAAATGGCAAATGCAGCTAGTGACATATATCTTGGCATTGATTTATCATGTTACGTGACTCAGAGAGGTGCAAAATTTCATGAAACACGCTTTGATATGTATGTGATGGTGAGAAAAATGGCAAGATCAAGGTGGTAAGAAGTGGTTCCACTACTAATTAAATATGAAAAATGGTGTCAACATAGATTTATATGAATGGATTGGTGAATAATTATGATAGCTTAATGATATTATATAATAGGAGAGACACAATGTAGGGAAAATTGAGCGGAATATCTACTAATACAATAGAGAGGATGATGAAAATGGGAGTACATGACAATAAATGCAATATTGGGGTGGGAGATAGATCTCAAATTTTAGTTTTTTACATTTTTCAATTAGGATCTTATGTTTACTTTGAAAGTACTGGAATGAATAAAATAACATATATTTGAAAGTTAAAAACATGATAACCCTATAATACTCATTAATGTGATGCCCCATGTAATCCGCATGCATGAGTAGGTGGGATGAAGAAAACTTGAGAATGGCAATTTTGTAAAACAAATCTACATAAATTAGATTTTTTTTGATAATTATCTTGATAGTATAATAATTTTTTTGCATGAAATGTATCAAACATATTTTTTTATTTCACTAATACTACTTGGATATTATAATTTTGTGATTTTGAAACTTTATTTTTTATATAGAACAAAAATCTGGGAGGACAATGATAATCTTCACTCGTACTTCATGAGATTTTAATTTGGGCTTAGTATTTGGATTATACATCACCAGGAAATATACATTGTTTTTACTTGATATATGATGTTTACTTCAATTTTTTTTCGTGTATCCAGCGTGCCTCTCTTTCTATTCAAGGGAAAAAAAGATATTTACAAGCATTGGGTGGCTAAAGGCACAGAAAAGAAAAGAAACATGATATATACAAGGCCTATTTGTGCAAACTATGTGTATCCCTCACATAGATGCTCCAAATAACATCTATTGTTTTAGTCGAACCATTAAAAAAAATAGGCTTTCCTATCCTGCCATGTGTAGTAGAGGATAGACACAGTAACGATCTTCTTCTCACCAGAGAACCCTAGCAGAACAGTAAGGCAAGCAGGTTTATAATCATACTCAATAGAAAATTAACTCTAGATTTGTAAGACATAGTTGTACTAGAAGAAAATGTGAATAATATCCTATGACTCAACTTCACAAAGATTGCACCTAGGACCCAAGGAAAAACCAATTCTCTGAAGATATTCAATAGTAGGTACTTTGTTCAAAAAATAATTCTAGAGTAGACAATGCCATCTTCTAGGTATAGTCCCTTTCAAGATCCATGAACCCCATCTTAACATAGGACTCTTAGATCTAACAATGTCCCAAGCCTTTCTCAGCTTAAACTCAGATCTATCACTAATCAACAGGTAATCACAATCACCCCCAAGAGGTGGAAGAGTAAGGAGAAAATGTTGCATATTCTTAGCTCCATGAACCACATGGAACTTCTTGCAACCATCAGAGATACAAGTACTAACTTTGCAATTAACACCATACCCGAGCCCAAAGGCAATTTTATTTTAAGGCCAAGAAGCTTCATGCCTTTAGTAGGCCAAGGGTCTTTCTAAGAGAAATTCTCTCCCCAGTGCCAATGCACAACTTCAATTGGGGCAGAATCAGGTATTGATAGTTCAATAGTTTCTTCCACAACCAAGATGAGTGAGCTATGGGAGAAACTGACTAAATGGAGTTACCCTGTAGGTACTTCTCATTTAACCACTTCACCCAAAGTGGATGTTTCTCTTTATAAATATCTCACAAGTTCTTAAGAATCCTAGCTTTAGACCATTCACCAAAATGCCAAATTCCCATGCCACCTTCTTTCCATGGCTTACAGACTACACCCCAAGATATTGTCTAGATATGTTTTTCTCTTTTTTTATCCTTCCAAATGAAATCCTGGATCAGATTTTCCATAAGGCATATAGTAGATTGTGGAAGGGGAAAGGTGGTAGACTAGAAAATGTGATAAGTGGAAAGGGTTGGGATGACAAATTCTACTCGATCGGGTTAAGATAGTACATGATACGTTGAATAAGTCAAAAATGGGATATCTAACTTCTTCTTAATTTTAACAATAATGGGATCACACATTGAATAAGTCAATTTACCTATGAAAAGAGGTAGAACCAAGTACCTAAAGCAAAGGGGAACCTCACTATAGTAGCTATATTCCCAATACTTGTACTCTTATTGATAAACAATTGACTTTCCCAAACATCCTAGTCAGCCTATGCAAATTAAGAACTGAACACAATAAGTCATTTGCAAGAAGAATGGCATCACCAATGGTCCTATCCTTTATAAAAAAAACCTAGTTTTTTTCAATCAAATCAGGGAGAACATTGCTAAGTTTGTTTTCTAAAATCTTCATAATGATTGTATTAATCACATTACATAAAGAAATGTGATGAAAGTCCTTCAAAGAGTTATCACTAGTAATCTTCAGAACAAGAGTTATGAAAGTACAACTGCACTCTTTGAGTAACTTCCCTATATCAAAGAAACTAAGGATTGCATTAGAAATGTCATGCCCAACAATATCCCAACACTCCTTGAAAAACATGGCATTAAAGTTTTTAGGTCTAGAAGACTTGTCTACTTTCACTCTTTTAACCACTTGCTCAATCTTACCTCTGGTGGCTCAATTCCTAAGAAATTGGAAGTGATCCTGAGAGATAGTAGGAATAGTCTAGTTTGCATCCCAAATAAGAATATTAGAAGGATCTGAGTTGAAAACTTGAGAATAATAGTTACAATATAGTTATTAATAACAACTAGATTATATACAATAGTATCAAAAATCAAGAGAGAATGAGTATTGTTATCGATTCTTTTGGTTTTCAGTGAGGTATAGAAGAAAGATGAGTCTTATCACCTCCCTTCATCCACTGGATGTGAGATTTTTGTCTCACAAAAAGTTCCCCATCAAGAAGTTCATTCTCATCACTTTTCCTAGTATGGGTAAGGAGCTTGAGAAAATCTTTATCATGTGGATTCTGAACAACCAATATATGTAGATCGATAAACTTAGCTTCCATTTCCTTAGATTTAAAGAAGAAATTTCCAAAAGAAACTATATTCCATATTATTAGAACACTTTTAACAATATATAGTTTTTTTATAAACCATGTATATAGGAGAACCCATTATAGAATAGTAGTTCCAAGCTTGTTTAACCCCCGTGTGGAAATCTATCTGATTAACCCTAGAATTAATAAATATGAATGGAGTATGTCTTCTCTTGAGAGTATTGAGGTGTATTTCCAAGATATGATGGTCACTCACTATGGTTGAGATTACTCCCTTCCCATGCATCAGGGAAGGAGTCCAGGAAGTTAATATTACAAATAATTCTATCAATTTTAGAGAAAGTAATATCACCTTTCTTATTTGTGCTATCCCAAGTAAAAGAGGACCTTTAGTAATGAACTTCAAAAGGTTTGTCGCATTAATACATTCATTGAAATCATTCATGATTTTGTTTGAGGTGGATGTTTCCCAACTTTCTCATTTCTAAAATGGACAACACTAAAATCACCATGGAGACAACAAGCACCTAGACAATGGATAGAGAAAAGATAATCCCATAGAAATATTCTATCATTATCACTATTAGCACAATCAGATAGTCAAGATATTGAAGGTAATATTAGCGAACTGCATCTCATAATGTATCATCTGATCATTTTCAAGAAGATTTACAATAGAAATGGTAGGATCAAACCAAAGGATAATGATACGAGTGTAAGAGTAATAGTCTATGTTAGAAATGAATCTTACTCCTAACCCCAGAGAGTTAACTACACAATCTCTATCACACTTCTTGGTTCTAGATTCTAGGATAACATGGATATTTGCTACATTCTTGGATATTCTTCTTTCATTTGAGGTAAATTATTCTGAATACCCCTCACATTCCATGCTATAATGGAGAGTGTCTTATCCATTAGGGGAGATAGATACATTCCCAACTTCCTGAATAGAACTACCATCTTCAACAATGTTTGCTAGCAGTGAAAACTTTTTCAAAGATGTTTGGATGTCCCAAATAGCTTTAACACTTTTTGGTTGAACTTTTGATGGAGACATGTTCCTCCTTCCCTACACCTCCTAGACTAGAGAAGAGATAGGGGTAACAAGATCAGGACTTGCACTCCGGTCTGATGTCTCAACAAGAATTTGGGTAGTTAAACTCTTCTCAACAGAAATGTGAGGCATCATTTCAACAACATCACTAAAAACCTCCCCATCATCTAGATGAATCTAACTATCAGGTGAGGGAGGCTGTAACTAAAGGTACCACAAACCATACATATGGATGGCTTCCATTCATACTCAAAGTAATAGTATCAAATTTTCCATCATCACTTCGAATCTATAGTCCCTTTGGAAACTCAAAATCAACTGGAATAAGAACTTGTTGCCTCACATATTCCAGATGAAAGAGCTCTAACATGAGTTGATTTGGTTTTAGAGGCTTTCCAAGAACTGATCCAATCCTATTACAAATTTCTAGATCCCAAAAATTGAAGAGGGAGGTTGTAGATCTTGAGCAATATTGGAATCTCTGTGAGTTTATGCTTTTGAAATGGTTTGCCCCTCTCCTATTTTTTTAATATCAGTAGCTTGCCTGCAATGAACCATTGACCACCTTTAGTAGCCATGGTGAGATCCTCATCATAAGAAAACATAACAATGAAGTACCCTCATCCTCTAAATCTAATATCTATATAACCTTTTACTCGCCAGGTCTGCACAAGATGCTAGATCAAAGTCAACCAATGTGGTTTTGTCCAATGATGTACCCTACCACGATTTTGCTCCACCTTACCAGGTTCTGTTCAATGATGGTTTTTGGATACAACATCTTCCCTTCAACCATTTCACCATTTGATTTTTGCAAGATCAACGGATAGTTACCTACTTTGTCATTGAATAAATCTACCCAACATCTTACATCCTTCGCCACTAAGACAGATCCACTAGGAAGTTGGGGTCTTTGGCTGATGTTCTTCATGACAACACCCATTAGGGGATTAGTCACCAATTTAGTTGCCTCAGTCATCTCCCTCACCCTTAAGAGAAGTGCTTGCTCCTCTCATAGCCAATTCAAGTATTAGCATATATGTACATTTGAAAAGGCAGTGCAATTTACTTCAATTTAATTAGTTTATGTTTCTAGAGTGTCATTTTAATTGGGAACCAAACACTAGAAAAAGAGTAGATACAACTATGATTATATATAAAAACAATGATATAGAGGGAAAAAAATAAGAAAATAGTAGTAATGATGACTGAGTGTGAGAGAGGAAGAGATTGTTATGGTGATATAGAAAAAAAGGTCAAAGATGGAAAATTTTATAGCATAAGAAAGGAAGTTTGATTTTGATTCAATACCAAGAGGTATAATGGTGTATATTAGATATATAGGAAAAAAATATAATCAGAATGTCAGTGATAATTATAAGGAGACAAAGCGAATATGAGGAAGGTAAGGAAGACACTAAATGTGACATGATGGAGATAAGGATCTTCATGACCATGATAGGTATGTATATGGGAGAGATTTGAAGGAGAAGATATGTCTAAATGTGCTATATTTATATTATAGTAGTGCATGTATAGTTTCACTAATTTATTGTTCTTTAATCCATTATAGTAAATAAACATGTTTTAAAATTAGTTTTCAATGTTAATTGTGTTTCATATATGAATTGATATGGTTCACTCTTTATCTACATCAGTAATTTATTCATATTATTATCTTGGTATTGAAAATTTTCATATTGTATATGATATCCAAAATCACTTTATTACATAAATTGCATTGCTTATTTAATGGAACAAAATGTTTTTATTAGTCCTTGCAAACACATTGTTCTTCTCATAAATTTAACTACAAGGAAGCTACAACTCTAAAAAGCATATGATTCAAAGATTAGAGTATTACCCATTTTCACTTGTAAATAGCAGCATGATAAGAATGCATCTCGAAAAAAGTTTTATTATAAGAAAATGTCCCAAATAGCATAGTGAGATTTCTTATAATTGACAATCACTAAAAATCATCTATCTACTTGTTTATGATTAAAATACATACTGATTGGTGGCACATATTATTGTAAATATATAAGTTAAAGAAATAAAATTGGAGTATTTAAACCTGAATAAAAATATAGGACTCAAGCTAGAAAATTAAATGCTAGTGAGCCTTGCATACTCACAATACAAGCAATAGACTAAAGGAAATTTAGAACATAACGGTCAAAATTATCAACTCTATAGCACTACCATAGAAATAATTCTAGAAATAGTAGATTTCATTTTGAACCCAACACTAAAACTGTTTGCTTTCTATTCCAAAGTTAGAACTTGCCACTTTATTTGGCATTATATTTATAAAGGAAAAAATACAGAAATAAGAAATTCCACAAATTTCCAAGATTCAACCTAAATGTCATGTTGAATATGCCACATTCTATAGTATTTTCCTTATTTCTTTATATTTGTTATTTGATAGAGTAGTGGGCTTGATTTTGAACCCTTAAAGCCCTGGAGTGGTATTTTTATGCAAAAGTGTGCTGTTTGGGAGGTATTCATGTTAGAGTGTTGCAAAAATATTATCGACCAAATTGTGTCAAATTTCTTTTCTTCCTAGATTAAATGCTAACAAAATCTCTTCTAGCCTGTTAAGAATGGCCAACTTCATGGCTGCATTCATTTTTTAGGGTGGCCCAAAATAAAATAATATATTATTATTTGTAGGGATGTATCATTGGAGTTTTAGTGTGAATTTCCTTAACCACCATGTCTCTTCATAACGACTGAATATATATATATATATATATATATATATATATATAATATACATACATATATGTATATGTATATGTGGACGTTCATTTGTTGTCCTGTGGGTAGTCTGGATTTCTTCTACACGTACATCCTGAAAAGTAACTATATGGTCATAAAAGTAACAATCTAGATAAAAAATTAATTATACAACTAAAAAGGTAAAATCGAGAAGAAGACACAACAATTATATATATCTAATTGTATATCTATTATAATTACAAATATAACTATTTATGCATGAAAAGTAACAGTTTACAAGGTAAAGTAACCCTCTACAAGTGTAAAGTAAGAAACTCCAAAAAAAGTAACTAAAAGAGAGGGTGGGTATCTACCCGCGTGGGTTTTGAATATCGACCCTATATATTATATGATATTATATTATTTTATATTATATTATATTATATTATATTATATTATATATAAGGACATGTCCTCACCAAGAAAAATATGGTAAAGGTCAGGACTGAGTCCCTAACTAAAGATGTCTGAGTCCCTGACACCAACTTGTTTCCACCATCATTTCCTGAGTGGAGGCTTGATGAGCAGAATGTTCTTGTCATGGCTATCTCTAAGTAGAAAGATATGAAATCCTAGAGTCTTTCCACCCAAAAGATACATGAGTAAGTCTGTGGGGGCAAGTCTTTTCTCAAAGGCAAGGCATTCAGAACAACATTTTTTTCTTCCATAAGTATACCTTTTATACCATGAGATTTAATATTATGAATATTCAATCAATAAATTCAAATAAAAGTACACATCAGTTGCCAAACGAAAGTCATATATATTTATATATATATTTTTCAAACACATACAAAAAAATTTATGAATAACTCAAAGCATACACAAATAGGTATTGTCCTTTCAAAATAGATTTTCTAAACAACAACATTAAAATGTACACATAATTCAAAGTTTTGTTTGCTTCACAAACAATAAAATGAAAATTAAAATAGTATGTTTGCAGTAGCCTATTATATATACCATGTCATTAAATATATGGTGATGACTTTGTATGTTATAACTTTCATTACTCCCATCATGAGGGTTTTCTCTATTGCCATCATTATTCATGTTGGTCAGAACTCTAGAATTTGATATATGAAAAAATGAGTAATAAAATACACTTTCTTCTTCAACTTTGACTTTTTACGCCAAGCTTGTTGACATCCTTGACATCTACATATTACACAAAGTACCATAAGAGAAAGTTAAGAGATGTTTTGCCAAAGAACCATGATGTAACTTAAAAGAACTATTAAAAATATCGCATAGTGTTGAACGTAAAGCACATGTAAGATTCTTGATCCCAGGGGTGGAACCAAGGGGGGGCGGGCAGGGGCCATGGACCCCGAAAAAAATAAAAAAATAAACATATATATACATATATTTGTAATTTATATTTATAATATATATTATGTATGATGCATAAAAGACACGAATGTGAAAGTAGTGTATTGGTTTGCAGCTGCCACTCATGTACCAAAGGTCATGAGTTCAATTCTTGTTTTGGGCATTATACGATTTTTGGCAATAAATGCAAAATACAGTTACTATTAATACAATGTTTCACATATAAAGACACAAAATTGAACATGGTGTAGTGGTTGATATGTTATTTGATGTACCAAAGGTCATGAGTTCAAACCTTATAATGAATATTTATTTTTTGGCCCCCCAACCTATAGGTTCTGGTTCCGCCACTGCTTGATCCAACTTAATTTATTACTTTGCATGTAATACAAGTAGACAATAAGGCACTTAGTTTTTTAGACCATCTGTTAAAATACGTTTTCTAAAACCAACACAAATTACAGATGTGGCTTTCGTAGCCACTATTTGTCGTCTACATGTACTACCAACAATGACCGTTAAGATAAACCATGATGAGTTTTATCTAGGCATGCATATATAATCGTAAATATACATATGTAGAGGAAATATATTTGTCCCTGATGGTTTGGCGTTTATGGAGGATGAATTGGATTGTTGACAAAGTTCTTTGTCTAATATGCTTCACCATTTTGCAGCAGTGAAAACCATTATTATCAAGCTTCAAATAGAAAGTAATAAGTCAAATAAGGAGAATACGATGTAGCTGAGTATTTTTTGATATAATAATTAGGAAGAGACATATGAGTAGTCAAAGGAAGAAGAAATATAAAACCTTGACTAAACAAATCTAATCAAGAAATAAATCACTCGTATATATCTCTTTTTGAGCATTGCTCTCGTGATTGGAACTAGCGTCTTTGGTACGATAACAAAGAAACATGGTTCATGAACCTGAGTGGAAAATTACAACTGAATAAAAAAAAGATAAGAATAATAAAAAAAGTTAAGGGAGAGACCAACATTTGAGACCATCATTGATAGGTTATTTATAACATACCCAGAACCTATGTTATGTGTTTAAAAAATATCATATTCTCCTCACACTAAACGTCTAGCTTAAGCAGTGCTCATCAAGTGGAGTGAAGAAGAAATGTGAGTTGTGTGACCGCAACCAGCTATAAAGCAACATGATGTGAGGGCATGTTCCCTACCATTCATTACTTGCTATGGATAGACTTTTTTAGTTGAATAAGAAAATTTTGGGTATAATCAAGCTTTGTGTCCTAACTGATGTATTGTTTTTATATTCAAATTTTGTGGTGTTTACACGTGTTATAATTTCTAGATCCACCACTGATTGCAAAGGGTGGAGATTATCCCAAATAGGAGACATTGATTCAGTGTTGCTAGTGATTCTATACAGATGAGGGTGGGGGAACGACATAGAAAGGGGGTGGGTGGACAATTGAGTTGTTATTTTACAACAACTTTTATCAAATTTAGATGAAAAAAATTTGTCAATTCAGATTTTGGTAAAAATAAAGTTCAGGAACCGACTATTTATTAGTTAAGGGTATGTGTTGTTGTGTATTGTCCACTACTTAACGCTCTTATCCTTGAGTACGTAGTCCTGACCTTTATCATATTTTTCTATAGTAGGCCTCTATCCATTAATTTAGTTTGTAATTGATTTCTATCCATCGGTGAATCCACCATGAGGGAGAAACCAACCCCCATTCTCAAAGGCATATGGTTGTTCGTTGTGTCCTCCCAATATTTTTCTTTCTCTCTGGGCCTCGTCTTCTTCATCTCACAAGAAGACTTTAGGTTTCTACTCTTGTTGTACAAATCTCTTCATGTCACAATGCAAGCACATCATCGGTGTCACTGCCGTTAGATATTGACATGTCATTGATCACTGCTAAAACTTTTGGCCGCACTAGCGTTCATTATTTGTACTTTTTAATGGAGGCCTCAAAAAATTTGATAATGATTTACTAACATGTGTTATCAGAGCAAATTTCATTTAAATTAAAATTCATTACAGTCATGATACCTTTGGCCATGATGGTGTAATTATCTTTCGATATTCCATGTTATAGGTTCACAAATTTTTATTATTTATTTTGTCTCCTACTAATTGTCTAATTTTTCTTTTGTTGATGCAAAATAACAAACTTTTGAATAAATATATGTTGGACTCGTCTCAATATTATTATAAAGATATATATGATTACACTCTATTTCTTTTTACATATGCTTACTGTCAGAGGTCATGTCTTGTTTGATGTAACGAACACCCGTGTCAAAGCCACCTCTTAGGTGGTTTTCATGGACATATAGGTGTTACCAAGCATTGGTAGATGTCACGTATGTTCTGATATGGGGTCTTTATAAGGAGGCGGGATCACCCCTTTACTAAAATTTGAAGGATAAAACATCCATTCCAGACACACTCAAAGGTATGCTAGAATAGGTGCAAAATTTTCAAACATCAACCAATGCTATTCAAAACAACAAAAGTATAGCAGCGGAATAAAAATAATGACTATATTCAATTTTCACAAAAGATTACAAAGTACATAAGAATATCCCATAAGGGTTTACATGTATGATACAACATAATGATCTAAGTAGAGGAAAATCTAAAACATAACAACTTTGTCTCCAAGCTTTAACTCCTTAAGATAGTCCAAAGCTTCATGCTTTATCATCCAAGTCCTTCACCTAAGATTGGAAGCATACCCCAGTAAGAAGAGAAAATAGATGACATTAGCAAAGGATGGTATGTGCATACTAAATAGGAAATTGAGCAATATATGGAAAAGGACATCAAAGTGTAAAGGATTCCCATGAAAAAGATAAGGACAACCCATATGGGTATCAAGATAAAAGGAATTGAAATCATATGATACCAAAAGAATACTTGCCATTAATAAAACATAAAGATTGTGCCACACTAGAACGTGTAAAGAATTAGAGCACACACCCCATATCATCAACCTGCATGCATGTGAAATAAACATAGCCCTAGAACAATATAAAGACAATGGAAGCCAAGAATCATACATCTTAAAACCTAATAGAGAAAGGAATACTACTAATCTCCCAAATATATAAAACATGGGCCAAGAATCACACATCTTGCCTTAGATATGAGGTTCCTTTCCATCCCAAAAGAGCAGGAAATATCACATCTGTTCGGAAGGAAATAACACATCTCCCATAAAAACCAATGCAATTACACTACTCTAGTGCTACTAAATCACATAGCATGTTAAATGTAGAGGCAAGTAGAAAGTATAGTCAGAATATATAAACTAGTCACAACATAAATGACCAACATATACATCCACCTCATAAGTGGGCAAAAGACATCACATGTCATCTTTTAGAGTTCCATCATGAACAAAACATAAGATAAGAGTTCAAAAGAATATCCATGATCACATGATCAATATCAAATAAGGTAGTTCACATGAACGATGATTTTCAAAAGAAAAGATATTGTGTATAGGCTAATGTCCATAGGACAAAGAGAATGAATAAGCATAGGTGAATTTCTCAACATAGAAGAATAGGGGATACATCTGATGCGATGATTTGAGTCACATTTATAGACTGGTTTGATATGTATTTTATGCATTTATTAGTCATTTTCATGGTTAATGTTGCATAATTCATCTACTTTGGTCTATGCTACTTCTTTATGTCAAATTTCCCTTATTTCAGCATTTTGAGTATTAATTATCAAAAAAATGAATTTTGTGTAGACTTGTATGGTTTCGTGTGTTAATTTCAGGAAAAACAAGTACCTGCTACTGTCGATACCATCGACCAGACTACAGGTTGCCAGCCGCAAGGACCAGAAGAAAGTCGATACTATCGACAAGGATGTCGATGGTATCGAGATACCATCAGGTTGCTAGCGAGAAGTGAGTCGATACTATCGACCCATATGTCGATACCATCGACTAGTGGAGCTTCAACGACGGTAAAAGGACAAAACCGACGCCTATGAATGTCGATGGTATCGAGATAGCATCAGGCGCAAAGACGGTCGATGGTATCGACACCGTCAGATATGAGTTTGCTTCAGATTGATCTTAATCTGACGACTGTGATTAATTGGCGACCTAACTTGGGAATTATACCTAATGACGGTGCCCAAGAGGGAATCATCACGTCATTAGCTACTGCACACGTCCCGAGAAGGTGTGGAGAGAAGAATGGAGCCCAGAAGCACGCCCCAGCCGATCCGGACGCCGAAGAAGACGATTTCTACCACCGAAAGGCGGGAGAACGCATATTCCATGCCAAGGATCGCTTGGATCTTCTCCGTTCAGGGGTTTCACCACTCAATCACATTTTTCGCCATGTTTCCCTTTTTCTACTCCACGTTTTGCTCTGAGATGAACATGCGGGGATAATCCCCTTTGTCTTTAGGACCGCGAGTAGCCCGGGAATTCATTGTATGACAATTTTATCATAGTAATTCATATCTTATCTCTTAAATCCGTGGTATAATTTCATTTTCTCAATTATATTGTTATGCTTGATCACCATAATAATAATCTAATGCCTTTAATTACTTTGAAAGAAGAATTAATGGTTGAAAAGAGACGAAATTTACATTAGTTGACAAATCCCTTGAACAAGGTGGTGTAAGGTAAATGGTAGATACCGAGAGATCATTTTTAATGCACCTAGTTTAGGGTATAGGTTACTACGACGGTAGAACTGACCTAGACGTAAGTAGTGAATTGTGCCACGACAGTGGGAAATTCTGATTTTAGGGTACTACCCGGATAGAGAGATAAGATTGAGTGACTGCATAGAATTTAATACAATGAAAACCCGTGGTGAAACCGCAATCCTAAAGATCTCATTTTGAATTGATTAAACCAAACATTTAATCGATTGCTTTATTTTGTTTTATTTTTATTTTCTTTTAATTTGAACAACAACTCTCAACTATTTAATCGGTCTAGCTGATCGCGAGAAGTTAGTAGGAGTCTCCGACAATTTCACGTATCCCTGAGTTCAACTCGGGCCTCACAAAGGCCTATATTACAGTGACGCGTACATTTGCGTTTCTACGCACGGTAAATTCGTGTCAAGTTTTTGGTGCCATTTCCGGGGATACGGCAAGTTGCCGGCACTACGAGTGTTGCAAGCGGCCACTCTAGGCCACATTTTATTTTTTTTTATCATTTAAAAAAAATTCATAATCTATTTTCTAAATATTTGCAATCGTCAAGCATTGTACTGAAATCAAAATTTTCTATTTGCAGGTATTGTGCATGGTGCAGACGTGTAGTACCGAATACACACAACAAGCACCAGAGGTTCCACTGACGGGACCTGACGACGAGGAAGGCCACAATTAAGACCATTTAGAAGAAACATATTCATAATCCGAACAAGAAGAAATGGAAGAGCCACAAACAATATGGGAGAAGATCAAGGCTTCTTCCTCATCAGCTTCCAAGGGGCCGATCAAGAAGCAGGCGGTTAATATTCCGACATACAAGATTGATCCGACTTTAATCAACTTGGTGAAGTCGAATGCTTTCCATGGGCTCAAGAATGAAGACCCCGTCGCGCATATAAGTCAATTTGTGGAGAATTGTGAGATGATAAAAATAGACATATTTCCACAAGATGTGCTCTACTTGAAGCTCTTCCCGAGTTCTCTAGTGGGAAACGCGTGAGAGTGGTTACATAACCTGGACGATGAATATGTGGAATCTTGGGACCACATGGTGGAGGTTTTCTTTGAACGGTTCTTCCCGCCCGAGAAGACCAATGACATGATCAGGAAGATCCACAACTTCACCCAAAAAGTAGGAGAGACCTACTCTGAGACCTGGGAAAGGTTTCAAATCATGCTCAGGCGGTGCCCGCATCACAGGCTTGACAAGGAGACACAGGTCAAGATCTTCTATTTTTCTCTCTCCGAGCATGATAGAAGCAACCTCGATTCAGCCAGCTCAGGATTCTTCTTGAACAACACGGACACCAGGTGTTGGGAAATCCTAAAGAACATGGCCAAAAAGTAATCGTGGGGCGAAAGAGACGCCGTGGAGCATGTTCGAGTGGTAGGGGAATCTAAAGCAATCAAAGAGCTGAATGAGAAGATGGTTCTTCTCACGAAGAAACTACTTGCAAAGGAGGATACTGAGTCCGAGGATGAGGCTCAAGTTAAATTCATGAGGCAGCAGCAAGGCTACAGAAATAATGACTATTCATGGAGGAAAGACAAGAAGTTCTCCTTGACGGATCCAAACAACTTCTTGCAGGATCCAGATGCAAAACCCCAGCCGATAGCGGAGGATAACAGCACAGAGCTGCTCAATCAGGTGATAAAGCAAAATCAAGAACTCATGACTACTTTCGGCCAGCAAATAAAGCAACAAGGGGAGTTTATGAACCAATTTGGGCAGACACTGCAGAGCCATGGGGCTCAAATGAGGACAATAGAGACGTCCATGGCACAAATGGCAGCGGAGATAGCCAATTTGAAGAAGCCGGTGCACCCAGGTTTTCTGGGTAATACTAATGTTCCAGGAGGAAACTAGCAGGCGAAGGCCATCTTGCTAAGAAGTGGCAAGAAACTGTTAAACCCCAGAGCCGATGAACCAAGCAAACCCCAAGCAGAATTTGAAGGTGAGGCCACTGAGGAGCTGCCCATACCGGTCGTAGAACCAATTGCGGACATAGCAGCGGATGCTACTGACAATCCTATTTCAGAGGAGGAGGAGCCTCAGAGAAGGACACCTTATGTGCCACCGCATCAAAGGGCACAGGCTGTCCCGGTCCCATATCCGAACAATTCTAAGGCAAGGAAAGTGGATGCTCAATTTAAAAAGTTTCTAGATAGTTTTAGAAAGCTTTCAGTCAACATCCCTTTATTGGAAGTTATTGAGCAAATCCCTTCTTATGAGAAATTTCTGAAAGACATCATCACCAAGAAGAGAAAAATTCCAGACACAGAGGTTGTTGTGCTTAAGGAGCAAGTGAGTGCCTTCATCATGGGCACATTTCCACCAAAGAGGCACGATCCGGGCTGTTTCAACATCTCATGTTACATTGGGAAAGTTAAGTTTGGTGAAGCACTATGTGACTCAGGGGCGAGCATTAACTTGATGCCTCTCTCTACATTCAAGAAGTTGGGATTAAAAGAGTCACGACCGAGCAACATGACAATCCAATTGGCAGACAATTCAGTGGTAAAGCCATATGGGATTTGTGAAGATGTGCTAGTGAAAGTAGATCGATTTGTATTTCCAACAGATTTTGTCGTCATGGAGATGCAAGATGAACAAGGCAATGAGATACTGCTCGGACGACCCTTCCAAGCTACGGTCGACATGATACTTGAGATGGGGAGAGGTCGTTTGACCTTAGGTATAGCCGATGACCGATTTAAGATGGTCATGCCTTCCAGCGCCACTTCACCTAAATCTAAGGAGCAATGCCACATGATAAAACATTTTGATAATAATGTCTCACTTTGTCTAGGGAAGCCATTTTTAGATATGGCCCATGTAATGACCAAGGTGGAAAAAGGGACTTCGGCTGTGGACATCATGGAGCAGACCAAGGTGGTATCCCTTTGTAAGGCTGTAGGTTTTCCGAACGATGAGGATGAGGACATTCCTCCCTCTACTGAAGATGAGGCTATAGCCAATTCAGTTTTTGATGCATATCCGGAATTACCACTTGAGGCCTGTTTAGTCAATATCACTCATGATTGGATGAGAAGCAAATCACTGAAGGAGTGCACGAAGATGCTTCAGATTTTCCCGTGCTTCTATGCGAGGCACTATGAGGATTTAGGCAAACTACCACCTCCGCTTCAATCATCCTTAATCAGCCCGCCGGAATTGGAGTTGAAGCTGCTGCCACCGCACCTCAAGTACGCATTTCTAGCTGAGGAAGAAAAGTTTCCTGTGATTATTTCTGCTTATCTGAGTGTTGAGGAGGAGGACCACTTGCTGATAGTGATGAAGAACCACCAGGGAGCATTTGGGTGGTCTGTTGCAGATATCCAGGGGATTTCCCCTACTTTGTGCCACTATAAGATTCAGCTCGAGGAGGGAGCCAAGCCGGTGATTCAACCACAACGTCGACTAAATCCGAGCATGATGGAGGCTGTGAATAAGGAGGTGATTAAGCTTCTTTCCGCAGGTATCATCTATGCAATTTCAGACTCGACATGGGTGAGTCCCACACAGGTAGTCCCTAAAAAGGGGGGAATAACTGTTACTCATAATCTCTTAAATGAACCTGTCACCACCCGCTTGGTAACCGGGTGGCGAGTTTGTATAGATTATCGACGACTGAATGCCGCTACGCTAAAGGATCACTTTCCTCTTCCGTTTATTGATCAAATTCTAGAGCGCTTAATCGGCCGATCACATTTTTGTTTTCTGGATGGGTATTCGGGGTACAATCAGATTTCGATTGATCCTAAGGACTAAGAGAAGTCCACCTTCACTTGTCCCTATGGAACATTTGTGTTCCGCCGCATGCCCTTTGGATTATGTAACACACTGGCGACCTTTCAGCGTTGTATGCTCGCCATTTTTTCTGATATGGTAGAACGTTGTCTAGTGGTCTTTATGGATGATTTCTCAGTTTATGGTGCATCGCTTGATGAATGCCTTTACAATCTGGATAAGGTGTTACAACATTGCGAGGACACACATTTGGTCCTCAACTGGGAAAAATGTCATATGATGGTGAGTGAAGGGATAGTGCTAGGACATAAAGTGTCTAGCAAAGGTTTGGAGGTAGATCCGGTAAAAATTGAAGTAATTTCCAAATTGCCCCCACCAAATTCAGTGAAAGGGGTAAGAAGTTTCTTAGGTCACGCCGGTTTCTATCGTCGTTTTATAAAAGATTTTTTAAAAATTGCCAAACCTTTATCTGAGCTTCTAGAAAAGGATGTTGTTTTTTATTTCAATGACAAATGTTTACACACGTTCAACGTGCTGAAGGAAAAATTGATTTCCGCACCAGTTGTGCAAACACCGGATTGGACCAAGCCGTTTGAAATCATGTGTGATGCATCCGATTTTGCTGTTGGAGCTGTGTTGAGACAGCGGGTGGACAATAAACCTGCTGTGATTTTCTATGCCTCTAAGACTTTAAACGATGCCCAACTAAATTACACGACTACCGAAAAAGAATTACTTGCCGTTGTTTTCACTTTTGAAAAATTTTGGCAATATCTTGTTGGATCGAAAGTCGTAGTTTGGACTGACCATGCCGCTATTAAGTATTTGATGGAGAAAAAAGATGCCAAAACTAGATTGATTAGGTGGATCTTGCTTTTACAAGAATTTGATATTGAAATCAAAGACAAGGTGGGGATTGAAAATGTTGTAGCGGATCATTTGTCTAGGTTAGAGAGGGTAGATGAAAAAGATTTACACATACCCATTACCGAGACATTTCTGGATGAACAACTTTTGAAAGTGAATTCTAAAGATCCATGGTTTTCATATATTGTGAACTATCTTGCTTGCAGGATCATCCCAGATGATTGGACGTATCAAGAGAAGAAGAAATTCTTCCATTCTCTACGATATTATTTTTGGGATGACCCTATTCTCTTGAAGCAATGCAGGGATGGTGTCCTACGCAGTTGTGTACCTGAGGTGGAATACGAGAGTGTTCTTCGTCATTGCCGCACACTACCGACGGGCGGACACCATGCAAGCTCTCTTACGGTAGCCAAAGTACTGGAAAGTGGCTTATACTGGCCTACCTTGTTTCGGGACACTTATGAGTTCGTGAGGCAATGTGGTTCCTGCCAAAGAGCGGGTAAAATTTCAAAGAGACAAGAGATGCCCCTAAATGTTTTCCAAGAGGTTGAGGTATTTGATTTATGGGGTATAGATTTTATGGGACCTTTTGTGTCCTCAAATTCTAATTTGTATATCCTTTTAGTTGTTGACTATGTGTCAAAGTGGGTGGAGGCAATACTCACGAGGACTAACGATTCCACGGTAGTGTGCAGGTTCGTTAAGGAAAATATCTTCTGCATGTTTGGTGTGCCCCGAATGATCATTAGTGATGGGGGTACGCACTTCTGGAATCAAAAGATCTCGGCATTATTAAGAAAATACGGGGTCAAACATAACATTGGTAACCCGTATCACCCACAAACTCAAGGACAAGTGGAGGTCTCCAATCGAGAAATTAAAAAGATCTTGGAGCGTACTGTGGCTTCCACGAGGAAGAATTGGAGTGCCTTACAACTGGATGCGTTGTGGGCATACAGGACGGCATACAAGACACCTATAGGCACCACGCCTTTTAGGTTGGTGTACGGTCGGTCCTGTCACATACCGGTGGAGTTAGAGCACAAAGCACATTGGGCGCTGAGGAAGCTCAACTTGAGTTATGATGAAGCAGGGAAGAAGAGATTACTTGAACTAAATGAACTGGATGAGCTACGAATGAATGTATATGGGAACTCTCGGATCTACAAGGAGCGCACAAAGTTGATCCACGATCGCCACATTCATATGCGCACCTTCAAGAAAGGAGATCATGTGCTTTTGTTCAATTTGAGGCTGAAGTTGCATCTCGGGAAGCTAAAATCCCGATGGAGTGGACCATTCACAGTAGAAGAGGTCAGACCACATGGCGCAATCATGGTGCGCGATGGGGAGATTGCATTTTTGGTGAATGGATAGAGGTTGAAGTTGTATTTTGGTGAAGATTACACGAGGAAGGTGAATGAGGTCAAACTCATTTCACTTTCGGATGCATGACGTGCTTCAAGTCGTCTAGCCTAAGACGTTAAATAAGGGTGCTTGTTGGGAGGCAACCCAACCATTGGTACTTTAGTTTAGTTCCTTTACATTTGTAGTTTGATTTGTTTTAACTTAATTTTTAGTGTAAAAAAGATATCGTGATCGTTTGCTCATTGTGCAGGACTGAGGAACAGTCGATACCATCGACCCTTGTGTCGATGGTATCGACCGTGGTACAGGTTGGCGACTACAGAAATCACACTGCATCTATACTATCGACGGCCTCGTCGATAGTATCGACACACCAACAGGTTGATCGTCAAGTCAAGGTCGATAGTATCGACATGCCAGTCAATACCATCGAGATCTCTGGAGATATTAAGAAGAAATCATCTCAGTAAAGTCGATACCATCGACAGGCCTGTCGATGGTATCAACACATTCACACACAAAAGGCGGCGGCCGGGCCTCGTGAGGGTTTGCCCTAATCAGAGAGTCGATACTATCAACTCGCGTCGATAGTATTGATGCGCCACTTTAACAATCCGCGAGTAAAGATCTACGGCGATCGCAGCAACCAGGAAGTCGATCCTGGGGATGAGTCGATACCATCGAATCACGTCGATAGTATCGACGCGTATTCCAGAGTGATTGATGGGTATACAGCAGCGCCGGCCGCAGCTATATATGAGAAGGATTTGCATCAGATGACTCCAGATCAATCCTCCTCCACCTGTGTTGAGCGTATTCCAGACTGATCTGAGCCCGGAGACGAGCAACACCGAGCACGTTCTTCATTGAGCGGAGATTCCTTTCTCCGATCTTCACCGAGCTCTCTCTATATTCCTCTTTCTGTCACGATCATGGTGCATGTTGCTGGTGCATCGTCATCACGCGCCGACCCGATGGAAATCCCAGAATTCGTGCCACCACCTACCGCATCGATTCCACGCCCGCGGTTGATTCATCCATCCGCGGAGGTCAAGAAGATATACGAGGAGATCTTAAAGAGAAAGATCGAGCCGACCCGTTATGTTGAACGGGAAACCATCCGCAACTTGGGGTTCGAAGCTAATCTCGACTACGTTCTGAAGGGACAGGCCTGACACACAGGAAGACGGCCTGACGAGCTAGAGTTTCATGCAGATGGCCAGCCGTTCTTCGGCGAGTGGCCTACGTACAAGGAGCTGGTGGCTGAGTTTATGGCATCGCTTGACGTCTGCGTCGTACCCAATGACGTCATAGCCACTGACCGTGAGTGGATCAAGGGCTGGGTGTCTTTCCGACTATACAACAACGACTACACCATTACACTCCGGCAGTTCAACAAGATCTTCAACTGGAATCATTCGTGGTCTGACTACCGGCGACCGGACAACCGCACTGACTACGATGTAATCTTTGTCGAGCTTGTGACGGTGCCTCCGGGCAAGTCAGTGAGTTACCACAATGCTGCGGTAGCCGACTTTGAGCATCCATTTGTCCGGATACTCAACCGGATGCTGAGTTCTATGTTGTTTGCTAGGTGTGATCTGGCTCTCAGCAAGTTTCAGGAGACGGACCTATTTTTCTTGTATAAACTCCTGAAGCGCCAAGAATGCAACTGGGGAGCTTTCTTTTTGCAGCGGGTTTTGGCGGTGAAGAGGAGTCCACGGAAAGCTCCAATTCACTTTGGCGGGCTTATCACCAAGCTAGCCTCCTACCTTGGGTTGAATTTCCAGCAACTTACTCCTCTCTCCAACAGGAGCAAGGTGAACTTGCAACATCTGCACCGCTCCAACCTCATCCTTCTTCGAGATGGCTTGGCGTATGCACACTGCCACGTCAACCGTGCTTACCAAGAATGCTCGCTTCCCGATCCGATCTTCAACATCGAAGGGGCGCAACACTTCTGATGGCCTATCATAGCCATTGATGACTCTGATGAAGACGGCGGCAATGATGACGATGACAACAATGACGATGAGGCTGAAGAGGAAGAGGAGGCCTACACCCCTCTTCGGGCACGAGTGGCACCACAGAAGCTTCCTCGCATGCATCCGGGTGCATCTTCATCTTTGCAGCCACCGCCACCACCACCGCCCTCACAGCCAAGTGAGGATGTCTATTCGATGCAGGGCATGTATGCTATTCTGCAAGACATACAGCAAATGCAGCAGCATCATACGACGTTGTATACCGGTGTTCAGGAAACTACGAACCGGTTACTGAACAATCAAAGGGCAATCTTTGAGAACGAGCGTCTTCTCCTTGACAACCAACAATAGATTCATGATCGGTTGCATAGGATGGAGATGCAACAGCCCTTTTACGATCACTATTGGAGCCAGAATTACTTTGGAGGCTATCCACAACCTCCACCTAGGACCCAGTTTGATCCGATCTTCCAGGGGGAGTATCCATCTTGGGATCCCATGGCTCCACAGTACCCGTCTCCGCCTGAAGAGTAAATCAATATCTTTGTTCCAACCTTTGAGATTGTTTTTGACTATGAGGCCATAGTCAAATTCAAGCTTAGGGGGGTGTTGGAACAACTCTATCTTTTATTTTCTCTATTTTTAGTTTTATTGCTTTTGTTCTTGTCATGTGTTTCTTGCAATCTTAGTTGTTTGTAGGATCTACATTCTATCTAGTGTAATCGTGGATGTCTTAAGTCTTGTGTCATCTCAGTTGCATGTACATGGGAATTAAGGGGAAATTAAAAAATTTTGAGTGTTCGCAAGCTTGAGTGTTATTCAACTTTGATCACTTAACTTAAGAAAATGATTGGTTTTGTCAACTTTAAAATAGAAAATCACAACTGTACATTCCTAATGATTTATGAAAGTGGACGGAATTGGTTGTTTGAGCCTAAACTGATCAAATGATAATGAGACTCTAATTTGAAGTAAGAGAGAGAAACCTATTAACTACTACACAGGTCAGTAAGGAGGGACACATAATACTTTTCAAAGGTTTAGTCAATTAGTCTTGTGATCTGTCCACCTCATTGCTTTTTACAATCCACCACAAGTTTTGGAAGTAAAGTACGGTTTCAACCTTTTTGATTGCATGTCATGTAGATAGGACTTGCATTGCAACCACTTTCATATGTTTTGCATGAAAAAAATAGAACAGTTATACATGCACATTACCCTTAGGTGCATGTCATTTAGTTGCATTCATAACTTTTATGCATAGAGTACATCATGTACCTCATTTCTTCCTTAATGGTGAACTAAATTGTTCCATACCTTCTAAATAGTTCAAATACTTGAGTAATGCAGAAAAAGTAAGTTCAATAAAGTATTCATTGGCAATTATGGATATAAGGGCTTGAAAAATAAAAGAAAAAAAATCTGAAAAAAAAAATGAAATTGAAAAAAAAAGAGAAAGTCATTAAGAAGCAAGTAGAATAAGAAGGAGAAAGGAGCATAATCTCACCTGCATTTTAAGATGAGTGAGTACATGATGTAGCTCAATTAGATATCCACCTCGTTTTGAGATGGGATGTTAGTGCATGCATCATTCCACCCAATCTTAGGCATTAGGGCATTTTTCATGTGCATTTGCATCATTTAGGGCATTTTTGTTTTATGCATGTTGAAATCGTATAATGCTTCTACTTCTTTCATTAGCCACCCATTCCATCCACCCATTGCTCGGATTGGTAGGCAACTGTGATTTTCTCCTCACTGGTGAATATCGGGAGAACTACTTCCATGTAGATGGTAGTTAGGGCGAGCAACGTAGTATAGGAGATCGCAAGATGCACTAAGTCTGGACCGGTGAATTCTATTATGATTAACTGCCTTATGTGATAATGTTCATCAGTTTTGAGGTAGACATCTTTTACGGATGATTACTGTCACCTTTAGGGTAATTATCATTCTGTGGTTAGCGAGGGCCGGTATGTGAATGTCCGATGGGAGTCATATGGGATGTTTGTTGTGATGCTTTGTTCTTTAGTTGACTCTGGCAATTCTATTCTAAGGTTTAGTTGCTCGAGGGCAAGCAATGTTCAAGCTTAGGGGAGTTTGATGCGATGATTTTGAGTCGCATTTATAGACTGGTTTGATATGTATTTTATGCATTTATTAGTCATTTTCATGGTTAATGTTGCATAATTCATCTACTTTGGTCTATGCTACTTCTTTATGTCAAATTTCCCTTATTTCAGCATTTTGAGTATTAATTATCAAAAGAATATGTTTTTTGTAGACTTATGTGGTTTCGTGTGTTAATTTCAGGAAAAACAAGTATCTTCTAATGTCGATACCATCGACCAGACTATAGGTTTCCAGCCGTAAGGACCAGAAGAAAGTCGATACTATTGACAGGGATGTCGATGGTATCAAGATACCATCAGGTTGCTGGCGAGAAGTGAGTCGATACTATCGACCCATATGTCGATACCATCGACTAGTGGAGCTTCAGCGACGGTAACACGACAAAACCGACGCCTATGAATTTCGATACCATCGACGCAAGTCGATGGTATCGAGATAGCATCAGGCACAAAGACAAAAGAAAACAAGAACTGCCGATATCGCGCTAGGTCGATACCATTGACCGGCGTCGATGGTATCGACACCGTCAGATATGAGTTTGCTTCAGATTGATCTTAATCCGATGGCTGTGATTAATTGGTGACCTAGCTCGGGAATTATACCTAATGACGGTGCCCAAGAGGGAATCATCACGTCATTAACTGCTGCACACATCCCGAGAAGGTGTAGAGAGAAGAACGGAGCCCAGAAGCACACCCCATCCGATGCGGATGCCGAAGAAGATGATTTCCACCACCAAAAGGTGGGAGAACGCGTATTCCACGCCAAGGATCGCTTAGATCTTCTCCGTTCAGGGGTTTCACCACTCAATCACGTTTTTCGCCATGTTTCCCTTTTTCTACTCCACGTTCTGCTCTGAGATGAACATGTGGGGCTAATCCCCTTTGTCTTTAGGACCGGGAGTAGCCCGGGAATTTATTGTATGACTATTTTATCATAGTAATTCATATCTTATCTCTTAAATCCGTGATATAATTTTGTTTTCTCAATTATATTGTTATGCTTGATCACCATAATAATAATCTAATACCCTTAATTGCTTTGAAAGAAGAATTAATGGTTGAAAAGATATGGAATTTACATTAATTGACAAATCCCTTGAACAAGGTGGTGTAAGGTTAATGGTGGATACCGAGAGATCATTTTTAATGCACCTAGTTTAGGGTATAGGTTACTACGATGGTGGAACAGACCTAGACGTAAGTAGTGAATTGTACCACGACAGTGGGAAATTCTGATTTCAGGCCACTACCCGAATAGAGAGATAAGATTGAGTGACTGCATAGAATTTAATACAATGAAAACCCGCGGTGAAACCGCAATCCTAAAGATCTCATTTTGAATTGATTAAACCAAACATTTAATCGATTGCTTTATTTTGTTTTATTTTTATTTTCTTTTAATTTGAACAACCACTCTCAACTATTTAATCGGTCTAGCTGATCGCGAGTAGTTAGTAGGAGTCTCCGACAATTTCACGTATCCCTGAGTTCGACTCGGGCCTCACAAAGGCCTATATTACAGTGGCGCATACACTTGCGTTTCTACGCACTGCAAATTCATGTCAACATCATACCTCATCTTTAGAGTCTAAATAGTCCAAGTCAAGCCTAGGCCTCCAAAGAACCTCTTGGTAAGGTGGACATGTCCAATAAGTAAGGTTCCCAAGCTTAGAGAAGTTGGCTTCTCCAACAAAGATCCTATCCCGAGAAAGAAGCACCTTCTCCACTTAAGAGGTGAAAAACCCTAACAAAAGAACATGGAGATGAGGTGTTTATGGGTTCTAGGTGGGGTTTCACCATGGAAGGCCATGGTTCTAACCTGGAGGAAGGTGGAAGGAAGACTAACAATATGATAATAGGGAAGGAAAGGAGAAAACTTACTAGTATTGGTCAAAATAACCAAGGAGGAGCTTTAGAAACCCTAAATAGAGCAAATTTTGAATCCTAGGAGCCTGCTTCCCCAAGGTAGGTACCTTCTTTTACCTTGGGATAGCACCTTCATGGCCAAAGAGACTAGGATTTATGCTCTAAGCTAGAAGAAAGAAAGAAGAGCAAGAGTTTTTGAATTTGGAATTGTGAAGGGGTAGATATGGCTATATAAAGAAAGAGGTCAAGAATGAGGTGTCTATGAGACTTTACATGTATCATGTATAAGTGTATCCATGAACATGCAAGCCTTTATGGATAAGGAATAAGTTAACCACAAGGTGTCAAGTTACTTTCCATGTGTCCAATGCTAAGGGTGCCTATGGACATGCAAACCTTTATGGATAAGGAAGAAGTCAAGCATGAGGTGTCCATGGAGTTGTGCATGTGTACTTAGCCTAGGGATTTCATGGCCATGCAAGAGGACAACTCATAGAGGCTTCTTGAATATCAAATTTTGGTTTATGGACACTTATAGGCCATACCAACCGACCTCTAATCAAGTAAATAAACCCATGGGTTGATAGCTTCTAAAGATAAGCTCATTTATAAAGAGTATAATCTCACACCTGCCATTTTATTAAGTAATCAAATCATTTGCAACAAGTACCAGGATCCGACCCTCAAACCCCTCACTGATAAAGTGAGGGTTAACAAAATGATAGGCTGAAGAGGCCAAGGCATGTGCTACTCTATTTCCTTGCCTTCTAACAAAACTGAAATTAAAATAAAGGAAATTATGAGAGAGTTCGACAATGCCACGAATGATAAAATCTTTATAGCCTCGTCCACCATGTACCTTCTTCACCACCTCCACTAAAAGCAAATAGTCCATCTCCACCACTACGTCCATGTAGCCTTCCCTAAGAGCGAGCTGCATGCTGTGTAAAATATGCGTACCCTCCGCACTAAGCACTGAGTATGATTGCTCTAGACGACACTGGAAAGTCCACAAAAGTTTTCCGTGCTCATCCCTAATGGTTGCACCATAGACATTTTCCTCTGTCATGGTGAGATATGCATCCGTATTGATCTTCACGCTGTCTGGTGGTGGGCACCACCATGTAACTAATCCCAACGTCATAGATGAATGAACCACAGTTGTGTGATATCGTGCATGATCCACTACAAGGTTGATGAAACTAGCCGCAAGACCCAGAAAACAAGGTGGATGATCGTCAAATAGAGCTTTATTCCTTGTTGTCCATGCCACCCATAAAAGAGTAGCTCCCTCATCCTTGCATCGGTTGTCCCCATCCTCAAGTAAGCTCCTCGCGAAGCTCCCTACATCATGTGCTCCTAGTTGTCCCATCCATGCAAACTCACCCGTCGCCCATATCTTCCTTGCTCGGTCACAGTGTAACAGTACATGAGAAATATCCTCCTGTTGTCCGCAATGGTGGCAGTCGTCGTCCTACATCACCTGTTTTCTCATAAGCTCTGCCTTGGTGGGAAGAAAGTTCCTAAGAGCACTCCAGACAAAGTGTTTCAGCTTTGGCGGCCATCCTTGTTTCTATAGTCTTTTCCATATCTCCATATCCACACCATCGACCAAGTTTGTGCCTGCACAAATAAGGAAATAAGCACTTCGGACTGAGAACATACCACTACACTCCTTATCCCAAAAAAGTCTATCATCTTCATTCCGCTAGGATAGTGGAATGTTGAGAACACTCATGGCAATCTGTGTGGGAAAACAAGACTCCACCACTTACGTATTCCATCTGTTCGGCCCCCTAAATATCAAATCACTCACCGTCCTGTACTCCACTGGTCCATGCATCAAATACCGGTGTACAGTGCCGCCGAACTGTGGTATCCACCTATCCTTGTAGATATATATACTTTCCCCATCACCTACCCTCCAAAGAAAGTTGTTCTTCACCTGCTGCATGGCCCCCCATATGCTCCTCCAAGTATAGTTGGGATTCCCCCCAACTCCACGTGAAGGATGGATGAGGACCTAAAATATTTTTCCTTTAAGATCTGGGCAGCAAGGATTCCCCCCAACTCCACGTGCAGGATGGATGAGGACCTAAAATATTTTGCCTTTAAGATCCAGACAGCAAGAGTCTCACCGTGTACAACCAACCTCCATCCTTGTTTAGCTAGAAGTGCTTGGTTGAAAGCTTTCAAGTCCCAGATACCCATCCCTCCACAATCTTTGGGCCTACATAACCTCTCCCAACTCATCCAATGAATCTTCCTCTCCCCTTCTTTGGAACCCCACCAAAACCTTGCCATCATCGCATAGATTTCATCAATAAGACCTTCTGGAAGCTTGAAGATGCTCATAAAATACGTTAGTATAGCTTGGATAACTGCCTTGATCAACACCTCTTTGCTTGGCCTAGAGAGAAGTTGTTCTTTCCATCCCTACAACGTTTTCCACAGTTTGTCTTTTACCGCAACAAATACTAGCTTCTTAGATCTCCCCACCACCGTAGGGAGTCCAAGATACTTCTCATGCATGTCCACCTCCCTAACTTGCAGCCGGTTCTTGATCAATCATGCCTTTCACCTGTGATGTTCACACTAAAGAAAACCTCCGTCTTCTCATAAATAATTTTCTGTCTGGATGCCCTCTCATATTGGCTGAAAATTTCAGCTAAAGCAGAGAATTCTTCTAATGTAGCCCTTATGAACACAATACCATCATCTACAAAAAAGAGGTGAGTAACACGTGGTGCCCATATGCAAATCCTTGTCGCATGAATTTTATTATCCTGTACAGCTTTAGATAGAGAAAAGGAGACCTTCTCTAAGAATGGCCATTCCACCCTATCATAAGCCTTGCTCATATCTAACTTGAGAGCCATCAAACCTTCTTTCCCCTTCTTCCTATGCTTCATAGTATTGAAAGTTTCATAAGCAACTAGAGTGTTGTTTGTGATCATCCTTCCTCCTATAAAAGCACTTTGATTTTTAAAGATCATATCATTCATCCATGGTTTAATTTTGTTCCCTAGGATCTTGGTAATGATCTTGTAAGAGACATTGCAAAGGCTGATTGGGCAATATTCCGACAATCAGAGCGGGTTGTTTGTCTTAGGAATGAGCACATTATCCATATCATTAATGTCTTCTAGACCCACCTACCCTTTCCACCATTTAGAGATACAGGATATCAAGATGCCTTTAATGACCCCTCAAAATTTTTGGTAAAAAATTACTTTCATCCCGTCTGGTCCCGGGGCCATGCTAGGATGCATTTGTTGTAGAAATTTCCATATCTCTGCCTCCATGGGGACGTGATCTAAATCTAAAAGTGCAGCTTCAGGAACCACCCATGACCATCTTTCTAGAAACTCATCCATTCCTGATGGGTTAGAATTGGAGAAGAGAGAATTGAAATATGTTGAAATAATTTCAGCAATAGAATCTGGCTCTGTGTGCCAATTACCATCCTCCTTAAAGAGTCTGTCTATAGTGTTGTGCCTCTTCCTTTGACTGGGCTTATGGTGGAAGTACTTTGTGTTCCTGTCCCCGTCTTTCATCTCATTGGTTCTGGCCCTGGGTAACCAATAACTCTCTTCCATCTATTAAAGATCATGCAATTCTTTAGCTAACGTCTCACATTCCTGTAACATATCATTAGAAGGTGACCAGTTCTGAGAATTGCAAAGCCTCTTCTCTGTCTTCATAATTCTCCTTTTGATGTTACTAAATCTATCTGCCGCCCACCCTGCCAGCTTTTCCACACAAATCTCTGTCTGCCCTTTGAGACCCAAAGCTTAGTTGCGGTCCCAGGCTTGTGTGACTACCTCCTTGCACTCCGGTGAAGAAAACCAAAAGGTTTTTAACCTAAACCTTTTCCCAAGATGACCCTCCCCCTGTCTTCTACGTTCCACCCACAAAAGAATATGCCCATGAACAAAATTGAGAATAGAAAAGTTTTTCACCTTTCTGTTATTGAAGATGTCACACCATCTCCTATCCACTAAGAACTGGTCTAATCTTTCCTGAGCCAGATTGTTCACATGTAGCCCTCTCTTCCAAGTGAACTTGTTCCCCGTAGAACCCAAATCAGTCAGCTGGCACTTGTCTATAGCCTCCCTAAAGTTGTGCATATGCCATTCATTCCACAGTTGTCCTCCCTTCTTTTCAGCATGAGAAAGAATTTCGTTGAAGTCCCCACCTAGCACAATAGGCCACCTAGATTGAGCACAAATTTCATCCATCAACTGCCAAGTGTGATACCATTCATGTGTGGCTGCCCACCCATAGATTCCCACAAAATTGAAACACTCTGAACTACCCTCAACTCCCACCACCGCACTGATATGGTGATCTGAGAAAGACTTCACCGTGACATCATCCCCTCTCCACAACAACCCCAATCCCCCAATCCCCCCACCCTTCCTCTGTTGTCAACACTGAAGCCCGAGTTGAAACCACACTTCCTCCTCACCACCTTCTGGTCGCCTCCTCTACACAGTCTCCATAACGAAGACTAAGTCGGGAATCTCTCTCCAACACCGCCTCCTGAGAGAGTCTACCGTCCCAGGGCCGCCCAGACCCTGGACATTCCAACATAAGGTTTTCATTGCCCTTCATGGGCTTGGACCTCCCCAGTGCCCGCTACTGAAGTGTGTAATGGTTCCATCTAGACCTCCATTCACATACAGTTACCACCTAGCACCCCTTCTGCTTCTATCTCCACTTGAATCTCATCCACCCCCATCCTTCCTCATCCCCCCCACATACTCCATAGAACTCACCTTCCCCTCATCCTCCCTAGCCCCCTGACGAGACCCAAACCTCATCAACCATCTCACCCTTCTTCCCTTCCCCCCTCCACTCTTCTTCCTTCTTCCTTGTGCACTCCCCGAGTACGTCACTGTCTGACCATAGATAGACATGTCTTTGTCTCCCTTGCTCTCACCCTCGAGCAACTATTCAGAACTGTGCTCACAAAGTCTTTGTTCACCATGAACCTGATGATAACCCTCCTTGGCTGCGATAAGACCATCTCTCTACTCAGAAACACACACACGAAGAACATGATCACCACAGACCCTACGATGACCCTCCTTTGCTGCGACAAGATCATCTTTCTGCTCAGCAACACGCTCAGGGATTCCATCATCACCACGAGCCTGACTAGGACCCCCTTGGCTGTGACAACATCAACTCTCTCCTCTCCTTTAGGGTTCCCATCATCCCCCTACTGGTTGCGCGCTGATGGCCCCGAACCACCCACGCTCTGTCTGATGATCGTAGTATGTGTTCTCTCTTCTATCTTGTTTTTTATCCTACATTTGTGGACGTCCACCCCATCATGCCACAATGTCCCCTCCTCATCTCGCCATGTGTCAACTCCATCCATCCGCCGTATGAAGATCTTCTCCAAGACCTCCATTGATATTGAGTTCCCCGTCTCCCCTACCTCCTCCGACCCCTCTTGGCTGCGTCCATGGATGTTGTGTACTCCATTGCCAACGTTGTCAACAAACCACTGCTCGCCCAAATTGGATTTTGACCCTGACAGCTTGGATACAAACTTGAGCTCTTTACTCACACTTTCTCTCCCGAAAAGCTCCTCTTTGATTAGTATGTGCCATCATTTAGTTAGGGACGCCTTGATCCACGCCCCCACATCCTAGGATCCATGCCCTCATCCTCCTCTTCCTCTTCATCTCTACAGTCCTTCTCGAGATGTTCGATCACCCCACACAAGTGGCAAAAGGTTAGAAGTCGCTCGTACCTCACCTCGACCTCGACGATCATGCCCTCTCTGTCCCGAATTTTTTGCTTCTGCCGTATTGGCCTAGTGACGTCGATCTCTACTCTTGCTCGACATGAAGCTCCCTGGCCCAGATCATGCCTATCAAGCACGCAGACCCTACCAAGTAAGCCATTCCTTATCAACATAACAAGGATTTACATGAGACGATGTGACTTTTTATCTTACAAGTAAGTCATTACTTATCAACATAACAAGGATTTATCATACATAGATTTTATTCTTGGTATCTTCTTATATTGAAGAACTTTTTTGTTTGCTTATTATAATTTGTTGGAGTTACCCATCATTGCAAAATTATAATACCTAGTATTATTGTAAAATTTTGAAATTTTGCTACATGGTGTTTCATCTAAGTGAACCTAATTAAGTGGTTAGAATTATTCATATACAAATTTATATACCAAATGATTATGCATATTTATGTGTAAACAATAGTACCCAAAGGTAGATAATTCTTGTACGCATTAAAGAAAATATGTGTCTTTGGATTAATAAAATAAAGGAAAAGACAATTTGCAGTTCTAGTGCATATGTCATTTTAGAATGGGTATGACAACATTATATACTAATCTTACTAGGTGTTACAAATTTATCTGAAGAAAATTTGTAATGACTATTAATGATTGGTATTGTGAAGTAAAATCTAGTTGCCCTCAAAATTTTACTTTCACAATCTATTTATATTTTTAAATTAAGTTTTTTGAATGATATCATAGTCACTTGATAATAGTTTTCTAAAACCTGAATGATTCAAATGTTAATGAATGAAAAGAAAATGTCATATTTACATTATGATATATGAAGTTAAAGTTAACTTTCTGAGTAGAAAAGTCACGAAAAATGATAGAGGAAAGTAGAACTACCAAAATGTCAATTATAAAAGGTGTGTGTGTGTATATATACATATACATACAATATATATATATATATATATATATATATATATATATATATGTGTGTGTGTGTGTGTGTGTGTGTGTGTGTGTGTGTGTATGTGTGTGTGTGTGTGCGTGGGTGTATGTATATATATATATATATATATATATATATATATATATATATATATATATATATATATATATATATATATATATATATATATATATATATGGCCGTTCATTCATTGCCCGCGCGGGTAGTCTGGATTTTGCTACCCGGCAGCCAAAAAAGTAACTATTCTGGCCAGAAAAGTAACCCTGCTATCAAAAAAGTAACTATATTGATAAAAAAGTAACTATGCGACTAAAAAAGTAACTCTATACAAAATATACAGTAGATATATATGTATCCGTGTTTTGAAATCTGTTGTTGCAAACGTAACTATCTATGCACGACACTTAGCAGTCTGCAAGGTAAAGTAACCCTCTACATGTCAAAAGTAACCGAAATGGTGGGCGGGTAGCTACCCGCGCGGGCAATAAAGATGGGCCCTATATATATATATATATATATATATATATATATATATATATATATATATATATATATATATATATATATATATATATATATATATATATATATATGTGTGTGTGTGTGTGTGTGTGTACATACACACACACACACACACACACACACACACATATATATATATATATATATATATATATATATATATATATATATTATAACATCTAATTAGTCTGAGTTTGTACTTATGCTAGCACATATAGGACAATATATAAGGGGATTTATTCCACCTTCTGAGTTGGCAATAGATTTTGTAAAGGTAGTACATGAAAATTATTTTTCTTCTAGTAAGTCTTGGGCCGGCACCTTAATTTCTAAGATGTATTCAATTGAAAACTATGGCTCTAGTGGGAGCTAAATATATCATGAAAATATGAGAAATGGGTGCACAACTCAATGGGATGGATTTGTCCATCTCCAATTTATTTTTATTCATTTCATTTTAACCTCTTTACCTAGACACTATGGACCATTCAAGGTTGTTTACAATATACAGATGGAAAAAAGTCAATAAATGATTTATTAACCATACTTATTCAAGAAGAAGAGAGACTTACAAATGAAGGGGCCCCTACTATGCATATGAGTACCCATGACAATTGTGGCCAGAATGGTAAAGAAAAAAGTTAAGGAAACTATTCCTATCTCTGGTGGGGTGTACAAACCAAGTGATGACAAAGTCAAAAAAATCTAGAACAACAAGAAATCACTACTACAGAATACGCCTTTGGCGTCAGTTATTTAACCCCCTTTGGCGACGGTTTTCAAGCGACGCCTATGTGGGCGCCGCTAAAGGTCAAACTCTTCGGCGTCGGTTTTTCTAACCGGCGCCTATATGATATATAGGCGTCGGTTATATATAGTTGGCCGACGTCTATAGGGTTCGCGCCACAAAAAAGAGCACCGACTAGGACACTTTCTGCGTCAGTTAACAACCGAACACCCGATGCCATACTCCCAGACGACACGGCCGTGCTTCACTGCACGACCGTATTTAGTACTATAGGCGTCGGTTTTATACGAATATGTGACACCTTTTCCACCACAGTTGTGCTTTCCTGCACGGTCGGGTTGTTTGTCATATTAGGCGTCGGTTTTTATCCAATAACCGACGTTGTAGGACTTTGATGACGGTGTTCTATAAATAACCGACGCCTATACTTTAATTTTTTTTTCTTATTAGTTTGCAGGCCTACTGTGGCTGGTCAACAGGATGAGAACCTACAGCTCAGTTTCCTGAACTGCAAGTTTACGACATCCATTGATATCAGCCTACAAACAGGCCACAAACCTGCAAAATTAACAAATATTTTTTCACACAAGTAGATACATTCAGACATCAATTCAATTTCACATTCACACATGTAGAAACATTCAAATACATGTATAAACAGTCAGAAATATTCATTTATAAAATATCATTCAGGATCTCTATCAGCATCCCAATTATATCTTACAATCGCCACTGCTTGTATGGCTTTTGCCTATTCTTCTCTTACTTCATTTAATGCTTCCATCGTATATGGAGCATTTACATTTTTTAAGCATTTACCTATAGTGTGGTCAGTTTTAAACACCTACAAAGAGAATGATGTATATATATAAGTAATAATATAAAAATAAGATTGATATATTTCATACTAACTAATGAGACTATATATAATACCTCATGTATGCTATTAATATCCAATGTGGCATGTCGGATAATCATTTGCATAAATCGCATCACATATTATGTGCATGCCCAGCCGTTGTCTTGTGTAGCGCACTATAAATTGAAACATACAAAATATTAAAAAATACAACTAAGCACAATTCACATAAATAATATATACATTGGAGTCGGGAACTTACTTTTACGTTCTCCCAAATTATTGGCTGATTATTTCTCTTTGGGACATTTCCTCCAGCATTTTTGAATGCATCTAAACCCCTACATGTTAATGTAACACAACAAATTGCATAATTAAATAGTAATGTAATAATATATGTTAACGGATATAAAAATGAAATATTTCTCACCAGAATAATGGCATTCTCAATATGTGTCCAATTTTAATATTCAATGTACTTCCCGCAGGATCTAGATAATAAACAGTGAACGTCTCGAGGACAATAACTAGTAACTCCCAATGTCTACCGCTATAGGTAAAAAAGTTAAAAATTAATAACTCAAAATGCACAATAAAAATGAAATTTTCTTAAGTCCAAATTATAAATAAAGTAAACTTACTTGACATTGAATGGAGCTATTATTATCGTGTTGTTTTGCTGACCGAAAATTTTAAAAGCATCTATACAGTATTGTTGAACACTATCAGGGTCTTTAGCTACCATACTAATCAATGATGGAATCAAAAATCCCACATGATCAAATGCAAATTGTTTGCATTGATCTTCGACTAAGTAGCTGCAAAACATGTATTATGTATGCATTAATATATAAGAAACCAGATCACCGGGTCTTACACAAGGTATATGGATGTATAAACAATATCTCACCTTATCCATGTCTCTATCAGTGATGTATTCAGCCAATCATACATAAACAACTCAATAATATCTTGTATAAATAAAGAGCTATCGTATGATTGACCTACATAATCTGCTTCTAAAGAAACAACTATATGGCAATGTATATTATGTGCCCGTAGCCAACATGTCATTCCCCTACAAGCAGGACCTAACGGGTATTTTAGGTCAGTTGGAACCCAACTTGGTAATGCAGGAAGTGGAGGTGGAGGCCTAGGTGCTCCGAGTGTCTTCTTTTTAACCTGTATATATAATTTCAGATCAGTTGACCTCATATATACACATTAACAATCTAAAGTAATGTAAATTTATCTTACAATTTCAGTAGTGTAGACGACATCTGCTTTGGGCCACAATATCACCCCGCCTTCTGCCTCACCAAGTGTATCAATATCGGGGTGGGCATATGGCAATGCAGCTTCCCTCCAATCGGGTAATACACACATCGGGCTCACACGAACGTAGCCCTGCGGCATTGGAGTCCCATGAAATGTTGCCCCAGGAAGGGACAGGTAAGCCCGCGCCTCTGCAACAACATAGTCATGCATTCTTAAGCGGCATGGCTTCAATGCCTACAAATTTACGTAAAGAATGTTATACATATATACATATCATCTTGAAAACATATCATTTTGAAAAGACTAGCTACAATGTCATAAACAATACTTACAGGAGACGTGCTAGGCGATGGGTCTCCAGGATTACTCGCAGTCTGTGCATCAGGAGAAGAGTGGGTCACCATAGGCTGATTGGAAGCCTGAGATGCCTGCCACCACACTATTTCTTCCTTGACCTTCTCAGCAACTATATCATTGACCTTCTTAGCAACTATATCCTCGACTCTCTTATTCTCCTATACATGGATAAAAGAAACATTAGCTTCTTTTTATTGAATTCCCTTTTGCAGTAACATTCTAAAATAAGAATAGGTTACCTCTTCTTGTAAAAGTCCCGCTATGGGTTTGCGTTGGGATGGCCCAAAGAATGCTTTGATGCCCACACCAGCGCCTGCACCCCTAACACGTCCAGGATGCTCTGGGTTACCCAGAGCAACTGTCAATTCATCCCTTGTGCCCTGAGGGATGAATGCGCCTTGTTTCCTCTGCTCGTGCAGCTCCCTCTAATCACCATCAACACACATGATTAGTTAACACCACAAATAATCAATATTCAAACGATTTCACTAAGAGTTGTATTTTACCATTTTCGCAGCCGCCTCAGCAGTTACGGGCTTCTTTATTTCACCCTTCTTGTTTTGCCTCCCAGCTATCCAGATATCATGGCGAGGCATGGGTGTGGCAGACTCCTGAGTAGTTGCAGACTCCGCCTGTAGTCTTTGGTGAACGCTTGTATAGCCTTTTGGACCCATAGTGTGGTCATGCACATTCAGTGCACGCCTTGCTTTTTGCGCGTCACTGAGGGCCTAGTTAGTATACACATTAATGATTTGGGTAGTAGCACTAAATGTTAATCTTGAATAGGTGAATACAACGTATATTAATTAAATTGGGAGTGACACCTAATACCTTGAATTCTTTAGATTTTCTTGAAGCAAAAAAATTGTCCCAATCTTCTTTGTCCAAGAAGTTCCACTGCTCAAGGGCTGATTTCTTCTTCTTATCACCATCTTTTATGTATTCTCTGTTCAGATTTGTCCTATAGTTCCTAAGCATCTTTCCAGTGCGTTGCATCACGCTTTTACGATGCAACTTCTCATCCAATGCAAATAAATTCTGTAAAATAGAATTCTTATTAACTAGTATCCAAAAATAGAATTGCAAATAATATAATTTGTAATTTACAAAATAGAATTGCAAATAATAATAACTCACGCATAAATCATTCCATATCAAGTCTTTCTTTGCCTGAGGAACTTTATGCCAATTATCATACTTAACACCACAATGGCTTCGAGTGACACACCCAAGATAGTTTACAAAATTTTTGTGGTTCACTCCAATTGCATTTCCTCCATTATCAAACTCAACAACCAATTTGGATCCACTGCCACTCAGCGCTATTAACTTCTTCAACAGAGTGATGCCCCTTTTCTTGTTAAGTGTTTGGTGTTGCGCATCAAGTTGCTCCAGTGCTTCAGTGGGTACATGTGCATCATCAACCTAAAATTTGACAAAAATAAACACACTTAATTAACACAATATAGAAATATGGGATATATGACATAACTAGAAGATAATGAATTTTATATAAATACATGATATGCTTTTTAGAACTTACATTGGTATCCTCGCCATGCTCGTCATGGACAACATGCTCATCATGGACTTCATGCTCATCATGGACATCATGCTCATCATGGTCAACCATCTGAAAATGTCATTAAAAAGGCAAACATTTAGCATTTGTATTAACTAGAATAAGGCAAACATTTAGCATTTGTATTAACTAGAAAAAGGCAAACATTTAGCATTTGTATTAACTAGAAGATAATGAAAAATCAAATCTGAAAATGATATTGATATTAAAAAAGCAAACATTTATCTTCAATAAAAAAATATAAACATACATGCCTCTAAAATTGTGATCTTTTATCAATAAAAAATATAAACATACATGTCTAGGCCAACAAACACATGTGATGTCATTCTTATATATAATAAATGTGTACCACCTATCCCATCCTTGAACACCTAATCTCACTAGTAAGTGTATAATGTGTATTGGGTTTTCAGGAAAATTTCGGCAACATTTCCCCGCTGTTCTCTAAGTACATATGTACTTAGAGAACAAACAGAGAAATTCTACTGAAATTTTCTCAAAAACCCAATACACATTATACACTTACATCCTAAGTGAGATTAGGTGTTCAAGAACAGTCCCAAACCGGGGACTATCCAATATTTACTCCTGATGAGTAAATCTTGGACGGGTTTCTAGGCCAAGAAACACATGTGATGTCATTCTTATATATAATAAATGTGTACCACCTATCCCATCCTTGAACACCTAATCTCACTAGTAAGTGTATAATGTGTATTGGGTTTTCAAGAAAATTTCGGCAGCATTTCCCCGCTGTTCTCTAAGTACATATGTACTTAGAGAACAAACGAAGAAATGCTACCAAAATTTTCTCGAAAACCCAATACACATTATACCCTTACATCCTAAGTGAGATTAGGTGTTCAAGAACAGTCCCAAACCGGGGACTATCCAATATTTACTCCTAATGAGTAAATCTTGGACGGGTTTCTAGGCCAACAAACACATGTGATGTCATTCTTATATATAATAAATGTGTACCACCTATCCCATCCTTGAACACCTAATCTCACTAGTAAGTGTATAATGTGTATTGGGTTTTCAAGAAAATTTCGGCAATATTTCCCCGCTGTTCTCTAAGTACATATGTACTTAGAGAACAAACGGGGAAATGCTGCCTAAATTTTCTCGAAAACCCAATACACATTATACACTTACATCCTAAGTGAGATTAGGTGTTCAAGAACAGTCCCAAACCGAGGACTATCCAAGATTTACTCCTAATGAGTAAATCTTGGACGGGTTTCTAGGCCAACAAACATAATAATAGATATGTAAATCATATTTTTAAAAGCATGGTTTCATGTTAGGTCATCATAGGTCATAATAATCCACTAGAATGAGCAAAAAATGTCTCATGGTGTTAAAATAGCACAAGAGTATTAGATCTAGAGTGTATAAGACATAATAGTGACTGTTGATTTTGTGGGGTGATATCAATTCATAGGATTTATAGATTCAAATTTAACAAGTGTACAAGTTGCATCATTTTAATACTCTAAAGGTGACTATGTCATAACACATAAAAGATGGCATTACAAGGAAAGTAAGCAAACTAGATCAATTAACACTCATCTCAAGGGAACATTAGTTACTGAAGGGACCAGGAAAGAGTGCTTTTAATCACTAGGATCATACAAGTAGCAATGTGGAGTAAGTCTATGTGATTAAAGATCAAGCAGTGTAATAAAATAGGGTTTACCTCTGTTTGGGCGAGATGGAGGGTAGGCGAGTAGGCAGGCAGGTGAGAAGGTGACGGGCAGGGAGACGGTGGGCAGAAGTAGATGATTGATTAATTCCTGAAACAATACATAAATAAATACAAATCAGTACATAAATAAACACAAATCAGTAAATAACTTAATTTAAAAAAAAACACAACAGCATTGTGCTTTGGCGCAGCCCAAGCATCACCCAGGCATCCCAGAGGCCTAACTAGGCTGGGCGCCTGGGTTTGGGACCCTAGGTGAACGTCTGGCCGCCTAGGCGTGCCTGGGTGCCGCCTGGGTAGGTCGGCAGGTACTTGGGCAAGCGAGCAGGGTGAGGTGAGGTCGACAGGTCAGCGGCAAGGTGAGGTCGAGCAAAGGACCGCCGACGTAGGGCAGGCGCGACGAGCTCCAGGGCCGCCGACGTAGGGCAGGCAGGTAGCCGCAGGGCGCGGCGACTAGGACTGGAGACGGCGGCGCAGAAGAAGCAGGGAGCGGCGCTAGAGCGACGGCGGCACACAAGTAGCAGCAGCGGCAGGTGGGGGTTGTAGTCGGGCGACAGCAGCACCGGGGAGAAATTCTAGCAATGAAACAGAAGAAAGGGGACAGTGGTCATTCGAGGGTCTATTAAGTTGGCAAAAGGCATCGGTTATAAAATACAACCGACACCTAATGTCTTCGGCGTCAGTTCTACTTAAATAAGCGACGTCCAATTAGACAAATTTTGCCCTAAATAGTATGGCGAGAACCATTATCGGCGTCGGTTATCAACGGATAACCGACACCTAAGATGGAACTTTTTGCGTAATATTTCATCTTATATAGGCGGCGGTTTTTTGGTAAAAAACCGACGCTGTATGTGCCAAATTTTTTTTCGCTCGATAATTGGATTTTGTGGGCGATTTTAGGCGTCGGTTGTTTGTTATGCAGCCGACGCTGAATACAAAGCGATACCCGTGTCAGGCTGGTCTTCGAATATAGACGTCAGATTTACTAAATAGCCAACGTGTAATGTTATAGGTGGCGGTTTTTTTAAATAACCGACGCCCAGAAAAGCGACATTGAATGTTGTTTCTGTAGTAGTGAATGATTCTTCTATCATAAAAAAAGATATGCTAAAAGGAATGATTCAAGTATAAGAAATGGTTGGAAAAGAAAGGTATGATGTCTTTTGTTACATATGAATGTTATCTTTCACATTTTGCATTATATAGTTGGTACCTTAATTCTAGTGCCACCTGCTATACATTAATGGCACAAATTCTTGAATCAAAGGAAACCAATGGAGTGTGAAAGAGTTCTCTATTTAGAGAATTATTGAGATATTGCGTAAAGAATGTTGGCACATGGAGATAAAACCTTAAAGTTGAAAATATGTACATGGAAAATATATTTAATTTACCAAATTATAATACAAAATTTCTAGATTAAATAAGTTAGACTATACTTCCATTCTTTTTTGTGAATAATTACCATTGTGTAAAAGCTCTAATATAATTGGTACTTGTGTTTTAATAAATGTTATTTATCAAGTTAAACTAGGTCTATATTGTTAGAAACCTTATTTGGTATATCCTGAGTCAATTTGTAATTAATGCACATTATTACATAAAATAACTTTACTTCTTTTGAACTGAAGTTTGGGCATATCTCCAAAATTATAATCCATAGACTAGTAAAGAAAGGCATTTTAGAGCCTTTGGACTTCACTGATTTTGCAATATGTGTTTATTGTAAAAAAAATCTAAGAAATCGAACACTTATATAAAGGTGTCAATAGGTGTAGTAGGACCCTAGAAACAATTCAGACTGATATTTAAGGACCTTTCTCAACTTATTTTATGGGAGAAAAAATTCATAAACTTTATCGATAATTATTCATGGTATATGTTTCTCTACTTTTTATATTATGGAATTGAGGGTTTATAAGCGTTTAAAAAAAATTAAGATCAAAGTAGAGAAAAAATTAGGTAAACTAATCAAGATAGTCAGGTCAGACAAAGAAGAAAAATGGTATCAAAGGTTTACTAAGATGGGACAAAGGATAGAACCATTTGTACATTTCCTTTGAGAAGAAGGTATTATACCACAATATATAATGTCAGACAAACCAAGTGAATGGTGTAGTTGAAAGAAGGAATAGTACATTGTAGGGAATGGTTCGTTGAATGCTTTATTATTCATCCCTTTCTATAATAATGTAGAGTTAGGCTTTAAAGATGGAAGTGTATATATTAAAAATGGTTCCTAGCAAGTATGTTAATCCCTTATGAATTATGGTCAGGAAGGAGATTTTTTTTTAATTAAATGTGCATTTGGTGATCACGTGCAGAACGTAATATATACAATTTGAATGAGAAGTAATTTGACAAAAGAACCACTAGTAGTTTCTTCATTGGTTATCTAGAAATATCAAAAGGATAAACATTTTACTGTCCATCTCACCATGTAAGGTAGTTGAGACCAATCAGGCTAGATTCTTAGAGGATCATCAAAATAGTGGGAATCATCTACTTTAGAGTATCTCCTTTAATGAAAAACGTGATAGTGTGCCTACACCTACATCTATTCAATGACACATGGGCTATCCAATTATTGTTCCCTTAGAAAATTTTATGTGGATGAGCCACTAGAAGTAGATCAAGCTCCTATTCATGTTGAAATTGAACAAATTGAATATGTTCATGATTAATAACAACTTAAGGAGCTTGTGCAAAATGCAGATCTCAATCCTAAAATGATTATATACATAAGACCAAGATGTCATCCACCCCATTTGACTGTGTTGTACACCCACAAGAGACAAATGTAGACTTTGATCATATTGACCCCTTATCTCTTTCACAAGAAACAAATTGTGAAAAATTGTCTAAATTGTTTAATACAATGAAAGAAGAACTAAAGCCCATGTATAAGAATCATGTTTAGGACCTTGTACCTTTATCAAATAGCAAATAGGTCTTTAAAATCATAAGAAACTCAAATGGTGAAACTAAGAGGTGGAAGGCTATATAGTTGCGAAAGGTTTCATAAAGAAGGAAGGCATTGATTACAAAGGTACCTTTGCTCCAGACTCATCAAAGGACTCTTATAGAATAAATCGTGGCCTTATCTGCTCATTTTGATCTTCAGTTGCACCTAATGAATGTGAAAATGGATTTTTGTATGGAGATTTATCAAAATAAGTCTTTATGGAACAAATACATGGTTTCATAAATGAAAGTAAAAGTCATATGATTCATGAACTAAAGAAATTAATTTATGGACTTAAACAAGCATCTCAACAATTCTATATAAAATTTTGCACCATTGAATTATATTTTGGATTTTTACCTAAGATTGTTGGCAGTGTACATATCTAAAGGTCAATGGGAATGCGTTCATATTATTGATTATTTACATATACGACATTCTACTTGTAGTAAAAACTTTTGGAAGATTACATGAAGCTAAGGAATTTATTTCCTTAATTTTTGAGATGAAAGATATCGGCAAAGATAGACATGTCAGCATGGAAGTTCATTGAAAATGAGTTGAGGTCATACTTGGAATATCCTTAAAGGCCTACATATCTCAAGTTTTAAGAGATGCATAGAATGAAAATTTTCTACTTAGACTTGCACCTATAGTTAAAGGAGACAAATTTAACTCCAAGTAGTGTGCCAACACTGGCATTAAAGGAATGAGATGAGGAAGATATCGTGCACATTTGCAGTTGGGAGCTTACAACATATGCATCTATGAACATGAGCTAACATTGATTTTTCTACTAGAATGCTTGGTAGTTATAAAAGTAACTTAGGCATTGAACATTGGAGAATCGTAAAGAAAGTGATGCGCTATATGCAAGGAACAACGGATTACATACTTACATAGGAGGAAATACCACCTTGAAATCATAGGATATCCAGACTTTGATTTTACTAGGTGTCTACATAGTTGGAAGTTTACACCATGTTATACCTTCCTGGTAGAGGGTGGTGTACTGTCATGGAGGAGTGTCAAACAAAAGACTATGTCTTCATCTACTATGGAATCTGATCTTATAGCTTACCACGAATCAACATCATAGGCTAAATGACTTAAGAACATTATATGTGATCTTAACGTTAATGATTTAATTCATAAGCCAATACATATTTATTGTAATAAAGAAGTTGCATTCACTTTTGCTAATAATGATAAAAGCAACACCACATGCATATACCTAGGATAAAACTCTATATTCTCAATGAGCCCGCTAAAAACAAGATGATGATAATTGATCACATTGGTAGACAATATATAATTTTAGATCCTCTGACAAAAGGGCTAGCTCCAGCCTTGTATCCATTCATGTAAAAAAATATGGGTCTAAGAAGGTCATTTCAAGTGTAATGGTTAATAATATTTAATAATGTAATAATTATAATGTGATATTATACTCGACATCTTTGTTTTAATACCAGTTATAATAAAATATCAATTTTAATAAAAGTTGAACCAAGGAATAAGTGACCCATTCACAAAATTTATATCACTACATATAAGATTTTTTGATATTATTCTTCATATAAAGGAATATTGATGTATTAGGTAAGAATACTTTCATATATAGAAGTGTTTATGATAAACATCAATAAAAAAAACTAATGAATTTTGTTGTCACGACATGTCAGACTAAGTGAGAAAATATTAATTTTTTAGTGTGGCCCAAATAAAATAAAATATATAATTTTCCAAAGAGATGCACATCCATTGGGATTTTGGGATGAATTCCCATTACTACCATGTCTCTTCATGATGGGTGACGAGATAATGAAAAATATAATACATAAGGATAGGTTATCTCCATGTATTCAATTCATAAACAATTTTCATGCATCGGAGAACCTATTAGGAGGAAGGAACCGACACCCATTATCAAAGGTGTATGGTCGTTCTCTTTGTCTTCTCAGTGTTCTGCTCCTGCTCCAGGCCTCATCTTCTTCGTCTGACAAGGAGACTCCAAGTTTCCACTATTGACGTGTGAGTCCCTTCCTGCTGTCCTAGATGTTGACCCAACGGTTATCATTGCTATATATTTTTCTTGCACTGTCGTTCATAATTCACCGTCTGCACAACATCAATGGAGGCCTCACCAAATTCATGTATGATTTACTAATAGGCCCTTCCATATTTGTTTCCATGGATTGCCCATATTTTTGTATGGCATCTCCTCCTTCAACCATATATCATTCACCATCAAAGTTTTGCATTAGGAAAGAATTCCTATAGCTACACATTTTTATGGGCTAGAATTCCTATAGCTACACATTCGGCATCAAAAAGAATATAATAGAGAACATGTATGATGTATTCTAATTTCACTTGGGGGTGTCACAGGAATGATGAAAGCATGTCAAGGTGTTTGTAGTGTTGTCTAGCGCTTTGCAATACTTGATCCCTTGAATGGCATCCATGCTTAGTTTTTGGTTTAAAATTTTCTAGAAGAAGGTTCAGACTTCGTTGAGAAGCAGGCATCTTGTATTCCTGGAATCAAATACCTGAGCAAGATGATGATTGTTCATTATGATAACGTAAGAGCTTTCTTTTTGCTAGCCTAGTTGTTCCTAAGACCATAAACGGAACAGAAAATGGTATTTGGCCAACCTAGTGTATTTCAAGTGGGGAACAGCACAAAGTTAGGGATAGTGTCCTTCAAGGATATTCCTCGCAAGTTGAATTCCTCTAGTTTGGATGCCTTTTTATCTCTCCGGTTATTAACTTTATGTTTTCCTTGCACACAAAACAACCCAAAAGGATTGTTTGTCAACGCAGATTACCCACGGTAGCATCTACATTGCAAATTTTCCTCTTCCGGCTAAAAGTCTAGAACTATGCATATGGGTTGCTCAAACTGTTCATGCATTATAAATATGTCTATGTCGCCGGATTCATTTTCAGCGCTCTAGTCTAAAACCTACTGCCTCTTTTTCCCATATCAAAACCACCGAACTTCATTTTTTAATGGTCCACTACACATGGCGTGCTCCGGCATCTGCTTAAAGGAGCTGCCATCACCTGTAAACGGCCGATTCCATTCAGCATCATCAGGAATGTTGTGGATTATTTGCACCATCAACAGGAATGTGATTCTCTCCGACTCCTTCAAACCCATGGCATGAAGACAAGTTTTTGGTCACTGCTCGCGATGCAGTAGTGTACAAGATGACCTAGTTTATATAACCCCTCAAACGTCAACCTGACTAGAAGTGACATACCTAATAAGTTCTGGAGGCTATGTCTCAATATTGGCATTCAAATCGAAACGACTGTTTTACATTACATCACTAATCAGTGGTGGGAAGTTTAGTTTCAAGTCATTGTCCAAACCCACCAGGTCATGTTTGAAGGGTGGCTACGAAGAGGATATCGACTTTTGTTATTCATGTTTTTCTCCTTTTTGTCATACATGCATCAGTCAGAGAATTTTTACGAATGCATGGTACGAGATGAATAAATTAAGTACTAACTGAAAAGGGCAGCAAGGTGGGTGGAAACCTTCCTTGAACTATGTCTGTTAACGTCATGAGATTCTGGATTCCAAGCTCCATACTAAAGGTTTCAGGAGTCATGCAACTTTCTTCATCTTTACGCAGAAATGAAATTGAGACCTCTTTCGGCTGTAGTTTTTATGTTGTTTAATGGGGCATGCAACAACTTTATTATCTACTTCCTATTTCTAGTTTAATTAATTTAGAAGAACAACATTCCTTGGTCCTTTAAATAGTATTCGTTGTCTTTACCTTTTGTTTTCCAGTCGACAAGCATGCCCACTTTATTCTTGATTCCGCCGCATTCACACGCTTAATGCAACATCAAAGAGTGGTGCATGGAGCAGAAATTGGAATGCTATAGCAATCTAGGTAGGGCTACATGTTGGCCTGCGGGTATCTGATCAATGATCCATTCCATGTTTTCCTTGTTGCCAATTGTATACCGTGTAGTGTGGGCTACAGCCTACAACGCAATTGAACTAGATGGGGAGCTGGATGCATGGAACCTTGTTAGAGCTATCCGTGGACTGCATTTTAGCTTGTCTTCTTACCGCTGTGGAAGGACACCTGTTACACTCGTAGCTCGTGCACATGTAAACGCACATTTCAGAAACTGTGGACAAGAAGTATTACATATTGTACTATGTGGGCGTGTGACTAGTATCTTCACTCAATTAATTACCAATTTAAAATAGAGTGAAATGATAAATTTGAGTTTCTCAGGTGCTTTTATACTTTTTTATAATCATTCCATCATATATAAATCTGCATACAACCACATGAAGATTGTAACTACTTGTATCATAGGTGATTGAGGAGAATACTAGGAGTGTCACCTCATCAACATCAATCAAAGAAAACACAAGAAGAGTAAAGGAGTTCGTGCATGGATGGGGCTCCCTTATAACATCCCCAAATATAAAATAAAAAACATAGATATCACACCATGTTGGTTAGTTTTCTCCTGTCTCCTCGAGGATCTTCTTCATAGCCGTCATGTGTGGCATACTCTCTTTTCGCTACCATCTGGTGTAGTTTGAATGGCCAGTAGACGATAGATCTTGGTATCATCTGTAAAGCATAAAATCCTCATAATATGATTTCACTATGTTAATTAGTGAATCATGTGTTTGTACAATATTCATGTGTTTTCTACTACTCTTCTCTGTCCATATGGTCTGTATAATTGTTGCTGAGATAGTTAAAGGTTATATGATTGTTGTGGATAGCTGATATTTTTCATGAATCTATATTCTAAATTAAGTTCGGTGGATGCTTTGGTGGTAGTGGCATTAGTGTAGTGTGTACATATCCTGCTAGTAGTATGACATGCCAAGAATAAGGAAATGTTACATTCTACCTACTCACGACACATCAAACATATAGATGGTCCTGCAAATCCATGTTTGATTTGTTGTTCATCAGTATAATTTTTGTTATGCCAGATGAGCCAAAATAGAATGTGTACTTTGGGTGGGAAAATGATTTTCTATATGGTTTTGTATGGAAAGATACATCCTCTAGATGTGAAGAATGTGTATGGTTTTTTATTTGTGTATTTATCTCCCCATATCCATGTGACCATCGTGTTGGTGTCATATTTCATCGCTTGTATAATATTATGAATGTTTGTGTGTGTGAGGTGTTAAAATAAAAAGATTTTGAGTTAAACTTGTCTATTAGAGGTAGAGAGTCAAAGAGCCTTGGATATAGTGTAGTGTCTATAGGGGACACAGGTATGATGTTCTAATAGAATGGTGTTGTTTTAATAAGGGTCCATCCACTTCACATGGGTCCGACCAAAATTTAGTATTATACATGTGATGTGGAGGAGTCTTAATCATGTTCTTAATGATATGATTTTTTTTTAATCATGTGTTTTCACATAGGAGAGAATTGTTTGGCAGCTACAATATTCCATTGGTAGTCTTTCCTGTAATACTTGCCATATACAATCCTAGACCATAGGTGTTGTTAATGCTGACAAATGGAAGTGGTACATAATCTTGTGGACAAGGCATAGGGAATGAGTTTTATTAACAAAAATATCTCATCCTCTATATTGTTTAGGAAAGCATAACGTATTCCAGTGGGCCACATGTGTTATGTACATATAGTGGTCCTATAGAAATCCCCTTCTCATCTTATCTATCTGCTTGATAACCGTGGCTGGTGGCGGGATGCAACTAAGTTGATAGGTAATGATAGGAGTGAGGAAAGTGTTAAGCAGGGTAAGGTGATTGGTAAGACTGAGAAAATTATTATGACACGTGGATAATTTGTGTTGATATCTACCAACGACTAGATTTGATGTTGTAATAGGAATATGTCATGGAGATAATGGAAGGCCCAAGTATTTGATAGGTTAGGGTTCTTCTTTACATCCAATAAGGGTTTAGAATTTTTCCATATGTGTTGGTGGGACATGAGTGCCAATGATAGAGTATTTGTTAAAGTTGGTCTTGAAGCCTAAGATACATGTGAATATACTTTGTATACATACAATATTCAAGACATGTTGTTCTATGGGTTTAATGAAATAGAGTGTGTCATCGACATGCTGTATAATATTGTTGTGACGTCCTTTAGGCTTGTCACTATGTCCATTTTTTTTACCTAATTTACGAATCTATTCAAAATGTAGGTAACAATAACAAAAAGATATGGCAATAAAGGGTGATCCTATCTACATCCATTGGTACTATGGAAATAGAGAATGGTGTGTTATTGATAATAAATGTGAATGTGCATGTATTGATACATGAGTGTATCCAAATAATCCATTTTTCTAGAAAACCATATCCATGTAAGGATTTGACAAAATAATTCCATTTGATTTTATTGAAGAGTTTTTCAAAGTCCATTTTCTGTGTGAAGAGGAGGGTGTTCATAGACAGACTTAGATGTATGGTTTCAGGTGTCATGATGTAAGAATCCTGAATATTCCTATGTGGGAAAAAAGCACATTGTGTTGGTGAAATAATGTGTTTTAGGAGGGGTTTCATCTGTAAACTGAGGAGCTTGGCAATAATTTTATATGATGCATTAATAAGGTTGATACGCATGATTTCTCTCATCATGTAGGTTTTCCAATTTATTAATAAGTGTAATATGTACTTGGTTAAATATATTGATGAAGTTAATAATATGCATAATATTATGTAACACATTGAATAATTTTTTGAAGTCAGGGTTTGTGTGCCCCCATTTTTCTCTATAAACATCATACTAAAACCTCTGGTCCAGGTGATTTGTCTATACCTAGGCTCATCATAGCATTGGTAATTTCATCCATATCAAAATGGTTTGTGAGTATGTGTGTAAGATATCTTGTTCTAGCATATGGTATTCCGATCATACCATCTATAATAATGGGTGTGATGTTCATTGTTGAAAAGGTTTTTAACTAAATTTATGGTATGAGTCATAATCATATTTTGTCCATGCGTTAGCACATCCAGAAGATCCAATTGTGAATGGTAAACATATTTTGTAGTTGTTACAACATGCATGAAAATATTTAGTGTTCTTGTCACCATTTTTAATCCATGTGGGTTTAGATCTCTATTTCCATAGAATTTAATCCATGTGATATAGTATGTTAATGTTTATAGTGTTATCAGATCTAGCATTATCAATCACATTATGTTATATGTCATTGAAGTGTTGTGTTTCTATTGCTTAATCAATGTCTAAAGGTTACCAAATCTTTTTTTGTTCCATATTCTAAGTGATGCTCTAATGTGTTTCAATTTAAGGTGTATATTATGTCTATCATTTGTATGTTCCATATGCACATGGCATGAAGTCTTAATAAATTATATGAAGTCAAGATGCTTGGTCCAAAAACTTTCAAATTTGAATGGTTTATGTGCCAATGTATGAAAGTTGGTATGTTATTATCACGGGGAAGTGGTCAAATAGGTTGGAAGCCTGGATCACAGGGCAAGGAAGTGGTTACTTTTGATTCCAAAGTTCATTAGATATGAATTATTCAGGCCTAGATTTGTATGGGTCATGATGCATTTCAATAAATTGTGTGTGATGGGCATATTACATAGTTGATATTAGTGCATACATCTTCTAAAGAAGGCATTATGTGCATGATTAGTAATGGAACTCCTAGACGTGAATATTTCCTCATTACTTAAATCAAATTTGAAATCTCTACCCATGATCCATGAAAGTATATGATATCACTCAGCTAACACATGGAGTGCATTTGTGATGCATTTTTGTGATGGTTTGGTTCCCCATATATGCCTATGAAAAACCATGTAAAATTGTCATCATGATTTATAAGTTTAATTGTAATGCTATATTGACTAATTCGTACATCTAGTATGACCATGTGATGGCTATTCCGTCCAATGAGAACCCCATCTCTAAATCCTTGTGGTGATGATTGAAAACATAAGTTGATATGCCGTCCTCCAATGGTACTAGCTGAAAGTGACTCAAATGTGTTTTCATTTCTTATATAGTAATAAGGTTAATCTTGTTGTCATAAATATGTTGTATGATATTTCTACATTTTCTAGCGTGTGCCACAACAAATACATTCCATGTTATAACAATCATACAAAATATAACCAAAAAGATATATGACAATAAAGATATAAGATAAGTCCATGTATCATCCAATATACAGAACCTCTATGTGGTATAAAACTATTACTATTCCAAAAATCTACCAAGGTTATAAAGGAAAGATATGGCCTGTATATCATTAGTAAAGGTCAGACCAATGGAAATGGTAAACGATATAAAATCTTGGTGTTCCATGTGATAGATTGTATGTTGTTCTGATATAACAGAAGATAAATAGTGTAGACAATCAAGAGAAAAATGCACCATACTAGAATGTGGTGCGAAAGGTTTACCAATATCATCCATAGAAAAAAATGTTTCTCTTCTTTTGGGAGTCAGGAGTGTAGTCCATCACGCTATGGAGTTCTTGTGGAGGAGGCGGGTTGTTGGTTTACATAGGTTGGATATGTGAATCTTGTGGGTCTTTAATGATGTCCATCTTGATCTTTTCCATCATTTCCAGGTTAATGTATGTGGGCCCTGTAGACCATCATTTCCATGGGGTGCAATTTGGATCTGAGTTGGCTATGACATAGTAGAGGTAGATGTGTTCAGTGACTGGTGACTTTTCACTGAGGTGAAGAGTCGTGTGAGGTATGTTGTATATGATTTGGTGTGTTCTTGATCCATATGTTATTGTTTCCCATGCTCTTCTTGTTGGTGGATGGGTTAGGATTTTTGTGTTTGGGTTGGCTAATCCATGATGATAGATTCTTGTCTAGATCCTTGAAAACAGTCAGTTTGGTGTTGGCATTTTCATCCTGGAGTTTGATGATGTAGATTAGGGATTAACATCGAAGATTGAGTTTCTTAGGGAGAATGGTTTTCTTGTAGACCGAGAAGACGCAAAAGGCTTTGTTGTTATCTTTTGGTTCAAGGGTTTTAGGGCAGATGAATTGTAGGGTAGTGCCAACAACTAATGCAATATGTCTGAAGATAGCCTCATACCAAAGGTGGGTTGGGAGATCGGTGATGGAGACCAATCCTGTACCACTAGAGTTGTCTAGGGATGCCCCAGATTCAAGTTTCCAATGACTGGAGATGGCATGAGTGAATCCCTACCCACATGGGATTGTACTGGTTTGTTCTATCACCTCCTCAAAATCAATGCCAATCGGTAGAGAGTATAAAAGTTGGTAAGGTCATATGATTCTTGGCTTGGGTGTGGTACAACTAGGAAGTAGTGTGGATAATGCATGAGTAGCATAAATGCACTCAATATCAAGGCAGGATTGTTGGTTGATGAATTTTAGGATAATGCTATATGATGTGAGGACCTTAAGCATCCTCATACATGTTGCAGGGATATTGACGGGGGTTCAATGGTGTGTCTAAGGTCATGTTGGGCTTCCATCTCATTTGGTGGGTAATGTCTGGTGATGGAGTTACTGGTATAGAAGATGAATGTATCGATGGGTTAAACCACGGGGTGGTATATATGCTTGTTAATGTCTTGTGTGTCAGTGGGCAATAGAAGGAATGTCATCCTGTGAGGTCAGGGGACAAAAAGGTCTAGATATGTGGGTAGGTTCCTTGTGTAGAAGTTGTGGGATGATGGGTTTGGATGGTAGATTGTCTATGGTTGAGAGATCACAAAGGGAAGTGAATGAGTTATGGTTGTGAGGCCCCTGATGTAACATATTGAAATTTAGGACCTTACCCTAATCTAAGGTTAAGAGACTAGAGACCTTAGTTCTTTGGATTTAGCCAAAAAAGGTTGAAGTTGAACCTAAAAGTGGTTAATTGAAACCCTAATATTTTAATACATGAATAAATCACCCTACCATATAAGTGTGAAAACAAATATGAAATAATGCTCTCACAATTAATCTTTAGACCAATAACGAACACATAAAATATGTCACAAGAGATAATGTTGATTAAGGTATGATGATAAAAGAGATAATATGCATAGGGGAACTATGTGCTCATAATTAAGATAAAATGTTACATTATACAAATAAATATAGAATGAATAAACAAAATGAGATAAAAGATCAATATATAACATTTTGTGCATAAAAATGGCATATATACTTTTGGTTGTAAAATGATGGTAATAATGGTCAAATAATATATTGACTAAAATAATAATGGGCCACAAGTGTAGAACCCATAAAAGGAATACTAATCAGATAAGAATGACTTCAGATTCATTTTCTTTCGATATGATATGGCTTGCAGGCCAAGTTTCACATTTTGAGATAATAGTAACTATATTTATTTTAATTAGAAAAGAATAGGTGAGTTTTCCTCCAAAATATGAAATAAAATATTTGATGACTCTAAAAAAGAAAAAAAATCTTAGATTTGAAATCTACATGTTAAAATAAGGCTATGTGTGAATTTTCATGTAATTTGGATAATCTTTAATATGCATGTGTAGATTAGGAGAAAGTATGTAATTTCCCAAAATGTTAAATAATGTGCAAAATAACTTCAAAGGATAAAATTAATGGGAAATTCATGTTCCATATGGTTTAGTTTGCTTGAGGGTGAAGTTTCACCAAAATTGGGTAATTCTAGATGTCTCTAATATGATAGGAAAGAGAAAATATGATTTACTTTAAAATACTTTAATAAAATACTTAGAGTTTCCAAAACTAAAAAATAATGCTAAAATGCAATTCTACATGCCTTAATTAGCATATATGCAAAAATTCATATAATTTTGATAATATTTGGACCCTCAATTGAAGAAAGAGAGAAAAGGAAATAATGTACATATTTCACTTTATGTGGAATTCCGTTTTGAATAAGGTATCTGCATTTACATCTTTGTCACGCTATCACATAGTTTATTTCTAGTTTACCTAATATTTTGGTTTAGTTTCTCTATCATTTAGTTTATTTTTCTTGCTAAACGTGGGCCCATTTTGGGTCGTTGGATATAAATCTCATGGCTATGGTCTTCTCTCCTACCTCTCGCATTTTGGAAACCATACACATAGTAAAAAAATACCCTCTCTAACTATTTCTCACCAATAAATCTCTCCCTCTTGGATAATTTCTAACTTTCTATTTTCCTTCAAGCACAAATCTCCCTTCTAATTCGCTTGAACCCTAATTGCAGGGTTCCTTGTCACCTATTTAGGTTCTTTGAAACCAGGCACCATCTTCCTCTATTCTCCCTCAATTTATCCCTTCTCTTCCATATCCTTGCCCAACTAGGCTATCAGACCTCCAGAAAATGAGTCCCAACACCTTCACCACACTACTAGGGTTCGTTCCCTGGTGTTGGTTTGCACTTCTCCAACCCTGAGTGATTTAGCCCAATATCCATCTCCTTACCACTGAAAACCTAGACCAGTGAACACACCTTCACCTCCGCTCATGTTGATGGCCCCAAGATAGATTTTACTTGGATCTAGCCGGCTCTGCGCACCTTCGTGCCTTCCAATTCAAGATATTCCAAGTTTCCCCCTTTTTCTGCTTGCTTTGGTCTGCTGCCTCTACAGTCGCCTCACGACCATGGTGTTGGGAGGCTGGTAGGTGGCGACTGATGTATTTATGCTCTAGTCCTCATTACTCATTTGATGTTCATTTTCCCTTCAGGGGTAAAAGTGTCATTTCACACTTGTTTGCTTTACTGAAACATGGACCTTGCTTGTTGCTGACAAGGCATTATTGCGGCCAAGGATTGGGCCACCTCGGCGGACCCAAACCCTCTCTTATGAGGATATTAACTGTTTTTTTGGATTTTCCCCTTTTCTGATTGATCAGATATTCAAAAATTCATAAGTAATTTTTGCTTATCTAAAAATTCACAAAAATATTTGTTGGATTCATAAAAAGATTTTCTATCTAATAGTACCATTTTCATCACCTAATTCCATATATGATTTTCAAGGATTTTCTTAATCAGTTTAGTTTTTCTAAAATTCATAACTAATAATCTATAAGTCAAAAAATAAAGTAAAATATTTTGTGAACTCAAAAAATATAGCTTACCACATCGTGTGGTTTTTATAACTTAATTCCTATATAATGAAAAGGTGATATTTAGGGTTTATGAAATTAATGTAAACTTCACCATAATTCTACATATATACTTAATAGGTGATTTGGAGACCTAAGCTTGGATCTAGGACTGATTTGGAATTGTTTAGACTCTAAAGTAAGGTATGTTTGCATCCCCTATTATTCCTTTAAGAAATCAACCTATTTTTATCTTTCTCTTTCTCTTGGTCCTATGAACATATAGCCTACACAATGTTCCGTTCTCTTTTGAGAACATATTTCTTGTGGAATACCTTATTTGTTTCTGATTTTGTGATCAATTTATTGTGATGGACATTCTCTTATACTCTATCCTATATATTGTTTCATAGTGAAACTTTACTTGGTAATACATGCTCTTTTTGCCCAATTTTGGGTGGTTGCTTATTTTTTCATTTATGTGGTGACAAATCTAGTTTAATCTGACTATACTATTTACTTGCCTCTATATTATGCATGTTATGTGACTCAGTAGCCCTAGTATAGTGTAATTTCATTGGTTTTGGGCTATGTGACCTTATTATATTTTGGGATGGAGGTTATGTGCCCCATACATGGGTTTCAAGGTTATGAGGCTTGGCCCACACATTTTATATATTGGGGAGTTTGGTTATGTGTCATTCTCTAACAGGTTCCAATTTTATGAGGTTTGGCTTCCATTGTCTTTATATTGTTCTAGTGTTATGATGATGTCACATGCATGCAGGTTGATGTTGGGTTATGTGCCCTAATTTCATGATATGTTCTTATGTGGGACAACTTTACTATTTATTTAAAGAAAGTAATTCCTTTTTTTATCTCTTGTTTGTAAATCAAGCTCTTTTATGCCTGATTGGGTTGTCCTAATCTTTTCTATGGAAAGCATTATTTACTTTATGTCTTTTTATTCAATAAATTGCTCAACTCTATTTTAGCATGCACATACCAACTTTTGTTGATGTCATCTACTTTTTGTCCTCTTGTTGGGGTATGCTTCCAACCCCAGGTGTAGGGTACAGGAGAACATTTCCTTCAACATGGACTTAACATAAGGAGTTAAAGCTTGGAGACAAACTTGACATGGTTTAGATTTCCCTGTACTAGATCCTTATGTTGTAATATCAATGTAAACCCTATATAGGATATGATGATGTACTTTTGTAAAATTGAATATAGTCATTACTTTTATTCTGCTGCTACACTTTGGTTGTTTGGAATACCATTATTGAGAATTGAAAATTTTACACCTGTTCCAACATAGCTTTTGAGTGTGTTTTGAATGGATCACTACAAAAAATATGGTCTTTAACTACAAAAAACATTGTAGAGAAAACCCCAAAATTTGTAGCTAAAAGCTTTAGCTACTTCTATCCTTACATTTAGAATATGAAGCTAATACCCATGTCACTAATTGTTTAGGCTACATTTTTCAAAGTTGTAGTTAGTTATTCCTCTGGCTAAAAATTCATTTGTAACCCTAATTGTAGGTAAAAATGTCCTTACACATAAAAATGTAGGTGTCATTGTAGCTAAATATATGACTACAATTCAATTTGTATCTATGATATGCAGTAAGAGATCACATTGGTTGTAGTTCATGTGTAGAAAACATTAGCACTTACTACACTTGTAATTATAGCTAGTGTGTAGTTAAAGACATCATGTGCTACACATACATATGTAGTGAGAGACATTATGCATCCAGTCAGTAGCTTTCCAATATAGAGGGGTTTTTTTAAAAGAAGAAAAAATGAATAGTGATCAAGATCAAGTTGTTCTTATAATGTCAATAGTGATACTTTTATTTATATTTGAACAATGAGTAAACATGCGGAGGACATTAACATGGCCCCTATTTTACAATATTCATGGAAAAAAGATATAAGTATAATATATCCCAACTGCCTCTATCCACTGTAGACTCTATATGCCACCTGATCATGTGCATCTTCTTATATCTTAATTTTTCTTCCGTATTAATTCCACCACTTGTATCGTCAACGAATATGATAATGTTGATAAACTCATAAGAAGAGAAAGACTGCTCAGGTATTGCTCTTCTTGATTGAAAATAGAGAACTTCTTTGTGCTGTGATTCTGACTGGCCATTGGAAGCTCCTGTAGTTGAAATTGATATTCATTGAGATTCTTTTAAGAAAAAGCATTCTCAGCAACAAGTGGTAGTTCCACCCAGTCCCAAAGTTTGAGGTTTCAATATATCTCAGCACATATTTTTATAATCTGAGACTACAATTGGAGTATTCCTTTATCCTCTCTTCCTTTTGTTGTGGCAGTTGTTCTTGTATAAGAGATATGGCAACTAGCTATAGCTTAACCTGTAGTAACATAATCTGTGTTAAGCGGGTAAAAGTAAGAGAGTATGGCACTAATATTGAGAAAATGGCGTGTACAGGATCAAACCAATGAAATTATTGCATAGTTTTCCATTCACATGTAAATGAACACCAATGTATGGTACTCCAATCAAAATTATGCAATGGGTCATTTTGTCTAGGAAGAAGATGTAATATGAAGGCCTTCTCTACAATCATTCTTGGCATGCAATAACTTAACTTGCAAAAAAGGCATCGAATAGATGTGAAGCAGTTTTCTTACCACAGAACAATTAAATAAATTTTTTATACTAAAGATCCAAGTTTGTTGAAGATCAACAGACTTACTATTGTTCTATATGGGATTCATTAGATGTCACAACTATATGCAATAATCATTTACTTATAGAGTTGTAATATATGAATAAGATTCATGTTGCAACCGCATAATATCCATCAAATCAATGTGGTGGGAAATATTCACTACAAGAAAATGTATTAGATAAAAAAGGTAAGAGGATATTTTAGTATTTGGAAATGAAACGACACTTTTCTCAAGAACTTATGCAACACCAAAAAGCACAGTTGTTATAATCATGGATCTTTACACTATTTTTTAGTGTATAGTTCATCTGTAAGTGTGGGATTCTACACCAAATCTGAAGTTTTACTCTCAACAAAAATATTATTAGAAACCTCATGTAGTAGTTTATTCACAAATTCTAAAAAAATACCATATGGGCCTTCTTGCATAAAGGAAATCAGATTGGAGTTGCAATCAAGATATACATGAGTACTAGGTCTTGGCAGAAATCTATTTTCATAGTCTTCTGTATCATTTTATATTACTAGGCATGAATCCAATGTCACTAGTTACAAGTGACCTTTTAACTCTTTAGCTCAAGGATACTCTACATCATTAATCTTCACTATTTATGTTTAATTATATATACCATTGTATTGAGGAGTCCCCAAAATTCTTCATTGAAATGATAATTTCTAAAAAAGAGGATACTTCATCCATATGAGCGCTAAAAAAGAGGTGTCATCTTGTGATTTTTATCCTTTGATCCTTAGAACTCGATGGTAAGAGGGGGAAGAAGCGGGAGAGGGGGTAGAGGGGGAAGAGGAGGAGACGGTGGCAGTGCACATTGTAGCAGCTGATTCGAACGAAATGGTTTACTGATTGGAGACGATGTACGAGTTGAAGTGAACATAGATGGCTATTTGGTCAGGAACCTTGACTCGGGACAACAAACTAGCGTCAATCTGACTGGTGGTGGCATTAGGGTTACTGTCCCATTTTCCAGACTTGCATTCCAGTACGCTGGTACTCAAGGACATCACAACGAAGAAGAAGAGACGACCGACGATGCATTCAACCAAACATCACGCGCCGAAGGCGCGACAGTTATGGGTGCAACGGACGTGTCAGTTGGCGATACAACAATCATTACGTCATTCATCGGGTAGAAGAGGACTTACAGTGCAGCGATGGTAGGATCCATTTCTCTCATGGACGAAGGCCTATATTGAGGAAGGCAAGAGACTTACTTCCTTGAGAAGTTCTTTGATGGACACTTGGAAGATGAGGCAGTGCAACTTAAAAGAGATCAATAGAACCCCTGCCATCACTATCGACCCCAAAGCCATTGAGAGACTAGCAAAACTGTTGACATATGCGGTGGTTTCTAGGCTCCTCAGAGCAAAAATAGGGTTCATGACCATGATGGATAGGATAAAACTCTTATGGAACCCTAAGGATTGCTTCAACATGTACGAACTGAAGTTGGGACATATGTAATCCAATTATCATGCAAAGAAGATTATGAGTTGGCTATGACCGGTAGACCATGGAGGATCTTTGGGTGTTGTTTGGCCGTCTGGGACTGGCAACCTTCCTTCAAGCCGTCGTAGGGAATGCCCAAGCATCTAGTTACATGGGTTCAAGTCCTCAACCTGGCGTTGCATCTTTACGTGCATACCTTCTTTGAGTATATCGGCAAGGCCCTTGGTCGACTCATCAAGGTTGACGACCACACAGAGTTCAGGACAAGAAGCAAATTTTCCCATCTGGCGATCGAGGTTAATACGTCCAAGGAGATGCGGCCGACCATCCTTATCAACAACATAGAATATGCGGTGGAGTACGAGGTTAACCCAGACACATGCGAAAAGTGCGGGAAGGTTGGACACAAGGAGCAATACTGTCAGTAAAAAGAGATGGAAGGCCGAGAATACGCCAATTCAGAGGAGACCCACACACAGACAGGTGGAATCGGGAACAAGGGGGATACATGGCAGACTCAACGAGGAAGGGGTATAAGACAGAGAAGGCAAGGGCATACCAAGAAAGATGGCGCAAACCAAAGCCACGTATATGCCTCAAATCGATTCACCAACTTGGAAGGGACGGAGGAGGAAGACTAAGGGCAAGGTATGCTAACAGTCGCAATTACACCAGGTTAGGCATAGATGGTCGTTGAGAAGCCGATGGAGCAAACTAGCAAGGTCTGGCATCCGAAGGCGGGTGCTAACTCATCCCACACAGATGGCGAGCAGGAACATGGGGAGAACACTGGCCAATTTTCAAGCAACAAGGGAGGTGCCGCCAAAGGCAGTATCAGCAATCATAGGGTGGCTGAGCCCTCAACAGATGAGGTCATAGAGATAATGGAGGAAGACAACACTGACAAGGAGGCAATGGGAAAGGATGATGAGACGAAAGGGGCAACACAAGAAGTCCTAACGGTGAACACGGGTAACTACTCAGCCATGATTGTCAATGTAAATAACAAAGAAAGCAGGGCCATCGTAGCAAATGTGGAGAACATAGAAACTATTTTACAGTCGACGATGGAGGAGAACCCGAGTACGAGCACGAATGACAGTCAATCAACTGAACAGCCGATAACTAACAAACTGGAGGGAATCATCCCAAATCCTTTTCCATCGGAGAGAAAGATGAGAGGTAACAAGCCAAAAATGAAGAATACTAGGCAGCCCCCTCCCTATGATAGGAAAAAGAGAAAGTCTAGGAGGTAGGACCATAAGGAGGATATTGAAGGTTCGAGTAGGAAGGAACCAGTGGGTGAAGAGGATAAGGAACCTGCGGGAGACCAACTCACTTAATCCTTCCTCAATGATAGACATCCTCTACTGGAACTCTAGAGGAATAGGTAGTGATAGAAGGAGGCTAGTGTTGAAGGAGATGATGTCGATCTACAAACCAGATTTGGTTTCCATCCTTAAACCATGAATCAATGCGGAGAGGGCGATGGAAACCATTGAAAGACTGGGTTTTTCCAACTCTTATCATGTAGACGCCAGAGGTTTTTTCGGTGGCATCTGGCTGTGCTGGAATGAGTACCGTTATTCCATTAAAATCATCTGTTGTCACAGGCAATTCATCATCTACATAGTGAATGGTACCTTCTATGTTATTGATTTTTACGCAAGCCCACAAGTTACAACAAGAAGGTTTATATGGAAGCACATTGTTTCTCTACAACAAAGGATCAAAGGGCCTTGGCTATGTTTGGGAGATTTTCAACTCCATTATCAGCCCGTGCGAGAGGAGCGGCACCACCATTTTTAACAACCAAGAAGCCTCATTGTTCCATTCTACTTTGATGGAGGTGGACCTATCCGATCTCGGCTACTCCGGTATGAAATTTACCTATAGGCATGGCCTCTTACTGAAAAGATTGGATAGAGCCATGGGTAATACGGAGCTCGTAGCAAACTATGCTAATCTCACCATAGAGCACCTCCCAAAATTGGAGTCTGACCACTGTCCCCTTCTTGTTCGATGTAATGACAAGGAGAAGTGCCGACATAGGTTTTGTATGTGCCCTTCCTAGTAGGCTTGTCCATCATTTAGGAGTATGCTTGAGGAAGCCTGACATTCAGAGCTAATGTTTGAGGAGTCACATGATCATATCAACAAGTGGACCAGCAAGGAACACAAACACAAGAGACGAATGCAGAACATACTGCTCAAGAACATCATTCGGCTACAGGTCGATTTGGAAGAATAGTACAACCCCATATCGGAGGCTCTATGTAATGATATGCAAGATGCCTTCGATGCCATCTTGAAAGAGGAGGAGGAGGACCTCAAGCACCAAGCCCACCTCAACTGGATTGTTGACGGTGTGAACAACAACCAGTATTACCATACTTTTATCAACCAAAGGAAGAGAAGAAATATTATAATGGCCCTCAAGAACGTCGGCGAGTGGGTCAGAGGCAAGGATGAACTCATGAGTTTAGTGGTCCAACACTTCAAAAATGTTCTTACGATGCCTGATGACAGAGGCACTTAAAGGTGCGATGAGTTTCCCATCTCGTTTTGCCCACCCACAACAGAGGAGCACCACTGGCTTGGCAGTCTACCAAGCACAAAGGAAATCTTCTCATCTGTTATGAGCCTAGACCCGGTTAAAGTTGCCGGTCCTGATGGAGTTAGTGCCCTCTTCTTACAGAAGAATTGGAGAACTGTCGGGCCTAGTGTGATTCACACAGTTCAATTGGTGATTGGTGAAGGCAGAATGTCTGAGGACTTGTGCAACTCTACAATAGTTTTAATATCAAAGGTCGCTAACCCGAACAAGTGCCAAAATCTTAGACCTATCTCGCTAAATAACTATGTTATTAAAGTGATATCCAAACTAGTAGTGCAAAGGCTGAAGAGATTTATACCCAACTCGGTTTTGCAATCGCAGAGCAGTTTCATCCCGGTCAGGCGTATCACTGACAACATCACTTTGGTACAGGAGATCATTAACTCAATGAAAAGGAAGAAGGGTTCAAAGACAATGGCCATTAAAATTGATTTAACCAAAGCATATGATCAGATGGAGTGGAGGTTTATCCAGGATACAATACAGAAAATAGGTATCCCTACGAACTTAACAGACTACATCATGAGCTCAATCACTAGGGGGAACACTTGCATAATTTGGAATGGCAGGACTTCCAATACCTTCATGGCAAGTAGGGGACTCAGGCAGGGAGACCCCCTATCACCTTATTTCTTTGTTTTATGCCTTGATAGACTTAGCCAGCTTATCAGTTAGAAGGAGGCAGAAGGGAGATGGAAGCCTGTGAAGTTGGGTGCAAGGGGGCCAGTCGTTTCCCATGTGTGTTTTTTCAATGACATGATAGTGTTTACCCAAGTTGGGACAGACCAGATGAGAACAATCCTGGACTATTTCAGTGTGTTTGAACGCGCGTCTGGGCAGGCGGTGTCCATTGCTAAAACAAAAGTCTTCTTTTCCAGGAGCATAGGGCGGAGCCTCAAACAAAAAATCACTGCCATGAGTGGATTCCAAAAGATGTCAGACCTTGGCCAGTACTTGCAGGTGCCTCTAATTCACGACATAGTTAACAGAAATACATATGGGGAGACGATCGATAAGGTTAACAGTAAATTGGCCTCCTGGGCAGCGAGGTGCCTTTCACTAGCAGGTCGGGCCACGCTTACCAAGTTAGTTTTGTAGGTGATCCCCACATACGTGATGCAAACAACCAAACTCCCTCTACAGTTATGTGATAGAATAGATGGGACCATCAGGAGGTTCATATGGGGAGGTAACCATAAGGCCCACTCGATGTCATTGGTGTCCTGGGATAGACAACTTGTAGAAAGAAGGACGGAGGTTTGGGCTTGAGGAGTATGTGTGATTGGAATCAAGCCTTAATTCTGAAGCACCTTTGGGAGATCAGGAGCAAGCATGATACTTAGTGGATCTCTTACATGAGGCATAAAGTGTGGCTTGGTAGGAGACTGACGAATGTTTCTAGACTAGGAACGACAACATTGGATGGAGAGAAATTTATTGAGGAGAATTCCTACTTTATCCTGATGAACGGCAAGACAACCAGAGTCTGGGATGATAGATGGCTACCTAGTTCGGCCAAACTAGTGGAAGGAACCACCAGAGATATTCCCCATGAGTTGAGAGTTCTTAGAGTAGCCAACATCGTCGATCTGCAAGGCAACTGGGACGGGGCCTTCCTGAGAGATTGGATGAATCCAACTTTGGCAGAGGACATATTGCATTTGAAGCCACCACACTCAGAAGATGGGGAGGATATTCAAGTGTGGACTTTGATGAGAAGAGGCCAATTTACAATGAAATCGGCTTAATACAAGCTTAGAGAAGGGAAAGGCATGCGAGTAGAGGTAATTGGGCCAAGATGTGGAGGACGAACATGTCCAGTAAGATCAAACATTTTGTCTGGCTTATGATGCATGACGCCTTACTGACAAATTTTAGAAGAGTCAAGAGAAGGCTAACCAACTACAACGTCTTCCCAAGGTGCCAAGAGGAGGATATTATTCGTCACACGGTAATAGACTGCAAGGAGGTGAGGGAGATCTTGGAGGATATTTAGCACGATGGAGGGCCAATAGATCTGCAATTAACCATCGTGGACACAAAGGAGTGGGTCGAATCAGCTCTCCAACTTGACAAGGAAAGCTATACCATCATGTTCATAGCCTGCTGGTTTATTTGGAGAGTGAGGAATAAAGGCCTATTTGAAAACATGACTACACCGGCGTCGGTGGTGGCCGGATCCATTAGGCAGGAGGTCAAGGCTAACAATGAGGCTTTTTGCAGGAAGCAACGAATGGAGAACACTACTGAGCTTATGAGTTGGATACCACTGGAACAAGGGGTAATCAAGTTCGATGTAGATGCAGCGGTGAAGAACATGATCGCTTGTTGTGCGCTCGTAGGAAGAGATGACAGGGGTCGGTGGGTCAGAGGAGCGTTGAGGCATCTACACACATCAGACATGACAGAAGCAGAACTAGAAGGGATTTTGCAGCTAGTGGAGGTGGCGACGGATAACAATCTTCCCAGGGTGTCTATTGAATCAAATTCGCTAATTGCAGTCAAGATAACTAACGGAGAAGACGACGCTTACCCTAGATATGCCAAGTTGGCAAGTCATATAAAGCGGTTGTGGAGGCCAGGTTGGACTATAACACACATAAGCAAAAAAGCCAATGGGGTTGTTGATGAGTTGGCCAAGTCAAACAATCAAAACCATGCGACATACAACGAGTATGCCTCACCCCCAACGGGGTGCTTTAGTTTAATTGCTAGTGTCTGTAATGGTAGTAGTACTACCATATTTACTTTTTGAAAGGTAAGCATTGATATTATAACTAGAAAAGCCATACGGCATTTACAAAGACAAGACATTCCGATAATCTTGACAACAAAGCAGCAAGAGTTACAAAGACGTAATACAAATATAATCAAATACAAATAAGACATTTCTTCTTCAATTCCTCCCCAACATGTTGAACATAACATCATTCAATCGGAATCTCTCCACGATCATGGGTAGCACTTGTATAAACGTCACCCCAACTACTACTGTCGAAAACACCAAAGAAGGAGTCCTCATAACAACCTTTAACCTTCCACAAGATCAGCATAAAGCCACTTACCAAGCATAAGACTGAACGAAGATAAGCTTCGCCCACTTCCAGACACACACACAAAAGCAAGAAACAAGATACACTACAGAAACAAGAGGGTAATGAAACAAACAGACAACTGACAACAAAGACACAGACATGTGAAACCCATAAAGACCAAGCACAGTAGAACACTGGATGCACGTAGAAGTTGATGATAAGAGAGGGAGGGGGGGTCTTCTCGGAGAAAACCCACCACCTCAACCTACAGACTCTGCCTTGCCCCCCACTCAAGTCTAAGCTTGAGTAGAAACAAGGGCCAATAGCACAAAAGGAGGCTTCCATCACCCGACTAAGAACCCCCGAGAGTTCCCCGACACCATCTGAAGCTGGCTTAAAATAAACCGGCACACAGCCATACAAAACCATGTCGTGACCCGACAGAGAAGAAAAGAAAGAAAGCAAAAAATAGAGGACGAGGAGGAAGGGGGTAGGAAGGAAACCTCCTGCAGCAGGACCGCCAGAGGAGAAAGAGAAGCGTCAGGACTCGAAGGCGCCACCGGTAGGGGCAGAGCACATCCGAGACCACCAGAGAGACTAGCAGTCAGACTCGATCAACCACCACGCTCAAGTGGTAGCCCGGATCCAAGAAGATCTGGGATACGTGCCTCCAGGCCAAGAACCTACAAAACCCGCCGCTCCCTAAAACCATAGCATGATCCCACCACGTCGGCGAGGAAGAGGCCTAGGGGGAAGGGTGGCACTCACTGGAAGCCCGAAGCCCCCTCCCCCCAAGCAGGTCGACTGGAGGAGAGAAACCCTAGGCACAGTCGCTAGTGCAGTCGCCAGAGCGCCTTCCGCGAGAGCACCTTTCAAAGATTTTTTTAGTACTACCATATTTACTAATTCTTGTTTATTTAGTGATTTGTAAGATTTCGTTTGATAATGATCGCAAGAGGAGGGCGGGATGAATAAGAATGCATCCTCACTTCTTCAAAAAAAAGAGGTGTCATATTTCAAATCCAAATTATTTGTTTTCTATAAAGATCTGCACAATTCAAAAATGACTTGATCCAAATAGTTATTCATATTTTATAGGCATATGTTGTATAATTTTGTTTCTATATTAAAACATGAAAACCGATCATGGGATGGAGTAGTGGAATGTATACTTAGAAATACTTGTATTATGAATCAGTAATCACTTGATAAGATAGTTGTACAACTATATGACAGTTAGACACGCAGTTCAATTTTAAGTCACGTGTAACAGATATTATATGGATTCATGTCTAGCAGTGATGTACAATGGTACACCTTCATTTCAAAAGACTAAGAATAGAATTAGATGTAGTGTAGCATCAAATAAGCATTGCCCTGGAGACGCTTCATGTCTTATCTAAAAATAATCCAACTTATTCACTGCTTCTAAACCGGTACATATAACCATTATTAAATATTATCTAACCCAATTGTAAACTATCAATTTTCTAATTATCCAATTAGATGTTGACCATGTCAGCTAACATTAGATTCCCATGCCAAACTTCTTATCATATCCCTTCTCATGTCACCCCAAATTTGTATTCGGATGGCTATGTTTGGTAGTCAGGAAAAGGAGGGGAACAAAAATTGTCTAGCACATTTATATTAACATCTAGAAAAAATCAAATGAATGAGATATTACTATTACATGTTCAAAGATTATCCAATTCAATATATTATAATGAGAAAGATTAAGCAAGGAGGCATGAGAAGAGAGGTGTTCCATACATGGACAACAGATAATGTCCAACAATCATCTTCATCTATAGGAAAATCTATGTAATCATTCATAGCTCATTCTAATTCAATCAGGGCAACAATAAATCTTAACAACACAACAGTAGAAAGAAGGAAATGTATAAACCAATTGCTTCAAAAACTTTAAAGGAAAATTTACATTTTACTAGTAATTAATACACTTACTGTTGGAGTAAACCAGGAATGTAGTGTTCTGGTCTTGAAGATAATATAATATGACAATCCTTACTTATGGTGACACTAAGTCATTAAATTGTTTCCATAGGTCTCATTTGATCAACAGGCTAGAAGATTTTTCAACTCATTTCACCTCTAGAAAGAACCACTTCATGTAAAATTGCATGCTCTATAGTATCAACTATTTATTGTTGTAACACATAAGAAGATAGATCCCTTGAAGCCTGAAGGTGAGTAGGATTTGTGATGATTAAACAAGTGAATGGCCATATCACTTGTATTCAGAACCAATTGAACATCCACCAATTTCCCTCTCTTTACTTCAACGTTTATTGGAGTATTTTTACTCTATGTTCTACATGTGAATTGCAATTCTTGTCCCTATCACCCTCTATTGTTGGATTTGATTTTCTCATGTTTACACGTAGAAAATGCAAAATAAAGAGGGCAAGAGATGAACATGGTGACCAAGATCCTCTTTCATGATTGTTACTTGTCAAGTCTAAACCATCACTTACATCAATTACATCATGCCCTACAAGATGGATTTTTCCTATTTTGATGTTTCATGATTATTGAAACATCAAAAAATGGAGCAACACACCTTCCTTTTTTTGTTGCTTCTGCTAACCATATCACTGTCATCCATGGGTCGGCAAGAACTGCTAAAATGTATCAACAATGATAAAGGTAGAGTGAAAGTGAGAGGTACATAGATAGCAGTTGACTTCCATAGAGCTCTATTAAGGATTCTATTGCTTTAGATACCATATTCTTTCTCATTTAATATGAAAGATCCATTTGCTAGCTTCACCTCAGTAGCAACTTTCACATATGGACCAACACGGAAGCTAGCCATTCTCCCACAACAAACATTTTCTATAGAAGACAGTGCATTTCAAACCATATATAAGATGACTATTTATGTTGACTCTGTCAACAAAACACTTACATAAAAATCACAGGATAGTACATGATAATGATACCCCATCACACCTAGTTCCTTGGGAATGACCAAACAAGACACGAGCATGGTGCACTCCCCTCTCCATGCCATGTATAACTATCATCCAGCCCACAAAATACATAAGATGATAGTCTACTAACCCAACATCAAAATAACAACAATGCTACTATGTAGCTATAGAATTCTTAGATTTATTATCAAAGAAAAATACCTACTGATAATAGAGGATTACAATCTCTCATCTTGATTCAAATATTTTTATGCTCGGACAGAAGGGGGAGTCACCTGGTACCATTGACAAACAAAATCAAATTAGTAATAAGATTTATTAGCTCTTAGTGAGATATGATAGGATGCACTACATTTTTTTCACCTTGTGAAACCTATATTGACCATTGATGGACAACCTACAAGAATCCAAAACATTTATTGCATCTTATTATATATTACCATTGTGTCAGGACACTAACTATTCATTAGTTAAGACTCTCTTCTAGATTTCATTAACTATTGACATTATGTCATGCCCAACTAATTATTTACTATTACAAATCTTATTAAAGTTATTATGTGTTGGTTATTATATTTTGATCAAGGAATGTGGCATTTTCTAGAGAGGAAAGTATTGTTTCATTCTAAGGGGATGGAGTGATGACCAAGACATGTTGGGAATTTGTAAATACCGAGCATGTGTAGTACATGTGAACTAAGCTTTAGGAAGCTTTCTTAAGTATCATAGTAAGAAAATTGTACAACAACCTCTATTGAGGTCATATCTCTAATGATCACCTTGATAAAATAAACATTTCAGTGTAATAATAGTATAGACTTCAGTTTAATAAGATATCCACATCGATCATCCCTGGTCCTGACACGCGTAAGATATTTTTCTCGAGAATGAGAAATTAAAGATCATGCATTTAGAGTAGCACCTGCAACTATGGTTGTGTGTTGAGAAGTTATATCTCAAGAGAAAATGCCACCAGAGAATGGAATAATTATGTTAACTTTATCCATTGGTGGTCCATTAAAGTAATGACTTAATCATCATCATCATCTGAACCAATCCTCAATTTTGTTGTGTATCTATGGTTCTCAAGACTTCCAAAACCTTTAATACCTTAGCCTCTAGGTCTCTAAAGACTCCAAAAGGATACATGACTACAATATGACCAAGAGATAGTAGCATAACAATTACCTTTGTAACTATGTCATGTTCAATATGATCCACTAAGGGATACAAGTTCTTGCCTAACATTGTTCTTAGCTTCTTAGGAGCACTTGTGATAGTAGCAACCATATGGAGTAAATTGACAAATGGCAATTGGGATATGATGAGAAATTTTTGAATCTCTCATATTGAAAGTGCCAGTGTCATACAGATAAATGAGAATACCACTATGTGTTCATTTCTACATAAGAATCATTTTGCAATGTACATGAATATAGGTCACTAGAAAACTAGGAATATAATAGGGTGGTAGTTGCTAAAAGTTTTCAAAGTGAATGATAATCCTAAAAATTTCCCTATTTAGTGGATCTTCCATGTAGCCAACATAAGTGTTTAGTTGCTTTTGATCCCCCCTGAGGGACTATACAATGTATTTAATTCTTGACAACACCATAGCTAGATGTGATGTTGCTACGACAAGGAGAATATCTAAATCAACAATCAATTAGGTCAACTTATTGATTGCATCTCTTGTACTCAACTACTTGTCATACTAATGAGTTGTGACAAAACTTGTCAGTTCAATCATCACCATATATCTTAATACAAAGACACATATCACACAATACAACATATATATTGATATAAAGACAGACAATGTAGAATTTAATTGCATAAATCTAGACGTTAGATTCATTTTACCTCCATTTGTTCTATTTCAATCAATATAGCTCGACTCTTTTGTTGCTTTTACTAATTCAAGCCTCTTTCTTTTGAACATGAAGCAGTACAAACAGGCGGTATTGTGTAACTAGCACTTAGGATGTAGGTGTCCCCTATGAAGTATTGACAAAGAAGTGCCTCCATTCTATTTTTTTTTTTAAAATAACCACACTTTACACTAAAAACTAATCATAAACAAAAAATGTGTGAAATCCTGGTTTAATTTTGTTATTTCACATGATGAAGCCCCTTCACCACCATCAGAGAGTGTCATTGTTGCATTCTAAAACCAACAAAGAGAATCAAAATAGAAAATTAAAAATGCATAACTATAATACAACATATTTTCCAGAAAACTCAAAACATACATAATAAAATGGTGTTGTTTGGTTAATCATAACATAGAGAAATAGATGAAATACATCCAAGTGAAGTGACTAAGTTCTTTCTATGTTAACATGAGACTAAGTTCTTGATAGTGTAATAGTTGGACATTACTAGATCCATTTGAAGTTTTCTAGCTTCATTTTAACAATTGGATTAATGGACAGTTGTGTTCCATGCTATTCTATATGTATGGAAATAGTATCAAAATTATTATAAAGTCTTTCAATATGAACATTATTTTTTAGATTTTGGTATCCTATTTGAAGCAAGGGGTTCTAGTTATATAGTCATTTGTTCAGAATATTTACTAAGCTCGAGATTTTATCAAAGATGTTTCCTCTTGTGTTACACCATCCATTTTTTCTTCCTACCTATCAAGTCAAATTAGGTTCCAATTCCATCTTCAACAGTAGCCATGGAAACACATGACATTACATCCAACAATTGTTGTTACGATTTTAGACTGAACATTAAGTCAACTACCATAGCTCGTAATGAAGATATACATGGACATATCAGACCTCTTGCTCACCTATCTTGTAGTGTTCTTCACATTAATATCGACACCGGACTAGAGAAAGAGAAATAAAATATGTTTGAGTCCTCCATAATCAAACAATGAAATTAGCATTCTAATAATTGTGGGTTGGTGTGCCACTTGAGAAACAACATATATATTCTAGCTTGGCTACTAATCATAAATGTGAACAATAGAAGTTACAAATAAGAGGACCAATCACATATGGGTCACGGAACCTTGACTATGTAATTGCTTATGTGAAATTCTTTGTTATTTTGATATGGTTGTTTGTCGTTAAATCCAGCTTACCATCCCAACTTTTTAGGTTATGATTGTACGCACCATGATGTGGTTGGATATTAAGGATGGCAAGACAAAAGATATTTTAGGATGTAATTTAGACTAGAATTTTGTTAGGTTCCTAGGATTCCTAAATTAAATGCAAGTTTAGAAGTGAGAAAAATATGTGATTTCCAGAAGGTATAATCAGATAAAATAATCTATCAAGATCAAAGATAAGAGAAACCATCCAAAGAATATGGCGTATGAGAATGAATTTATTACCAAGAAATGTTGGTTTGTGATCTCATCATGAATATCCAATCTGGTATAGGATTCCTTCAACTGAACTAGACTTGACTATCTTACTGTGATTGGTGTGTCACCATATAAAATGCTAAAAACTCTCAACAACAAATTAAAATTATGTAAAATTTCATCATATGAGCATGACATCCTGAATACTCATAAGAGGTATCATCAAATGTATTGTACATGGCAGAAAATATAATATGATGGAACACGATTCAACCTCGGCAAGACAAAAGTTATTGCATGAGTGTTGTATTTCAAAAGAAACAAAATAGGCAAGTGGAAAAATTGTTAGTCATCTTTGAGATTTTCAATTTCATGCTAAATGCCCACTTCCAAGTCCCTCTCTCTCACTTGTATGATGATACGAGACTAAGATATTAGAACCTTTCTGGATGTGTCATCCAAAGATGAATAGTAGATATATTGAACTATACCTCTACATGTTTCTTGTTTGGATCCAACTCTCCCTACTTCCCTTGTGCAACTACACTTCGTCAATAGTACCCAATTCCTGAATCAGAAATTTACTCAAAGTTGTTGGAAAATTGGCAAATATATATATATACATATAAGGATGGAAAAAATGAATCTGAGATTCAGAACCTTGAATGTCACTTAGAATCATGAAAATTGTAAATCAACATTATAAGAAAATTCTACGAGAAGGTATAGTGGGTTAGATAAACTTTTCTCCAGTAGTTCACATGTTCGTGAAGATAAATTAAAATTACCTAAAATTGTGAAACAATGCAAGAAATTCATATATAAACAGGTGCAAGTTCTAATGCCACAAGATAGTAAAACTAATAAAATTATGGTAGGAGAGAATGGGTAGTTACCTGCTTGAGAGGAAGGGAATTAGAGAGATCACAGTGAGAAGGAGAAATGCATCTCATACGATATGATGGGAAGATACATTTTTCAACCTACGGACCACATACGATAAGATAATCAATAAGCTCTATTTCTCATTCCAGAGATCACTGATTTAGTATATACATGACAACCACATAAGATAAGATGATCAAGAACTCCAAGAATTTTCCCTTTATGATGTGCATCTTGAGTATATGATTGAAAAAATCAGTCACAACAATGACAAGCATATAAACTACAATGAGATTGTTGATATCATAAGATAGAGGTGTAGACAAAACAACCATGAGGAATGATCTTAATTTGGTTGGGCCTTAATTACATGTAACCTTATCTAGATATTTGTGGTGTAGTACAACTCAATCTTAGAAATCATATATTACCTGAGTGAATCTAGAGGACACTACATTGACCTAAATGTAAGAAGTTCTAACTGAGAGGTCTATAATAAGGCTACATGCTTTATGATTTATTCCTCTAAGCTATAGGCATCTACTGATCCTTAGTGACTAAATATATTGTTTTCAAGTAAACATGTATGTATAGAAGACACTAGCTATAGGAATTACACCCTACTGAATTAACAATAAAATGTTAGAAGCAACACATGACTTGATGATCCCATGTCTGTAGGATGAATGTTAACAGACTACCAAAAGGACTACTCTAGAGGCATACTTGAAAAAAATAGGATGTTATCTTAGACATTTGTTGAAATATTAGGGATTTAAGCACTATGATTTGTTTGTTAAACCATACTCAATGAAAGCTTCTCTTCTATAAGTATGGAACACATCTAAGAGAGAACATACATGTGTCATACTAGTGATCCAATACAACTCAAACATCAGGATCTGAGCTACAAACTAGAACATAATACTTATAAAAGGGAAAATGTGTAGTAATTTCTTCCTACTTCTTCTTCCTACTTGCAGGTAGACATTAGCTGAGAATTGATGTGAAGAAATAGGGATCTAATAGAGAAAGGTACCAGAGTACCACCCAGGGAGCTTTTTCTAAATTGTCAAAAAAGCCATTGAGTCTTGTGATAAATGTATATTTATCCCTTTATTTCCATCTGTTAGATATCTTTTTAGGATTGTTTTGTTATTTATCTTCTTCATTTTGTTATTAATTGTATTAGTTTACAATTTTCTATTTATTTAGAGTTTTAAATATATTTGCTTATTTTTTTGTAGGAAAATAGCTAGGGCCACAGCTGTATGGGGCCCTGCCTATCCATATAAGTCAGAAAATGAGTGGATGGAGGCCTATGTTGATAAATTCATGAATCAAGAATCTATTAACAAAAAGGTTAAAGACTGGTGGGCTCAAAGAATGTCCCAACAACATATGACTCCACCACCCTTCTCGGTTGTAGGCCCATATTTGGATGTTTGCAATAATCATCCCATCTTGGTTGAGCCTATTGTGACCAATGTACCATCACCTCCCTAACATGCACTGATGGATTCTTTTGAAAGTCTTCCTCATCAAGAGCACTATGACCTCACTCAACCACCTCTTTTTCCACACCTGATTGAACCTGATGAGATGATTCTACCACCGCAAGAACCTTACATTACATCGTTATATTGTGAGGTGATCCCTTTTGAGCCCATTGAGTTGGGCACATGTCCTATAAAGGAATCATATCTCCCCTTCAGCATAGTAAAGGATCCAATTGATTCCATAGACATCCATGTTGATGAGATATTTTATGAAGAAGAGATGGAGAACTCCCCAATAGAGATGGAACAACCTAGATTGATCATTTTTTATAATTATTACGACAATTATGCCATTTGTGAGTCTTCCACATCAAATCCACTGGCTTCCATTTATGGGGTAAATGATCTGGACGCACCTTGTTGCATAATCCACCAAGAAGACGTACATCCCCATATGATTGTTTACTCAGCTAAAAAACTAGTTCTTATTATACATGCACCATCTTCATTACATGTAGATCCAGGCGGCAAAATGATACTTGAGCCAGATTCTCCGTCTGATCATCCACATCTGACACTACATTTGTTACCCAACTTGTACCTGCCAATCTCCCCCAATCCACATTCATCTCCAACACTGCTTTCACTGTTGAAGGAAGATATCTGGATCCTACTCGAAGGACTACTGTGACTACCCATCCATTGGTTGTACCATGAAGCTCCTCTATTCAAAACCCCAGCCATCATCGACAATCCCTTCAGATGGACATATTTTGAGCTACCAGGACCTCCTGGTGAACCCAACAAATTTCTTCCCTCCATCTCAGGTTTGGGTTTTGCTCAGGATGAGAAAAAATCTAAGTCCAGGGTGGAGGTGGGTGGTATGATTCTATTCCACCCCCTTATCTTTTTATTCTTGCATTATTTCCACTTTTTTTTTATTTTGCATATAGTTGCTTTGTTCATGGCCATTATCTAGTCAGCCATATTTTTATTTCTTTTGTTGTAGAATGGCCTTTATCTAGTCGTCCAATATGAATAGATGGTTATCATGGTACCCCTTTGAATTTAGTAAACTTTTTGCAAAGACTATTACAAATTACCATGTCTGAAACCACCATGTCACCTCGGACCCCTAATAACATCACTCCTCAAAACATTTGGCAAGTCAAAGGAATCGATCAGAACCAAGCATAATTTTCCCTATATTTAAGCAATGGATTATCGTGTTATAAAATTTGTATCATTTGATTTATAGGAATACTCTAACTAGAGCAATGAAACTCTCTGACAAAAATATATAAAAAAATTAAAAGTTATAAGAATAAGAATATCTCTTCCTTCCTTCTATTTTTTTCTAAAAAAGAGAAACAAAAAATCACCACCAGGCAAAAATCAAGTCTGGGGTGGCATGCTTCCTAAAATAAAAACTGCATACCCCACAAAGGGGCGTACCATCAAAAGATGCCAAAAGTGCACATAAAAAAAATTGTGACCAATGTAGCCACAACTCGATAAATTCATATCCCGAGTCGAATAGAGGAGGGATCAATATATTTTCGTCACTTCTTTCTTTGTTTTCACACCCCCCAAATTCATCCTATTCTGTTGCAATAACTAAAAAAAGAGTAATAAAAATTGAAAGTGTCAAAGTGAAAGTAAGACGATGCCTATTTTCTACAAATTCTTATTTTAGAACCTAGATTTGACAATTGTTTTGATATGGTATAAAGAATTTTATGCTATGTGGTTCTAGGAGATTGGGTCACTTGGCCAAAATTTGCAGGTGAGGACTGTAGTGATGTTATTAAGTTGAGGATGGCATATTGTGAGTATAAATTAGAATTTATTTGTGATTTTATTTGCTTGAGGACAAGCAAAGATTCAAGTCTGGAGTATTTTGATAAATGTATATTTATCCCTTTATTTCCATCTTTTAGATATCTTTTTAGGATTGTTTTATTATTTATCTTCTTCATTTTATTATTAATTGTATTAGTTTGGAAAATTTCTATTTATTTATATTTTTAAATATATTTTCTTACTTATTTTTTAGGAAAATAGCTCATGAGTAAATTCCTCTAGAAGATATTTTTGTACAAATTCCCGCAGTGTCTAACTTCAATATATACCTTTCACCAAAATTGGAATAACTCCCACATCCCAAGGCGGAATTTAATGTGCAAGTATGAGTTGGAAAGATAATTCAATTATATACAGGAAAAACATATTTTCGGACCGCTTCCAAATTTATGACGGACCAAAAAATACACTCGAAATCACTATTGTGGGAAATTACTGCAAAAGGAATGTAAAACAATCAATTGTTTCCTCTATTGAATAGATCCAGAAAGTTAATAGCCACCGTCGGCCATTTCTTTTGACCTAAACCTAATGTATACTCCCTCCTTCTCCTATAAAAGGAGGGGCACTTCGTCCTCCTTGGGCATCTTGGTTTTTCACTTTTGTACTAGCATTCTCGGAGCATCTTATTCTTGTATTCCCGTAGTTCAGCTATAAAGAAATTTCATTTCTTGAAGCATTGTTCATTCTTAGATTATTCCTCGACTCTTTTATTCTTATTTAGATCTAGAACTCCTTTTCCCTTCATTTAGTTCTGGAGCAAGGAATTAAGAACCTGGCCATTTCATTGTCTCTAGCATAAGGATTAATTTCCTATTTTGGGCTAGACTATGGCCAATGTACTTTCTTCCTCCATCTCCCCCTTCTCCTCAACTATGAGTGAGTAGTTCTATATCGAGGCAAGGGGAATAGCCCCTTAGCCATGGTTTGATCGAATTAGTTTGAATTGATTCCCTTAGACGGTGATTGGTTTATTAAATCGATAATCTAACGAAGTAATTACTCGCTTAGATTCATATGTTAACCCAGATGGAAATGACCATAGAAATCTGGGTTTAGAATGATTAAACCAATTCACATAGAGATTTTGATGTGACCACAGATTTATCTCTTTTTGGATGATGAACCAGGAAACATGGGCACAGGGACCAATGGGCTCATTAGGAGTTCATCTTTTGTGTTTCTTTTGTGATTCACATGTTGTCACCTATTGTCGATTAATAGTTAATTCACGTTCTTATCATGGCTAAGGTTGTGAACAACCCAAAAGCCTCAATTCTCTCCCTTTGATTTCAAACATCGTTTGATTCACTTTCTTTACTTCCAAGTCTTTCCCTTCATAAGTTTATTTGTGCTAACAATCATTTCATTTTTCCTTGTGACAGGGGCAAAATTTATTCTTGTTGGTTACAATATTATCTTATATTTCTTTCTTGCATTAGTGTAATCAATCAAATCCCCAACCTGACTTTTACTTTCCGTTATAAATGTGAAAATACAAAAAAAATAAGTTATTCAAATAATTGGGTTTTTAAGAAACAATCTTTCAAAGTTTTCCTTTGGGATTCGACCCTTTCTATACTAGCCTTAACCAAAGAGTTAAAAAGATTAAACTCTAAGATTAACAATCTTAGTGATTGGTGTGTTAAGCGACCCATGTCATCTTGTTGAATAAACTTCTTTTGTTATCTAATTTTTAAAATAAAAGCATAAGAACTTTGCAACATATATTCTCTCTCTTGAAATTTTGTTCTAGAATGTCAAATCAGATGCCTCTTTGTCATAAATCAAAATCAATATCAATATATGGTCATGCCTCTATGATAAGGAGAAGGTAAGTAAACAACCCATAGCCTTGAAACATATCTCAAATTTAAATAGAAACTACCAACTTGCTGTATGAGCCATTGTACAAATAATTGTCTAATGACTATACATTGAAACAATAATGATTGAAATGTATGGAAGAACAAAAACCCCAAAAAGATTCATGTATTATTTTCATTGGGGAACAAGTTCAATTTTACATTTTGTATTTCTGTGGAAAAAAATTGTACAAGACAGTCTTTCTTTACATTCTATGGAAAAGCTAAACTAACCAAATAGAAAATAAAAAAGAAAACAAGGGCCCAAACTTGTAGCACAGTCTTCCATCCAAGACAGAACAACACCTCAAAAAAAAGCTAAAGAAGGCAATGGATAAAAGCAAGTCAAAAATACTACCACAGACTAGCAAGTTACAATAGAACTGCTAAGAGGATATCATGATTCCCTTAGGGGTTTTCTTCTTTTCAAAGTAACAATATGATGGGTGTGAAGTTTCAATGATTCATATAATGCCAAAACCTCCAAATTATAGAAATCTGAGAAGTAAAGCATTCATACAACTATTCTGATAATCTGCGCACATTTTCCATGATCTCATACAAATTTACCTGAAACATTCAATCCTCTAATTATAACATATCTGTAGATCAACATACTTAGGGTCATGTGACCATTATTAAAAAACCAACCTTCGCCAACAAAAGTAATTTTACCGATTGAAAAATAATAACATAGCTCAAAATGGTCAAATCAATAAATTAGACATCGTCCATCCTCGAATGAGAATAACACAAGAAAATAGGATTCAAAGGTAATCTCCAAGATTGATTGTAACTAATACAAACATAATGAGAATAATACAAGAAAATAGGATTCAATGGTCCAGACATTACAACCAAGAAAATGAAATAATGAATAATACTACAATATGTGCAACATCCACATTTATTTAAAACCAACTAAATGAAATAATGAATGACTGACTTCTATTTTATCTAAATCCTATCAATTCATATGATATGTGAATCTTGGTATCAATCAAATGAGTGATATTCGTGGTTTCCACGTATCCAAATGGTTCACCTACAATGATGAAGAAAAAGTTAAGAAGTACACTTCTTGTATTATGATTAATTTAGAAATTGTTACCTAGACAATGAGTAATTTCTTTGGCCAAGATATCATTGTCCCTATTAAATCCTCAATGACTTGGTGTTGACCAAAAGGCCCAATCAATTGCTCTTAAGGTTGGACTAGTACAGTAATTGACACGACATCAAATGTGGAACCCAACATTGCTCCTCCTACGCCATAGGTTGGACTTGCAAAAGTAATGTGTCCTTGTGCTACAATTGATTTTCCATCATCAAAACTTAACAAGGAAATGACCTTAAAATTAAAAAAAATTTGTCAAATATTATTCATACCAAAAGTTACGATTAAAAATGTTATCAATAAATGTTTGGATATAATAATAAGTCTTTCAGTAATGGGTGTTCTGCTACTCGATTGATTTGGTTTGGGTAGTCTTTGATTGATGGTCCTTGTGATATTCAACAAAATAAATTAGTGACTATAATAAAATCAACAATTGTAAATATCACTATATAAGAATTTGAACATTTATATCATTGGAGTGCAACAAACCACTCACATTAGAATTTCTCAAAAGCATAGCTTCAATATTTTCTTATCTTTTCTTCATATCTAACAACTCCATTTTTTGAGCCTCGTAAATCTATTTTTGAGCATCAATTACATGTTCTAAGTCTTTGATTTTATTATCGAACCCCTCCACATATGAATGATGATACTCATGCATTGCATGTTTTACAGGAATCTTCTTTGAGCCAAAAATCTAATCAAATATCTCATCTTCATTGATATTTTCTTCATTACTTGCAAGTGTTGCATTCAACTTGTCCTACATTACAATAGTAATGAGATTTTTTTTAATGAAAAATATATTTATTTATTGATTACTTACAATTAGTTCTACAGATATTGCATCCACGACAGTACCATCCTTCTTCAAATGGATGGCCTTAAACAAGTCCAATATGCTGACATTGCCAGCATATATGAGCATAGTAGTATGAAATTTTAACTCACATTTCAACTAAAAGATAACTCACAGTAGCCTTAACGCAAGCATACAACATCGATCCCAATGTATGTCTCGTCATTACAAATGTTCTGCTCATAATGTTTTTAGCCCTCCTCAACTATATATAATGAATTATAATATAATTATATACAATATACACTGTTGAATTCTACAAATTTAAAGAATAAATTATTTTATCTTTCCATCATCAGAATGCCAAAAATTCAAAAGAAAATTCCATTGATAAGGATCAACATGGGAGGGGCAATCATTATGTCAGTCAGATTTTTCTTTATGACGCAAATATTGGTTTTTATATATCCTCTTTGAAGTTTCTCTAATAATCCCTCACCATACAAAAAACTAAATTCTTCCCCTTTATGTCGATAACAAACTTGGTATGTAACAAAAGAAAAATATTTTTAAATGTATTTCATAATATTATATTAAATCTCCAAGACTAGAATTACCATCACATATTTCCATATAGAGGTTTTGTTTTTTGCAGGTACTTGTCACCAATCAAGATAGTTTAATGGTGCAAGATTAAAATTTCTAGCAACAGTTCCTAAAAAAGAAGATAGGTCATTTTGATGTGGTCATATTGGATCTCCATTCTCATCCAAAGTAATAGGTAACCTTTTATCCCCTGTCTTACCCCATAATTAGATACACTTCGAATAGCCCCTTATTTTTTTATTCGTAGCTCCCCCTAAAAATTAGGAATATGACGCAAGCATTGATAAGAATATACATACAAAAATTTAGATAACTAATAGTTTGTAAAAAATATAATGTCCATCTTTATCTAATTTTTTTACCTTCACTCTCACCAGGATCAGCAGTAGGAGAATCGGCAATAGAATGTTGATCTTTATCTAAATTTCCAACATTTAAATTATCAACTTCATCCTCTTGATTGTTACTAACATCATTTACCAAATGTTGCATACTTGCTCCTACAGGAACTCCTTGATGACTTCTTTTTTCTAAGTGCTTTTTAGAATGATGGCCTTCTCTAGCATTATTTGAGATCACCACCATATGGCTTTTACAAATGGTACCAACTCCATAATTTGACACAGAGGGATTCTTTTCTTTTGCAAGGTTCACAAAAGCACTTTTGTTGTTCTTTGCAGCTGATTTTTTTGCCATAGTTTTACTATTTGTAAGTCCTTCTTTTGGAATTGAACACCCCCAATCAACATTTATCAAACCAAGATATCCACCTTTTGGTTGTTTGGAAATACCTACAACTAAAATGATGACATTAGTGGTTCTAAGAAAGATATCAAAGGATGTAGTAATTTGTGATTTTACCTATCATACTCCCATGACTTACTCCTTCATTGCAGACATCGTAAGTTTGTGGGGACAGTAGATGACTGCGTCTTTTCATTCTCCTAACAACACAATTCATATAAAAAAATTGAATTACAAATTGAAACCATGGCATAAATTATACAATTATAGTCCTTAAATCATAAAAGAAAATTCAATAATATTCATTTTTGTTGATCAAGCCAACATTCAACAAGAAAATAAATATAAAAGATTAACTCATAAGAAAATATTTGTACAACAAATGCATAGAGAATACATGACATTTTACAAATCAAATGATGACAAGATTGGTTCCAAAATTTGACATAATGAATAAAACAAAAAGAGATACATAAGATTAATGTTTGTGCTCATGACCCCCATCATAAAAATGTCACACCCTCCATGGCTTTGCTGACTAAATCAAAGTCATCACAAATGCCACTTAAGATATCTTCCAATTCACTTAAAGTATTATCTTCATATAAGCAGGTTCCATCCATGAAATTGTCAATAAACGTCTCCTCCATGTCATAAGTATCACGAGGTGTAGTCTGCACAACAAAGCTCCAACATTTTTCATTTATGTATGTCACATAAAATACTTGTTGTTCTTGGGAGGCTAATGCAAACAGATGGTCAGTTATAGAAATATATTTTAATTTGACCATTGTGAAGTCATTTTTATATTTTTTGATGTCTTTATTTGTATTGACCTAGTCACATTTGAACAATACAACCTCAAGTTGCTCGTAATAACTGATCTCAAAAACATCTCTTAATACGTTGTTGTAGGTAAATTGGGCGGCTCGGGCCCGGGTGAAGGAACTGCGAGAGGGTGACAGGAACACTGCATATTTCCACCAAAAAGCAACGAACAGGAAAAGACAAAATCATATCTCTGGGCTAGAGGATGAGCACGGGGTGATGCATAAAGATGAGGGGGAGATAAAAGCAATCATTCTGAGTTACTTTGAAAAACTTTTCCAAACGTGTTCTCCTACGGGTTTTGAAGAGGCAACAAAAGGGTTGCGGAAACTGGTTACGGATTCCCAAAGGGAGGAGTTAGAAAGGGATATCGAGGATGAGGAAGTATGAATAGCGGAAAACAAATGCATCCTAGTAAAGCACCGGGACCTGATGGTTTAAAGGCAATGTTCTATCAACAACACTGGGCGACGGTAGGGAAATATGTGGCGAGTTACATCAAAGGTTGGTGGAAAGGAGAAAGAAGTATAGGAGAGTTCAATGAAACGCTGGTTGTGCTTATTCCAAAGACCGAATAGCCCAAATCCATGGGGGAGTTTAGACCCATTAGCCTATGCAATGTGATCTATAAAATTACATCAAAAGTGATGACAAACCGCCTGAAATCAATTATGGATTGTATCATTTCTAAAAATCAAAGCGCCTTTGTCCCGAGGAGACTGATAACTGATAACGCCCTCATTGCTTATGAAGTGTTCCATTATATGAAGAGAGATAAGAGACAGAAAAAGGGTAGCTTGGCGCTGAAACTAGACATGTCCAAAGTATATGATAGAGTTGAGTGGGATTTCCTTGATGAGGTGATGAAGAAGACCGGGTTTGGGAGTCACTGGAGGAACTAGGTTAGAGACTGCATATCATCCGTCCAGCACGCATTTTCCGTAAATGGAGACAGGACGCAAAGAACAACGCCATCACGTGGACTACGCCAGGGTGACCCTCTTGTCCCTTTTCTTTTCGTATTATGTGCTGAAGCTTTTTCTACGTTACTTTCCACTGCTGCCCGCGATTCCCAACTACACGGGATCCGCCCGTGTAGGGGAGCGTCATCTATCTAACATCTTTTTTTTGCAGATGATAGTATTCTTTTTGCTAGAGCCACCCATGCAGAGTGCCTAAAGATAGCTGAAATTATCAGTCAATATGAACAGGCATCGGGTCAGAAGATCAATCTATCTAAGACAGAGGTGGTGTTTAGCAAGGGAGTTCCGGTGGAAAGGAGGAATGAGATGAAGCAGCTGTTGGGTGTCAAAGAGGTGGACAGACACGCTAGTTACTTAGGCCTACCAACAGCCATGGGAAGGTCCAAGAAGCAGGTGTTCAGTTTCATCAAAGAAAGGATATGATGGAAGCTTCAGGGTTGGGAAGAAAAACTATTGTCAAAAGCTGGGAGAGAGGTCTTGATTAAAACAGTGGCGCAGGCCATACCCATGTACATTATGAGCATTTTCCAGTTGCCAGCAGGAACTAAAGACGAGATATAGAGAGAATGGTAGCTAGATTCTGGTGGGGTGTAAAGGATAAGGAGAGGAAAATAGCATGGATGAGTTGGGAGAGAATGTGCGAACCGAAGCGTCGTGGAGGGCTTGGTTTTAGGGACTTTCAAACCTTCAATCAGGCTCTATTGGCACGACAGTTATGGAGAATGATCACTCATCCAGAGGCGTTAGCAACCAGAGTTCTAAAGGCCAAATATTTCCCAAGAACGTCTATTTGGGAGGCTAGGAGAGAGCATGCACCGAGCTACACATGGAGAAGCCTTTGGGGAGCAAAGGCACTGCTAAAGGAAGGCACGCAATGGCGAGTGAGAGAGGGGATAGATGTGAGCATATGGCAGGATATATGGCTGCCGGGACAGACGGAAATGCTGGAAAATTACAAACAAGAAAATGGCCCTACTTATGAAGTGGTCCGAGAGCTTATGACGGAGGAGGGGCACGGTTGGGATGGTGACCGAGTCCGGGAGTGTTTTCCGGATGACATAGCCAGGAGAGTATGTTCTATACAACTGAGCTTGAGGAAGCCCAAGGATACATGGATGTGGTGGCCTGCAAAGAATGGTGAATTCTCGGTGCGATCTGCGTATTGGCTGGGCTTGCTAGGGATAGAGGAAGCAAGACGGTACCGGAGCCGACAAGACAACATGTTGTGGAAGAGGATATGGCATGCAGGATGGTGTCAAAAGATTGCACATTTCTTATGGAGGATTTGCACGGGATGCTTAGCGACGTTAGACCGGCTGTTTGATAGACACTGCATTGACGATGGTACCTGCAAGCTATGTGGTTCGGAAAAGGAAACCATTACCCACATGCTCTTCCGCTGTCCGAGTGCAACTGAAATATGGGAACAAACACCATGGGAGACTCAAGAGCTGATGGAGGAGTACAAGGACGTGGAGGTAGGTGTAATGATGGAGGCCATGCTAGATAGACCTCCACGAGGGAGACGGAAATAGTGGTGGCTGCTATGTGGGCTGCATGGCGGGTGAGGTGCAAGAGAACTTTTCAGGACAATGGGATTCAATGTTGCTACATATACCGAGAGGCTCTATCGGTGGTGAAGGCGGGGCGTGCAGCAAACAGCAAGCAAAGGGCATTAGATGAAGTAGCTCGGACGACTACACACCCAACGGAAGACAATGTGCGAGTGGGTATCCAGCAGAGGGAAACAAGGGCAGAGGCGTGCGCGGGGCCGTCGGGGCACGGGCAACCGAACCAGCATAGGGATGGGAGTGAGGCCGAAGAACAGCAGGGTGTGGAGGCGAGGGATGATGGAGCAGACAGTAGAAGAAGGAGCAGCTGGGTGAAACCGGCAAGAGGAAGGATAAAGCTTAATACTGATGGATCAGTAGGGGACGACGGGAAGGCTGCTGTCAGGGTGGTGGCTAGAAACGACGTGGGCGGGCTGCTGGGAGTGCTGGGAAAGAAGGTAGAGTGGGGAAACGGCGTCGCCACCATTGAAGTGCTGGCTGTTCGTGAAGCACTGGTGTGGGCGAGGGAGCTAGCCTTCGATCAAGTGGAGATCAAAACAGACTCCATGGACGTAGTCTATGCATGCAACAGCAAAAAGAAACGGCGGGATTACTTGGGACTTTTTGCTGAGGACATTGGCTCGATCAGTAGGATGTTTTCTTTCTGTAGTTTATGTTATGTCAGTCGTAAGGGTAATAGGGTCGCCCATGAGGTGGCCAATTCAGCTCGTAGAGGTCTAGCTGATAGTTTCTCTTTTTTTCAGTCATTACCTTCAAGTCTTTTGTCCTTTGTAAACCTTGATTTATGTCTTTAGTAGTTTTTTTGCGGGGAGCCCCAATCATAGGGCTTCCCGCCCTCCCTCAAAAAAAAAAGGTAACTTGACCCATTACAAGATTTTTATCCTTGGAGCTGGCAAAACTTTCTATTTGAGCATTCACCATGATTCCACCATTTTGTGGTTTTTTTCGCATTCTTGATCTTTGGTGTGAAATATATAACCATTTGTTACATATCATGTATATTGTATTGCCATTAGTTGCAAGCATCGAGCCAACACTAAAAGGTTTGGTGACACAGTTGTTGACTTTTCCTTCTCCTCAATCTTAAAACATTATGAATTTAATTATTTATATATTTTATCATGTTAATGGAAATAACTTTAATAATACTCACATGTTTCTTAAACCATTCATTAAAGTTCTTCATATGAAGAATACTAATTTCCCATTATTGTGCACGTGGGTTGAATTTCTTCAAGTACCAAATGTGTTCCCTCCTAATAAATATGTGTAACATACCTAGACGTAAAGATGAAATTACATGTTCAAAATTAAACAATGATCTTACTTCACGAACAGATCAACTGCATCACATTTGGCTAAAAATCTTGATGTGCAGTTTTCAACATTGCGCTATCAAGAATAATCAGAGTCTTCTTTCCAAAAAGACACCCTTTATGAAAGAATATTGACCACTCATAATCATTATCTATATTGTCATCTTCCACATCATTTCTACATAATTTAGTGAACCTTGTCTCAACCCTTGAGAGATATCTCAAACTTAATGTTAAGCATTCATCTGCCAAGTAACCTTCTGCTATAGAAGCTTCTGGGGTAGCTGTATTTTGCACATATTGTATCAAAGTTTTTAAGTGTCTATAAAATGAAGAAGATATATTTCATAAGATTATCACATATGATTGAAAGTAAAGTTTGAAAAAATTCAATTCTGAGAAAAGGTTCCTCTCTATAGGGTACATCCAACGATAGAATATCAGTTTGGCTACCTTCTCTTCTTATGGAAGATGAATGACCACATGCTCCATCACATCAAAGAATGATGGTGGGTGAATCTTCTCCAAGTTACAAAGAGTCACTGCTATTGTAGATTCTAGTTTCTCAAAACTATTTGGATTTATGACTTTAGAGCATAAGTCTTTAAAAGAAATTTGACAACTCAATCACAACAGATCTAACATTTTTTTGGGCAATGCTACCTCTAAAGCTAATGGGAGAAATTGTTGCATCAATACATGATAATCATGACTCTTCAATGCCATCAGCTTTCTTTCTTTAATGTATGCATTTCAAGCTATATTAAAAGAATATTCATTAGGAACTCGAGCAAACTTCAACAGCTTACAAAATAGTTCATTTTCTTCCTTCTTCAATGTGAAACATGAAGGTGGGATGATATTTTTATTTCTATTCTTGATAATGTGAAGTTTATGTCTTATGCCCATCTCTTTGAGGTCATATCAAGAATTTTTAGTGTCCTTTGACTTCTCCATTCCTAATAGTGTGTGAATCAAACTCTCAAATACATTCTTTTCGATGTGCATCACATCAAGATTATGGCATATAAGGTTATACTTCCAGTTGGCAACTTAAAAAAAATACTTCACTTTTAACAGTGATACAGTAAATTATCTACATCTCCAGTTTGATCTCGAACTTGACTTCCAGACAGAATCTTAGGAGAACCTCTTAATTCTTCTTTTCCGTCAAATGATGAAGCATCTGTATGAAATTTATGATCCATTGGGAGGAACCTCCTACAACCCATGAAGCATGCTTTCTTACTATATGACAGTTTCCTTGAGCACGTGTCTTTTTTGTAGAAAGGACATGCAAGATACCCACTAGTTTTCCAACCAGATAGATAACCATATGTAGGAAAGTCGCTTATCATCCACAGTAAGGTAGCATGCAACTTGAATACCTCTTTACGATCAACATCATAAGTATCAGCACAAGTTTCCGACAATTCTTTAAACTCCTCAATCAATGGGTGTAAGTAGACATCTATTAGCATTCTTGGTTGAGTTGGACCATGAATAATCATAAAAAGGATAAAACTAGGAGACTTCATGCAAAACCATGGTTGCAAGTTGTATGGAATCAATACAATGGGCCAAAAGATATATGATAGACTCATAAGACCAAAAGAATTTAATCCATTGGAAGTCAACCCAAGACAAACATTGTGAGAATCAGAAGCAAACTCATCATGCATATTATCAAACATCTTCCATGCTGGAGAATATGTTGGATGTCTAAGAATTATATGACAAAGTGAGTTTTTATAGTATTTTCTCTCTCTTAAAAGTTTTATTATCAAATTTGTTGACCAAAATACCCTCATATACTTCCCTCACCCAATTGAACAAATATGTGTCTCAAATTACAAAAATATGCAAACCCTATTATGCTATGATGATAAAATACATGTGTTTATGTATTAGTAAATGAAGACATCAAACTTTCAGTTTTAGATCTCAAATTCATACCATAGTAGCATAATGACATCATAAAACTAACCCTAAAATTTATTGTGTTTAGGTCAACCAATTGGGAGTTATGATCAATGTAATTTGGTGCAATTTTCCTTTCTTTTTGACCTAGGGCCTGAGTTCTGGTCTTAATCGACCGAATAGGCTGTAATCCGGCCCATTAACAGCTGGGCGTGGACCTTTTAGTTGAGAGTCAGATACCAGCCATCCGATCTGAGGCCTTATATTCCCACCCTAATCCAAGGGCAGAGAACCCATCTTCAACCTCCCGCAAAGAGCGGGGGGAAGACAGGGAACCCGAGCCTCGTTCCCAGGCGCCACCTCAACCCCTCCCACAAAATATCTTCTAAAGAGGTATCTCCGTCTCGCCAAGATGAAGTCAACTATCCTTACCTCGACTCCCCTAAGCCTTGGAGCAGGGAGAACGACCTCCCCTTTTCTTTTTTGCTCTCACTCTGGTGGTGGCTGCAAAGCCCAGGACCCCCCCCCAGCCAACCCTAAACCTACCCGAGTGCCTATAAAAGGCCCCTAGACATCACCCCCACCTTCCTTTACCTCAATCCACTTCCTCCTGAGCTTTAACATTCCCCAGGATCTCTCGTCAACCCTAGAGCTGCCCTACGGCATAGCCGCACTGCCCCTGCTGGGTGTTCCTCCCTCTCGTCTCCTCCCTCTCATCTACCTACCTCCCTTGACTCGAAAGCGGTGGTAGAATCTGGGCGGCACCTCCTCACCCACGTCGGGAGCCTGCTGCTCCTTTTCCTACTCTCACTGGTGAGCCCTCCACTGTGACCTGGAGCCTACTCATGCGAGGAGACGCTGACCAGGTCGGGACCCAGGGTGCCAAGCGAACCAATAGTCGATCGCCACATCAGCCAAGGTCGCGGGTCAACAAAGGCCAAAGGGGGGAGCCAATTCGCACGGACACTCCAATTAGACATCGCCACGTCAGCAACCCGAGATCAAACTTGCAAGACCATGGATCAACCTGGGCCGTCAATCCAGCAGGATCCGACCGTTGATCAAGGTAAGATCCTCTTCTTCTTTTTCTTTTATTCAAGAAAATGGTTTATCTTAAGAAAATCATAGAAAATTCTAGGATTAACAGAAAATATTGAACCTATATACAATTTTGATCATAAAATTATTCTCTATCCAAATAAAATGTTATTAGGAAATAGATCCGTTGCCTTTTTAAAAATAGTTGCCTAAAGCCTAAATGACTTCCTTAATTATAATTAATTGTTGATAATAGTTTTCCTTGATAATATCTGACTGTCTACAATATATTTAACCCTAGATGAAACCATGTTTTCTAAATAACTCAAAACACTATTCTAAGATGATAAATGACCAAAGGATTAGGAGAAACCCTAGATCTAGTTTCTCTTTCTACATGGAATTAAATATATATCTTTATAACAAAATTAATATCACTAGATGATAATTAGTGATTATGATTGGTCTGAATCTTTAAAATGAACCCTAATGTTATGAATGGTTAATATGTTTAGGGTTGCTTTTCCCTTTTTTCCAACCATCTTATAAACCCTATTTTATGGAAATCTTCTAATTGATTAATTAAATGCTATCTTTTAAGAAAACTAATTAATGATGGATCAGACCTGATAATATCTCTAAACTCAATTAAAATATGTGAAATACCTAATATGGATTAAGATAACATAAAAAGGAATAATAACTAAGGACATATCTTAGTCTTTGTCACATGGACCAATAGTAATGTTGTACCCTTGCTTTCCTTGCAGGGTGACTAAATTCTTGATAGATTCTAAATCTTGGATATCTGATTTGAACAAGCAGGTATGTGGTACTATAAGTATAAGACTAGATTTCTGGTTGCCTATGATATGTAATACCTTGAATGCTCGTATTTGAATATGATTGCTTGGTTGACTAGTATGAGTTATATTTCGCCAAACCTAATGTAACATAAATAGTTATGATGGGTTGTAGCTACTAGAGCACATAGCCTGGTGTGGATGTATGTTGCCTAACATGGATGTATGTTTCCTTGGCCCATTATAGATGTATGATGATATTATATTGCCCACACTAGATGTAAGTCAAGTGCAATATGTGTAGTACACCCGCATCAAAATGATTGTAATAAAAAGGATGTTTACCTTATTTTCGTCTTAAGAAATGGATTTATCTCTCTTTTCTTCTTGTTCAAATTGTTTCCTTTATGCAACCTTATTAGTGTAACTTTTACCACGTACCAGCCCTACTGATGTTTTGTTTCTCATATTTTCTAGGTACAAGGAATAATTGACAACCAAAATGTAACACATGCTCAAAGTACCTGAAGGCACAAATAATAAGCATGGAGGATATATTGGATAGATCTATTCCACTTATCTTATTTCTTGCTAGATGTTAGTTTATTTCTTTTCCTAGTTGATGTTGAGGATGATTGAGATCCTATGTAATAAAGTTAACTTTCTCTAGAACAATATTTTCTCTCCATATGTAATGACTTTATTTTATCTACATGAATGAATGTTCGTGTGGCATTATATGATAATATGGACTAGATCTTGGATAAATCTCTGTTTTTAGTTAACTACCTTAATCTCTTATATTTTCCCTTTTGAAATCTATAGATATGAGTGCACGCATGTCTATGAATGTCACTATGGAAAGTATATAGAAATTGGGGGACGTCACAGTTGGTATCAGAGACAATGTTCACACATCAAGTCACATGAACTTCATTCGCCCTATTTGAGTCTAGGATAGTCCTGGAGTCAGGGATATGAAGGGTGGAGGTGTCTAGGATAGCATCTACCATGGGTCTGACTAAAGTCTCCGAGCCACTTAGCTTGGCAATCATGAGGCTACCTTTATGGAAGTATAAGAGTACCTGGCCAATATCCTAAGTGTCCCCTATTCTTGGGCTTACTTTAATTTAGTAACCTTCTCATCTATAGATTTTCCATCTCACCTCTTCTATAGGAAACATTTCTCCCTCTCATCAATGTTTTAAAATAATTTTTTCCCTCTTACCTCTGTTATGAGGTTAGGAAGGAGTCTCTCTATTTAGAAAATCCTAAGGATCGACTGATAAGGATTTTAGGATATCCTCCATAAATCATAACATTCAGAACATTAATTATTGATAAATGAGAATAATGAAATAGCATGTGATGATAATAAAGATAATGATGAGAATAATTGTTGAAGTAATAGACCTAATATGTTCATATTAATTATAGGATGCCTCCTAAAACTTGCAACTCAAAGGCCTCGGAGGAATCGTCCTCTAAGAAGAGAAAAGAGCCTGAAACCTCCGAAGTACCTGATCCTAATGCCACAACCAAGGAGAGATGGGAGGAACAGAAGAAAATCCTTCTAGATTTTATGGAAACCCTCACCACAAAAGGAACCCCTGAACCTAGCTCCTCTAGGAAAAAGGAGGTGACGGTGATAGACTTCATTAAGCTCAACCCTGATAGATTTTGGGGGGAATACCAACCCGAAGTCATGGACAAGGCTGAGGCATGGGTCCTTTCTATAGAGAATGCCTTCCGTACCCTAGAAGTACCCGAACAAAAGAAGGTTAAATTCGCCACCCATTTACTTAAGGGAGGGGCGAAGATCTGGTGAGAAAATTATGGTGGGAATCGGGGAGAGGAATTAAACAACTTGGGGTGGGAAGCCTTCAAGACCCTCTTCACCGACCGTTTCATGCCCATAACTGAGAGGAAGAGGAAAGAGAAGATGTACATGGAGCTTAGGTAGGGCAGTCTCTCAGTGGTTGATTATACCCAGAAGTTTAGGCTTCTAGAATTCTATGCCCCTATCCAGACTGAGGACCGCCTCACTAAGAATTATGTAGATTGTCTCTCTCCACACCTAAAAACCCTAGTTATAGCCTCTCGTCCCTGAAGCATTGATGAAGCCCTAGACATGGCCCTTAAGAAGGAAAGGGAGTAGGGATTGCAGAAGCCTTCTAGTATGGGATATTTAGGGTTGACCACCACTGAGGAAGAGAAGTTCAAGAAGTTCCACCCCGGCCATAATAAAGGATCAGGTTAAGGAGGAGGTTCAGGGAAGAAAGAACAAAAAATAGAAAGATGATGGATTATCACAACAAATGCAAGACTTGTGGACAAGGACATGATGGGCATTGTCGCTACACCAATCCGGTCTACTACAACTGCAAGAAAGAGGGACATTTCCTTGCCAAGTGTCCTAGTGCATCTATCCTTAGCAAACCTCCAGTGGGTGCGCCACCTCCTCAAGGACACCGCAATGCTAGGGTGTTCGCAGTAATAGCAGAGGAGGCTAGGGAAAATCCAAACCAACTTGTCGAAGGTAACCTTAAATCTTTTTCATATATCTAATATCTTGTTCAAATGCCTTCAATTATTTAAAAATGTAATTATCATGTGTAGGCATTGTTTTCTTGAATGGACATCCTATTAAAGCATTATTTGACTCTGGATCAACAAATACTTTTATCTCTCGAAATCTAGCCTCAATGTTGCACTTAAATATAAGGAACTTGGGCTATATTCTGGATGTGTCAACTCCTAGTGGAAAAATATTCACTACATTATAGAAAACTGATGTCCTCCCTCAAAAATTTGAAAATCATGATATGCCTTTTGAATTCATTCTCTTAACCATGGAAGACTTTGATATTATTCTCGGCATGGATTGGCTATACACATATCATGCTCACATTGACTGTAGAAACAAGATGGTAGTTCTCTCTCAACCTCATTCCTCTCCTGTAGTGATCCCTCAGGGAAGTGGATTATGTAATAATGTAATAATTTCCACTCTCATATCTAAAGGATGTAAAGTCTTCCTCGCATTCGTCTCAGAGACCAGTCCTGACAACGGGCATGTAGAAAGACTGGAGGTGGTACGTGATTTCCTTGACGTATTTCTGGAGGAGCTTCCTGGGATGCCTCCAAACAGAGACATTGAGTTCTCCATAGATCTTCTTCCTAGAACCACTCTTATTTCTAGGGAACCATATAGGATGGCACCTATTGAGCTTATGGAGCTGAAGAAACAATTACAAGAACTTCTTAATAAGGGTTTTATCCACCCTAGTGTTTCCCCTTGGGGTGCACCTGTCCTTTTTGTTAAAAAGAAAGATGGTTCAATGTGGATGTGCATTGACTATCACATGTTGAACTAAGCCACCATTAAAAACAAGTATCCTCTCCCTCGTATAGATGACCTCTTTGATCAACTTCGTACTGCTAAAGTTTTCTCAAAAATTGATCTTCGTTCTGGCTACCATCAACTTAAGTTCAAGGACTCAGATATATCCAAGACTCATTTTTTAACTCGTTACGGGCACTATGAATTTCTGGTGATGTTGTTCGGGTTGACCAACGCACCTGGCGTATTCATGAACTTGATGAACAAAGTCTTACAACCTTATCTTGATGATTTGTGGTCGTCTTCATTGATGATATTCTGATCTATTCTGACTCTATGGAAAAACACCGAGAACATCTGAAGTCTGTCCTTGAAATTCTTCGAGCCCAGAAATTCTATGGCAAGCTTTCTAAATGTGAATTCTGGATTGACAAAGTTATGTTTCTTGGACATGTCATTTCTGGGGGTAACATATCTGTTGATCCTTCTCAAGTATCTGTTTTACTTGATTGGCAACCTCCTCGCAATCCTTCTGAAATTCAGAGTTTCTTAGGTCTGGCCGGATATTATCGTCATTTTATTCTGAATTTCTCCAAAGTGGCACTTCCTCTCACTAAGCTTACTCGGAAGGACGAGCATTTCATTTGGTCAGTTGCTTGTGAGTCTAGTTTCCAAGAGCTCAAGCAAAAGTTGACATCAGCACTTGTCCTTGTTCTACCATCTGCCAATGAAGGATTTGTGATATTCACCGATGCTTCCCGACATGGTCTAGGGTGTGTCCTATAGAAGAACGGGAAAGTAGTGGCCTTCGCTTCTAGACAGCTGAAACCCAATGAATTGAATTACCCTACACATGATTTGGAGTTAGCTATTGTCATCCATGCTCTCAAAATATGGAGGCACTACTTGTATTGGGCAATGTTTGATATCTTCACCGACCATAAAAGCCTCAAGTACATTCTGACGCAAAAGGATTTGAATTTGTGACAACGACGGTGGATCGAGTACCTGAAGGACTACGACTTTATCATTGGCTACCATCCAGGTAAGGCCAATGTGGTTGCATATGCTCTTAGTAGGAAAAGAGATATTTGTGCATCCCTGTCTGTACCCGAATGGAGAAACATGGAGGATCTAGCAAGCTGGAGACCACAATTCCTGGCTGATCGTATGCATGTCAATAACATTTCTATCACATCCAACCTGCATTCTGAACTTCTGGAGGCACAAAAAGCTAATCCTGAGCTCGCAGAGCTCTCCTCTCTCCTGGATAAACCTCATACACATCTGTCTGTGGGTCTTGATGGTGGTCTTCGATACAAGAACTGTATGTGGGTCCCTGAGCAGTTAGCTGTAAAGACAACCATTCTTAGTGAGGCACATGGGTCCAAGTACACAGTTCATCCCGGCACGACGAAGATGTACAAAGACCTACAACGTCAGTTCTGGTGGAGAGGCATGACGCACGACATTGCATATTTTGTATCCAAGTGTCTCACATGCCAGAGAATCAAGGCTGAGCATCAAATACCAGGTGGTCTACTGCAACCCCTCGAGATCCCAGAATGGAAATGGGAACATATCACTATGAATTTTATAGTGGGATTACCCCGGACAAGGAAGGGGTATGACACTGCATGGGTCATCGTGGATCGTCTCACCAAATCAGCTCATTTTCTACATGTGAAGACTACTACAAAAGTTTTTGAGTTGACCGACCTTTATATACGGGAGATTGTACGTCTGCATGGGGGTTCCAACGTCCATTGTCTTGGACCGGGACCCGAAGTTCACCTCAAAGTTGTGGAAGCAGGTTCAAGAGGAATTGGGCACAAAACTGAACTTCAGTACAACATACCATCCACAGACATATGGACAGTCAGAACGAACGGTGTAGATTCTGGAGGATCTTCTACGAGCTTGTATGCTTGGATGGGAAGGCTCATGGGACCATTACCAAACTTTAGTTGAGTTCGCCTATAATAATAGTTATCAGGCACGTATTGGGATGCCACCATACCAATCTCTCTATGGCCGACCGTGCAGACCTCCATTACATTGGGACGATGTCGGAGAACACACCTTGATGAAATCCGATGAGATGCAATTGTATGCAGATAAAGTTGCACTGATTAGACAGAGAATGAAGAGAGCACAGGATAGGCAAAAATCATATGCATATGCTCATCGACAGGAACGTCAGTTCAAGGAAGGTGATCATGTCATTCTGAAGATCCGACCTATTCGAGCTTTGGCCAAGAATAAGGGAAATCTCAGTCCTCGTTATGTGAGACCCTTCGAGATTCTTGAAAGGTTTGGAGAATGTGCCTATCATCTTGCTTTTCCACCTCAATATAGTGATATGCATAATGTTTTTCATGTATCTAACCTGAAGCCTTATGTCAAAGACCCCAGTCACATTCTGAATCATGAGCCTCTTGAGCTGAAAGATGATCTGTCTTATGCTAAGTCACCAGTCAAGATCCTCGATTTAAAGACAAAGGAGCTTCGCAATAATCGGCGTATAGATATGGTGAAAGTTCTCTGGAGTCACCATGATCAAAACGATGCTACATGGGAGCTCAAGTCCGAAGTTGAGCGGAAATATCCACATCTCTTTCAGGCTGCTTGAATTTTGAGGGCAAAATTCTTAAAAGGAGGGGAGAATGTGACAAAGTGAGTTTTATAATATTTTCTCTCTCTTAAAAGTTTTATTATCAAATTTGTTGACCAAAATACCCTCATATACTTCCCTCACCCAATTGAACAAATATGTGTCACAAATTACAAAAATATGCAAACCCTATTATGCTATGATGATAAAATACATGTGTTAATGTATTAGTAAATAAACACATCAAACTTTCGGTTTTGGATCTCAAATTCATACCATAGTAGAATAATGACATCATAAAAGTAAGCCTAAAATTTTATTGCGTTTAGGTCAACCAATTGGGAGTTATGATCAATGTAATTTGGTACAATTTTCCTTTCTTTTTGACCTAGGGCCTGAGTTCTGGTCTTAACCGACCAAATAGGCTGTAATCCGGCCCATTAACAGCTGGGCGCAGACCTTTTAGTTGAGGGTCAGATACCAGCCATCTGATCTGAGGCCTTGGATTCCCGCCCTAATCCAAGGGCAGAGAACCCATCTTCAACCTCCCGCAAAGAGCGGGGGGAAGACAGGGAACCCGAGCCTCGTTCCCAAGCGCCACCTCAACCCCTCCCACAAAATATCTTCTGAAGAGGTATCTTTGTCTCTCCAAGACGAAGTCAACTATCCTTACCTCGACTCCCCTAACCCTCGGAGTAGGGAGAACGACCTCCCCTTTTCTTTGTTGCTCTCACTCCGACGGCGGCTGCAAAGCCCAGGACTCCCCAGCCAACCCTAAACCTACCCGAGTGCCTATAAAAGGCCACTAGACATCACCGCCACCTTCCTATACCTCGATCCACTTCCTCCCGAGCTTTAACATTCCGCAGGATCTCCCGTCAACCCTAGAGCTACCCTGCGGCGCCGCCGCACTGCCCCTATTGGGCGTTCTTCCCTCTCGTCTCCTCCCTCTCATCTACCTACCACCCTTGACTCAAAAGCGGCGGTAGAATCTGGGCGGCACCTCCTCACCCACATTGGGAGCCTTCTGCTCCTTTTCCTACTCTCACCGGTGAGCCCTCCACCATGACTTGGAGCCTACTCATGCGAGGATACGCTGACCAGGTCGGGACCCAGGGCGCCAAGCGAACCAATAGCCGATCGCCACATCAGCCAAGGTCGCAGGTCAACAAAGACCAAAGGGGGAGCCAATTCGCACAGACACTCCAATCATAGATCGCCACATCAGCAACCCTGGATCAAACTTGCAAGACCTTGGATCAACCTAGGTCGTCGATCCAGTACGATCTGACCGTTGATCAAGGTAAGATCCTCTTCTTCTTTTTCTTTTATTCAAGAAAATGGTTTGTCTTAAGAAAATCATAGAAAATTCTAGGATTAGCAGAAAATATTGAACCTATATACCATTTTGATCAGCAAATTATTCTCTATCCAAATAAAATGTTACCAGGACCTTGATCCGTTTACTTTTATAAAAATAATTGCCTAAAGCTTAAATGACTGCCTTAATTATAATTAATTGTTGATAATAGTTTTCCTTGATAATATTTGACTGTCTACAATATATTTAACTCTAGATGAAACCTTGTGTTCTAAATAACTCAAAACACTATTCTAAGATGATAAATGACCAAAGTATTAGGAGAAATCCTAGATATAGTTTCTCTTTCTACATGGAATTAAAGATATATCTTTATAACAAAATTAATATCACTAGATGATAATTAGTGATTATGATTGGTCTGAATCTTTAAAATGAACTCTAATGTTATGAATGTTTAATATGTTTAGGGTTGCTTTTCCCTTTTTTCCAACCATCTTATAAACCCTAGTTTATGGAAATCTTCTAATTGATTAATTAAATGCTATCTTTTAAGCAAACTAATTAATGATGGATCAGACCTGATAATATCTCTAAACTCCATTAAAATATGGGAAATCCCTAATCTGGATTAAGATAACATAAAAAGGAATAATAACTAAGGACATATCTTAGTCTTGGTCACATGGACCAATAGTAATGTTGTACCCTTGCTTTCCTTGTAGGGTGACTAAATTCTTGATAGATTCTAAATCTTGGATATCTGATTTGACCAAGCAGGTACGTGGTCTTATAAGTATAAGACTAGATTTCTGGTTGCCTATGATATGTAATACCTTGAATGCTCGTATTTGAATATGATTTCTTGGTTGACTAGTATGAGTTCTATTTCACCAAACCTAATGTAACATAAATGGTTATGATGGGTTGTAGCTACTAGAGCACATAGCCTGGTGTGGATGTATGTTTCCTAACATGGATGTATGTTTCCTTGGCCCATGTTAGATGTATGATGATATTATATTGCCCACACTAGATGTAATTCAAGTGCAATATGTGTAGTACACCCACATCAAAATGATTGTAATAAAAAGGATGTTTACCGTATTTTCGTCTTAAGAAATGGATTTATCTCTCTTTTCTTCTTGTTCAAATATTTTCCTTTATGCAACCTTATTAGTCTAACTTTTACCATGTACCAGCCCTGTTGATGTTTAGTTTCTCGTATTTTCTAGGTACAAGGAACAATTGACAACCAAAATGTAACACATGCTCAAAGTACCTGAAGGCACAAATAATAAGCATGGAGGATATATTAGATAGATCTATTCCACTTATCTTATTTCTTGCTAGATGTTAGTTTATTTATTTTCCTAGTTGATGTTTAGGATGATTGAGATCCTATGTAATAAAGTTAACTTTCTCTAGAACAATATTTTCTCTCCATATGTAATGACTTTATTTTATCTACATGAATGAATGTTCGTGTGGCATTATATGATGATGTGGACTAGATCTTGGCTAAATCTCTGTTTTTAGTTGACTACCTTAATCTCTTATATTTTCCCTTTTGACATCTATAGATATGAGTGCACGCATATCTATGAATGTCACTATGGAAAGTATATAGAAATTGGGGGACGTCACAAATTCTATCCTTGTTACGAATTTCATCATGCCCCCACATCAGGGGTGACAAATTCAAAGACATAAACAATCTCTTCAGCCTAGGAGTCAAGGAAAGTAGCGTTGAATTTTACAAGGAACTCATTTCTTCTTCGTATGAATATTTTCTAGTCCTGCTTCATCAATTCCTATATATTTATACCTAGAAGCACCACATTTTTTGGGCATGAAGTCTTATCTGCAAAATCCTTTCAATATAAAATGTAGTGTTTTATGCAAGCATCGATTTTATCATAGTCAAGTCCAAGGTCCCTGATTATTTTTCTGAATTCATAATAAGAGTCCGACAACGTCTCACCCTCTAGAAGCAATTCCTTCAAAAGCTCAGGAACCTCAAAAAATGACTTATTGCTCCAATTATTGATACATTTTATGTAAAACAACCTCACTACGTTGTGCAATTTAGAGTACTTATTACTTCCAAGGTACAACTCCTCTATAGTAATCTTTAACAGTTTGTAAAATTGCTCAGCTTTTGCATCATCAAAAAATGCAAACCCATGGTCATCGTCTTCCATATTCTCTCCATCATGTGACACTCGATACGCATCATGCAACATGTCTCTCATGTCATCTCTTGACATGTCATTTTGTAGAGGTGGATCATTGGAACTATCAAAGGAACCCTCTCCATAAAACATCCAGTTAGTGTAGCTGGTCAAGAATCCATTCCATAACAACTGTTCAGTTGCGACTTGATGATTCTATCTATGTACATTTAAGCACATCTTTCAAGGACATAAGATAGTCCAATCTATATTGGATTTTACAAATGCATGCTCTATAAATTTATCAACCCCACATAAGTATGTCGTGCTTGTCCTATGTTCCTCATGGATCTAGCTTTTATCTATCATGACTACCTTTAACAATCAATAAAAAGCAAAGAAATTATAAGAATATAAAGTATTAAAAATCATTACATACTTAGTTTCAATACAGAAAATTTAAAATATTAATACATCATTTAATTTTAATGTAAATAATAAATTAACAATAAATATTTGTCTCCAATGCAAGATAATAAATGTTTACAAAAAACTGTTATTCTTTCAATTCAAAAAAGTTGTCTCGCATTGATGTTAAACTTTTAAATTTATGATACCGGTATTTAGACTTGTACCACTATCATGTATTAGGATTTTTCTACTTTTTCCCTTGACAAATATTGACGTCTTTTTAATAGATAAATATTTTCAGCTCTGAACTTACTCTATCAAAGGCTCTAATAGTGTATTGATTCATGAATTTAAATGCTTGTTTGGTACAAGGTTTATGTAACTATCTAGGTAGATATGAAATATGTCTTTTTTTAGGGAATTGTTAGATAATACAACAAGGGTGTGCGAACCTTATTATATATGTGGGAGAGTCTATGTGTAAATTTCCATGTTGTACTAATCTAATATATATTAACACATTTAATTGGATGCGAACAAGATCAACTTCCTAATATTGCATTTGCAATACTTATGTATCTACCCAATATATATTGTTGTCTAAGTTTTAAGAAACTACACAACAATAATAACATGCTCAAACTAGAGTTGTATATTTCCATCAGTATTGGTTCTCATAACAATAAGAAAAAAAATGCTCAAATGCTTATGTGAATCTTTTTTTATTTAATAAATCTATAAAAAATTATATAAAGAGAATTTTATAATACCATATTCATGTGTTCAGTGTGCTTATATTATGAAATCAAATGATATCATGGTGATGCATATTGACATTAGCAAAGATATTGTCTTCTAGTAAAAAAGACTAAAACTACTCCTTTCTACTACCAAATCCATTCATTGTGCTGACTCGCCATAAAGTCATTATTCCATAAAGCATATCTAACGGGAGCCAATAATTATTTGATCATATATTTTCATGCTAAGCCTAGGTGACATACAAAATTGATAGATTGAAATTTTCCACTATGTTTTCATTTCCATGAAGTATGTATAAAGAGAAAATGTGTGATTCATACAGTTGTAGATTAACATATTACAAATTTAAAAGGATTTTAAACTACCAAAAAGATGAAATTCCATACGTGGATGAGGAAAGAATAGTGACGACACCCTACACTTTCAGAAACGGTAGAATTCTAGAAAAAGGAAGCAGGGGCCTAGGAGGAGGACTAGAAAATTGAGAAACAATGCCCTTCCTGGAGACGAGGCGAGTGGCGGTCAGGTGATGAACTTCATGTGATCTCCACCTCTTATTTCCTACCCACATACGAATGTGGCACTAGCTGTAGGGGATGAGCTTCAGGTAGAGGTCCTTCCAGCAACCAGGTGGGTGGCGACCATCTAGCAAGAGCAGACGATAGCTTCAGTTGAGGGGGAGGTGGGGATGTGGAGAGATGTCAGACGACCGGTCGGGGTGTGCAGAGAACAGGCGAAGGGCTTTAGACGCCACATGAACAATAGACTCGATCTAGTGATCAGGGCATCGATCAGGGTCAGGGGGAGGGTAAACCATTCACATATTGTTTAGTATGTGGGGATAATGGGGAGAGAGTGCGGGAGTTTTTCCCTCTAAATCATCTCATTACATTTATTTTAAATACAACTAAAAGGAGTCAAAATTTGTAGCTACATCTTATTTACTGAGGTGGCTACAATCATTTAAGTTACAAAAATATATTCTATAAGTAAAATATCTCTCACTACATATAAATTTAATGTAACTGAAACAATTGTAGCTAAATCATCATTTTTTGTAGTGAGATTTTATTATTCAAATTTTAGTAGGGAGTAAATCCCCTATCGGTCCCACTCCTTACACCTAACCTAGATTAATGCTTAAGTGTGCTTTCTTTGCTTAATTAGATGCTTTAACCTTAATCTAAACCTTTGAGTTGCTTTTATAACATGTGGCATTCCTATATTTTTAGTTTGGTCCAGTTTTGTTAATGTTTGAGCTATGCATCCTTGTTTTAGACCAAATTTGCAATTTACCCATGATTGAGGGTTATCTGGCAGTTTATCACATATAGAGTGTGTTTATTGTGCCTTAGCATCATGAGAGAGAAGATTATGATGAGGGGTGCCTTATTTCATTGTTTTAACCATGGTTGATGTTGTGACATCACATGGTGATATTATGATTTCTAGAGTTTTCCTTGTTGTTGAGCTTCAACCATGCTAGGGTTTGTGTGTGTTGCGGCCGCAACACCACTATTGGAAGAGTGTTGCAACTGTAACACTTACCCTAGGTATAGCTTATTCGACCTTGGTTCTCTATTTTAGGTTTGGTCACTAAGTTTTGTCCTCTACTGGAGTGCTCAACCATGTTATGCATGGTGACCTAGTGTAGTAGTCGTTACATGGGTATCATGATGTGTTGCGAGTGAAACAAGGGTTGTAGCAGACCAACATGGTAGCTACCCTTCCTAGATAGTATCACCCTTCGATGCATGCATGTTTTATGTGGTTGAATGGTTGTTTCCTTAGTGGACAAGTGTCCTTTTGGTGCTCTCATATGTTGACACCTCAAAATCCCTTGCTTCCCTCCTACCTTGTGTATATAACTCCTCTCCTTCACATGCAAGTATCATTTTTGTCCCTACTCTTTCTCTTCTCCCTTGTGTTCATCATTGGAGCTTTTTGGACCAAAAAAGGACTGATCTTGGAGCTTTGATGGCCAATCAACCTTGCATGTGGTGATCTAGGGCTTGATCATCTCCACTGTGGTGATCTTTGGTGATCTTCTTTCTAGGTAAGTGGATTTGAACACTCAATCTCATTTTCTTTTGCACCATACCTATTCGTTCTTTGTCATGAGACTATGTTGTAACCCTAGTGTTTATCTTGAAGATCTTCTCTTCACAAGGGTCAGAGACTATGGTTTTACCATGGTGGTACCCTAGTGAGAAGAAGCTCTCTTCTTTCTTTTTCTTGTTCGGCCTAGGATTTTCACCCTCTTTTCTTGATCTTTCCTATGACCATGGTGTTCTTCTACTTGGAGGTGATCTTTTGTCCGTGGAGTTTCTCTTGGTAGGAACTTCCTTCTCTTCAATGGATATCGTGATATTTGGAGTTTGGTCTCTACATGAGGTGGTTTATCTAACTTTTTCCCTCTTCTATTATTGCATATAATCTTGCTTGCATGTTCCTAACTTCCTCTTTTAAATGTGTTAGTAAGATGCTTGATGATTTGGTGATGATCTAGGGTTTATTACTTGTAGTATTCTTGTATAGATTGCTCTATTTCCTAAACCCTAAATTCATGTAATCTCCTTCTAAGTGATGCTGAGGTGAAATTATTACATGCATCATAATCCTTGGTTTTATCACTATGCCATTGTTCGGCCATTGTTTTTTCTTGAGGTTTTGATCAAGTTTCATGAGGTGGAAGCTTGGTCTTCTCTCTCCTAGCTCGTTTCTTGTTTGTTCATGATGGATTTTTCTTCTAGGGTTTGATGTTCATGTATCTATAAGTCTTGAACATGGTGATATTTGGACTTCTTGGAGTCTAACACCTATTTCAGTCAAGCCATGTTTCCCTTCATTTTTTTGCCGACACTTTTATACGGATCGTGTGTTTGGTTTCTACTTAAGAGTTCATTGTGATTGACATACCCTTTCCCTCAAGTTGGTTTTGTTTTGGTCTAAGGGCCTCTACTTCATCTCATTTTATTCGACACACTTTGATTTGGTTGGATGGTTGCTACACATCTTTACTTGAGTTGCAATAGGTTTTGTGTAGTGGGTCGCTACCAATGTTGGTCTTTGCTTCGATTGAACCAAGTCATCTTGGTGTGCTAACGGTCTCTACCTTGAACTATGGTGATGGTCGCTACACCTAGGTAAGCATGTTGGTCGCTACAAGGTGTTCTCATGACAGTCATTACACTTGGGTGTGTGTTAGAGAGATGGTTGCTACATATATCTATATGATTAGTGGTCGTTACATATTGTTGTTTACATGATGATGATTATATGTTCAACAAATTAATGTTAAACCCTAATGTGATCCAAGAAAGTGAAAATAGAAGTATCTAGTGTGTTATGGTGATTGTTGAATTGGAAACACTAATCGACTATAAGAGAAACCCTAACATTATCCTCAAGTGTAGAGTATAATTTTTGAGTTTCCTTGATTTAATAAATTGAGATGATGCTTCTCTCTCTTACTTGTGTAATCCTAACCATGTCGATAAATGAATGCCATCGATATTGATTTCTATGGTGTATATGTGATGTGACACAAGTGATGATTATGAGCCTTGACGAGGCATGTTGAGATCATAATGATGTGATGGGTATTATGACATGATAGAGGCTTAATGCCTAGTGAATGGTGATATACTATGGTGGTGAAATGAGGGATTACTATCCTCTAGTGATATGATGATGTTGGTGGTCTTTTATGGCAGTGGTGTTAAGTGGTGAGGTGACAAGATCATGTCTCATACATTTTATATCTTCTGCAGTTGTATCATACCCTTAGTTTTATAGAATTTGTTTAGGGTTTATACGTTGTAACTTGATTGATGCTAAAAGATACTTAAATTCCTTAATTAATCAAGAAAAGCCTAATCTTGTAGCTTCTATGTGCCATAGATCCATCTTCAACTTTAGTACTTTGATGGATGGTGAAACAAGCATTCCCAAGGGAAACTTCGAGAACATACTATTGAGTATGCAAGGTGTGAATGACCATGTGTCCTTGACATCTTGATCCCAAGTGTTTGAGAATGAATGTGATCAGGTCTCGGTGATGAGTATGTGATATGATAAAGGACAACTGCGGTTGTACCTCAGTGATTGGGTTATATACCATATTTTCTAGCATAGTGACATGTACCAAAATGGGCTAGATGTTTTACAAGACCATAGCCTTTACTATGAGTTGTTGTCTCTACAGGACTATAGTTGTGACTATAAGGTTTTTTTTCAGTATTGAATGGTCGAGTAGTAAAAGAGAAGATGATGGAGTTCGTCTCTTCCATTGATCTTGTATATTACTGATTATGACTTAGTAGTAGTTAGATGGATTTAGGTGGTATGACTCAAATCCTCAGGGCATAATAAAAGATGTAATACAATCATGTAGTATATTTTCTTAGGTTCAAGTATGATTCACATTAGATGGTCTTACCTTATCTTTTGTACTAATTTCTTGAATTATAATACAATAAGAGAAATCAATTGTTATACATATTTTTCATATTTCTTCTAAAAGCATAAGATTTTCTACTTCTCAGTATGTAGATACCTAAACTTCCTAAATAGTGTTGTTTTCCTTACTTGTATCATTGAGGTTAATCTTCTTATAATGTTTAATCTTATCAGTATTAACTGCATGTGCTTATAATAGATGTTGGCAAAGAGTTATAACTCTCGTTGGTATGTTTGGTCTCACCTCGTGGGTTTCCACATCTTTTAGGTGGCCACGCATGATGACATAGAGATCATGTGGTTGAGGCTGAGTAGCAAAAGGAGCAGTAGTTGTTTGATGGTTGGACATGCCGATAATGTTTTGTAGTAGAGTTCTATGTGTCATCCCTATACTCTCAGATCCTTGGGGGTGTTCTTATCTATATGTCATTTTTTTAAATATATGGCATGTATATGTGAATAACTTGAGATATGTAATAGGTTGTGGCCAATGAGCCAGTGAAAAATGTTATGTAATAATGTTTTGGCATGAGATATGTTACATGTGGCTTTTTTGGATTTAGGTGTAATATGTTCCCACTTGAGATGGACATACAATATCAACTTTAATTTACCCTATTTTGTGGTAATGTAGTTTGTTAGTAATAATTCCACATTTTTTTAGTAATCTCACTTTGTGGCGTGTCGGGGCGTCACAATTTGGTTGGTATCAGAGTTTTAGGTTCTTTGAGTCTACAGGGACATAGGACCAGGGTTGTGTCTGTTCTATTGTCCTCCAGTATATCTTATGATAAATCCTACTTATGAATAAGAAGAAGAAGAAGAGAAGAAAAGATATCTAGAGAACACAAAGAATATGTTGTTGAGAACAGTATCTTTGCACTAGGTGGTTGTGCCACGAGGTAGGAGAGGTTTGATGGAGAACCTGAGATGCCCCAGTTTGACCCAACTATAGTGGCTAATCCTACTTTTTAGTCCATGTTTGGATAGTTCAGGGCCACAATGATGCATATGAAAGATAGAATATCTCCACCCCAAACGAGAGTGGCAGTCCCCAAGGTGAAATATTCAAATTCTGGGAAGACCTTTGAAAGGTTGAGGCATGTGGGGTGGTAGAGTATGGTGGTATGATAGATTCAGTGTATGCTACCTTATGATTTATGGAGTTGGAGAAGGCCTTCAAGATCCTTAACATCCCCAAAGATGATAAGGTGAATCATGTTGTATATCTTTTGAAGGGGAATATTGGTTAGTGATGGGCCATTGAGGAGGAGAAAAGGCCTGGAGTGGTGATCAGTTGGGAAGATTTCCGGCTGGAGTTTGTCAAATGTTATTTTCTAGATACATATTTGGATGAGAACATCATGTAGTTTGAGAAGATCTAATAGGGATATATGATGGTCAATGAGTATGAAGCTAAGTTCATGGAGCTTCTGAGATTTTGTCCTCATATGGCAACAACATACAAGGAGCGGATCATATAGTTTGAGAAGGGTTTAAGTATAGAGTTAACAGTTATGGTGTCATCTCTAGAGCATAGAGAGAATTTTTCCATATTTGTGGAGTTAGTTAGGAGGGTATAGAGATAAGTGGTGAAGAATAATGAGACAAAGGCCAAGAAGAGGCATGCACAGTATCAAGGATAGTCGTCAGGAGGCTTTAAGAAGCCTAGGTTTTCAGCACCAACATCACAGTAAAGATCGGTAGGTTAGTCTTAGTGGTCACTGAGCAGAGGTAGAGGTTGTATCTTTCAACCAGCAGGAGCCAATATTTCTACATCAATGTCAATGACAGGGCCGTCTAGGCCATGGTATGAGAGTAAGACTTTCTATAAGTATGGAAAAGTTGGGCATACAAAGTGGTTTTGTCCAATAATAGATGATGAGGTGACTCAGCATCCAAGACAGAGTTAGTAGGGCTCACAATGTTAGTAGTTTAGAAGCGGTGGAGGCCAAGGACGTGGACAAGCTTCACAAGTTGGCTCTTCTGGACAATCCAGTAGAGGAAGGGGGCAACAATAGCCAACAGGTCGATTGTATGCAATGAGTCATTCGGTAGAAGTGGTCAACCTGTGAGTTGTGACAGGTCATATGGAGTTATTTCATTCTAATTTATCTTCTTCTTGCTTTATATCTATTTTGGATGACCCAGGTGAGATGCACACTTTTATCACTCGAGAAGTGATTTCTAGTTGTTCCTTGCTTGTTAGTCATAGACGTGATAGCCTTTGTTTAGAAACCCTATTGGTTGGTTTCGCCGAGTTATGGGAGGTGTCTCTTTCCTATGTCCTTTCTTTTTCAGGACACAACATTCAAGTGGACCTCATACCACTTGACATGCATGGATTCAATGTGATCCTTGAAATGGATACCTTGGAGAGGTATGGGTGGTCTTGGACTATAGTTCTAACGTGGCAACATTTGTCTATGGTGATATGTCATGGGTCTTCCAAGGATATAGGAAGATTCTCATAACGTGTTTGGTGTCAGCGATGATGGCAGAGCAGTTGATGAGATAGGGATGTCATGTGTTCTTGGCACATGTGGTGGATACCAAGGTGAGGAGACCTATTATTAAGGAGGTGCCAGTTATTTGCGAGTTTGGGGATGAGTTTCCCGATAGTTCCCAAGTGTTCCTATAGTTAGAGAGATTGATTTTGAGATCAATCTAGTATCGGGCACCCAGTCGATAGCTCAAACAGTGTATAGGATGGCACCATATGAGATGTCAGAGTTGAAGAAATAGTCAAAAGATCTTCCTGAGAAAGGTTTTATTAGGCTGAGTATGTCACCATGGGGTGCTCCAATGTTGTTTATAAAGAAGAAAGATAAATCCATGTGGTTGTGCATCAACTACGGATAGATGAACAAAGTGACAATAGAGAACAAGTATCCTTTAATGAGGATTGATGATCCATTTGACCAATTGTAAGGTGCCATAGTGTCTTCAAAGATAGACCTGAGATCAGGATATCACCAGTGTGGATCAAGCCCGATGACATACCCAAGTCAGCTTTTAGGACTCGGTATGGTCATTACGAGTTTGTGGTTATGCCTTTTGAGCTAACCAATGCACCGGCAACATTCATGGACTTGATGAATAGGATGTTTTAGTTGTATCTTGATCATTTTTTGGTTCTGTTCATAGATTTTATCATGATATACTCTAGAGACAACCAACAATATGAACAACATATGTGTTAGGTGTTGACCTTATTGAGACAACATCAGTTGTTCACTAAGTTTGCAAGTGCAAGTTTTAGTTGAAGGAGGTGTCCTTCCTAGGACACGTGATATTTTCTAAGGGTGCTTGTGTGGACCCCAAGAAGGGTGAGTTTGTGATAGAGTGGGAGCAGCCGAAGATGCTAATAAAAGTTTGCAGTTTTCTAGGTCTGGTAGGCTACTACATGAGGTTCATCAAGAACTTTAGTTCCATACTGCTACCCCTAACGAAGCTAACAAGGAAAGGTGGGACGTTTGTTTGGGATGATAAGTGACAATTCACCTTATATTTTTTTGAAGGAGAAGCTGACAAGTGCACCAATACTAGTGCTTCCAGAGCAGGGAAAAGGATATATTGTCTTTTGTGATGCCTCGAAGAATGGTCAGGGTTGTGTGCTAATGCAAGACAAGAATGTGATCTCTTTTGCATCATGATAGTTGAAGAATCTTGAGGAGAACTATCTGACCCATGATATAGGGCTAGCTATAGTTGTTCATAGTCTAAAGATTTGGAGATATTACCTTTATAGTGAGAAGTGTCAGATAATCACATATCACAATAACACAAAGTACATCTTCTCACAGCAAGATCTGATTATGCGATAATGAAGCATGATGGAGTTAATCAAATATTATGATTGAACCATAGATACCATCTAGGGAAGGTGAATGTGGTGACATATGCTCTAAGAAGGAAGTCTTCATCATCATCATCTACTAGTAGGGCATAGTTATGTTCCTTGGGTTCCAAAAGAGAGACATGTTAGTGTCTTTGTGTGAGATGAACATAAAGTTGGAAGTCTTCTTGTTGGCAGGCTTGTTGGCTCAATTATAAGTGAAGCCTATGTTAAGGTAGTAGATCAGAGATGCATAGTAGAGTGATATTGTGATACAACAGATTTGAGCAGAGTTTGGCAGCAAGAAGCATGATGGTTTTCATGAGTCAGAGGATGGGATAGTATGTTACTATGATAGAGTTTTGGTTCTTGTTATTGATCATCTGAGAAAGATGCTTTTGGAAAAGGCTCACTCATCAATGTAGGTTATGCATCCAGGTAGCACTAAGATGTATCACAATATTAAAGACTCATATTGGTGGCCCAGATTGAAGCATGATGTGGGTGAGTTTGTTGCAAGGTGTCATGTATGCCAGCAAATTAAGGTTGGTCTCCCTAGGAAAGACTATGGTCATGGTTCCATATGGGTGATTGTTGACAAGTTGGCCAAGTCAGTCCATTTCCTTCTTGTGAAGACAATGTACACAACAGAGAAGCTTGCTTAGATTAGATTAGATCATGTGCTTGCATGGTATCCCATCTACCATCATGTAAGATAGAGGTCCTCATTTCACCACTCATTTTTGGGAGCACTTCCACACAAATATGGGTATAAAGTTGAAGTTCAACACATCATCCCCCCCATAAACAAATGGATAGTTTAAAAGGACCATACAGATCTTGGAAGATCTACTGAGAGCTTGTTTCTTGTAGTTTTTGGGCAGTTGGGATGTCCACCTCAGTTTGATAGAGTTTGCCTATAATAATAGTTATCAGAGTAGTATTGATATGGCACCTTATGAGGCCTTATATGGGATACATTGTAGATCTCTACTTTGTTGGTATGAGACAGGTGAATATCAGCTTTTAGATCATGAGCTTGTACAACAGACAACAAAGAAGATCAAAGTGATTCACTAGCAATTGAATGCATCCCATGACAACAAGAAATCATATGATGATAATCGTCACAGACCCTTAGAGTTCCAAGTGTGAGATAGGATGTATCTCAAGGTTTCTCCTTGGAAGGGTTTTTTGTAGTTTAGAAAGAAGGGTAAGTTGGATCCCAAGTTAATGGTGCCTTACCCTATGGTAGAAAATATAGGGAAGGTAGCTTATAAGTGGGAGTTTCCACCTGATTTGCATAGGTTGCATCTAGTGTTCGATATTTCTATGTTGAAGAAGTATGACCCTAACATTGAGTTTGTTTTACAACCCGTGGAGGTTGAGATGGATGAGGATGTTTCATATGTGGAAGTTCATTTGTTGATCTTGGATATAAGAGTAAAGAAGTTGAAGAAGTACATAGTGTTGGTGAAGGTTATGTGGCATCATCGTGGCATGGAGGAAGCCACGTGAGAGCTTGAGGAATAGATGTGTAGGTATTACCCGTCTCTTTTCATGTAGGATTTTGGGAGTGAAATCCTCATTAGGGGTTTATGGTTGTAAGGCCCCTGACATGGCTTCATGCTTAAGTGATCTGGCTTTGCTTAATTACATTTTTTAATTTTAATCTAAGCCTTTGAGATGCTTTTATAATATGTGACAATCTTATGTTATCAATATGGTCCAGTTTGGTTGATGTTTGACCTATGCATCCTAATTTTGGACTAAAATTGTAAATTACCCATGATTGAGGGTTATCTTGCAATTTATTAAATGTATAGTGTGTTTCTTGTGCCTTAGTATCAGGAGAGAGAAGATTATGTTTAGGGGCTCCTTGTTTGAACCATGGTTGATGATGTGATGTGGTGATATTAGGGTTTCTAGAATTTGCCTTGTTGTTGACCTTCGACCATGCTAGGGTTTGTGTATGTTGCAACTACAACAGCACTCTTGGAAGAGTGTTGCCAATGCAACACTTACCCTAGGTATAGTTGCTTCAACCTTGGTGTTCTAGTTGAGGTTTGGTCGCTAAATGTTATCCTCTAGTGGAGTGCTTTGATCTTGTTGTGTATGGTGACCTCATGTAGTGGTCGCTACATGGGTACCATGATGTGTTGCGACCGCAACAAGGGTTGTAGCTGACCTAGGTTGTTGCTACCCTTATTAAGTAGTATCACCCTTTGATGCTTTCATGTGTTATTTGGATGCATGGTTGTTCCTTGGTGGACAATTGTCCTTTTGGTGCTCTCATGTGTTGACAAGTCATAATCCCTTACTCCCCTTATACCTTGTGTATATAGCTCTTGCCTCACATGCAAGTATCCTTTTTGGTCCTACTCTTTCTCTTCTTCCTTGTGTTCATTCTTGGAGCTTTGCACAGTAAAAGAGGAGTGGTCTTGGAACTTTGGTGGCTGATCAACCTTGTATGTGGTGATCTAGGGCTTGATCATCTCCTATGTGGTGATCTCTAGTGATCTTTTTTCTTGGTAAGTGGATTTGATCCCTTGATCTCATTTTCTTTTGCACCCTACCTTTTACTTCTTGGCCATGAAACTACGGTGCAACCATGGTGTCTATTTGAAGATCTTCTCTTCACAAGGGTCGGAGACTATGGTTTGGCCATGAAACTACGGTACCCAAGTGAGAAGAAGCTCTTTTATTTATTCTTCTTGTTTGGCCTAGGGTTTTCACCCTATTTTCTTGAACTTTCCTTTAACCATGGTGTTCTTCTCTTTTGAGGTGATCTTTTGGCCATGGATTTGCTCTTGGTAGGAACTTCCTTCTCTTCCTTGGAGATCGTGATATTTGGAGTTTGGTTTCTACATAAGGTGGTTTATATTAATCTTTTCCCTCTTCTATTATTGCATATAATCTTGCTTGCATGTTCCTAACTTCCTCTTTTAAATGTGTTAGTAAGTTGCTTGATGATTTGGTGATGATCTAGGGTTTATTACTTGTAGTATTCTTGTATAGATTGCTCTATTTCCTAAACCCTAAATTCATGTAATCTCCTTCTAAGTGATGTTGAGGTGAAATTATTACATGCATCATAATCCTTGGTTTTATCACTATGCCATTGTTCGACCATTATTTTTTCTTGAGGTTTTGATCAATTTTCATGAGGTGGAAGCTTGGTCTTCTCTCTCCTAGATCGTTTCTTATTTGTACATGATGGAGTTTTCTTCTAGGGTTTGATGTTCATGTATCTATAAGTCTTGAACATGGTGATATTTAGACTTCTTGGAGTCTAACACATGTTTCGGTCAAGCCATGTTTCCCTTCATTTTTTTGCCGACACTTTTATACAGATCGTGTGTTTGGTTTCTACTTAAGAGGTCGTTGTGATTGACATACACTTGCCCTCAAGTTGGTTTTGTTTTGGTCTAAGGTCCTCTACTTTGTCTCATTTTATTCGACACACTTTGATTTGGTTGGATGGTTGCTACACATCTTTGCTTCAGTTGCAATAGGTTTTGTGTAGTGGGTCGCTACCCATGTTGGTCTTTGCTTCGGTTGAACCAAGTCATCTTAGTGTGCTAACGATCACTACCTTGAACTATGGTGATGGTCGTTACAAGGTGTTCTCATGACAGTCATTACACTTGGGTGTTTGTGAGAGAGATGGTCGCTACATGCATATATATGATTAGTGGTCGTTACATATTGTTGTTTACATGATGATGATTATATGTTCAACAAATTAATGTTAAACCCTAATGTGATCCAAGAAAGTGAAAATAGAAGTATCTAGTGTGTTGTGGTGATTGTTGAATTGGAAACCCTAATCGACTATAAGAGAACCCTAACATTATCCTCAAGTGTAGAGTATAATTGTTGAGTTTCCTTGATTTAATAAATTGAGATGATGCTTATCTCTCCTACTTGTGTAATCCTAACCATGTCAGTAAATGAATGCCATCGATATTGATTTCTATGGTGTATATGTGTTGTGACACAAGTGATGATTATGAGCCTTGAATAGGCATTTTGAGATCATAATGATGTGATGGGTATAATGACCTAATAGAGACTTAATTCCTAGTGAATGGTGATGTCCTCTAGTGGTGAAATGAGGGATTACTATCCTCTAGTGATATGATGATGTTGGTGGTCTTTTATGGCAGTGGTGTTAAGTGGTGAGGTGAAAAGATCATGTCTCATACATTTTATATCTTCTGCAGTTGTATCATACCCTTAGTTTTATAGAATTTGTTTAGGGTTTATACATTGTAACTTGGTTGATGCTAAAAGATACTTAAATTCCTTAATTAATCAAGAAAAAGCCTAATCTTGTAGCTTCTATGTGCCATAGATCCATCTTCAACTTTAGTACTTTGCTGGATGGTGAAACAAGCATTCCCAAGGGAAACTTCGAGCACATACTATTGAGTATGCAAGGTGTGAATGACCATGTGTCCTTGACATCTTGATATCAACTGTTTGAGAATGAATGTGGTCAGGTCTCGGTGATGAGTATGTGATATGATAAAGGACAGCTGTGGTTGTACCTCAGTGATTGGGTTATATACCCTATTTTCTAGCGTAGTGACCTGTACCAAAATGGGCTAGATGTTTTACAAGACCATAGCCTTTACTATGAGTTGTTGTCTCTACAGTACTATAGTTGTGACTATAAGGTTTTTTTGCAGTATTGACTAGACGAGTAGTAAAAGAGAAGATGATGGAGTTTGTCTCTTCCATTGATCTTGTATATTACTAATTACGGATTAACAGTAGTTAGATGGATTTAGGTGGTATAACTAAAATCCTCAGGGCATAATAAAAGACATAATACAATCATGTAGTATATTTTCTTAGGGTCAAATATGATTCACATTAGATGACACCTTACCTTATCTTTTGTAATAATTTCTTGATTTATAATGTAATAAGAGAAATCAATTGTTATACGTGTTTTTCATATTTCTTCTAAAAGCATAAGATGTTCTACTTCTCAGTATGTAGATACCTAAACTTCCTAAATAGTGTTGTTTTCCTTACTTGTATCATTGAGGTTAATCTTCTTATAATGTTTAATCTTATCAGTATTAACTACATGTGCTTATAATAAATGTTGGCAGAGAGTTATAACTCTCACTGGTATGTTTGGTCTCACCTCGTGGGTTTCCACATCTTTTAGGTGGCCACACAAGATGACGTAGAGATCATGTGGTTGAGGCTGAGTACCAAAAGGAGAAGTAGTTGTTTGATGGTTGGACGTGCTGATAATGTTTTGTAGTAGAGTTCTATGTGTTGTCCCTATACTCTCAGGTCCTTGGGGTGTTCTTATCTATATGTCATTATTTTATAGATATGTCATGTATATGTGAATAACTTGAGATATGTAATAGGTTGTGGCCAATGAGCCAGTGAACAATGTTATGTAATAATGTTTTGGCATGAGATATGTTACAGGTGGCTTTTGTGGATTCAGATGTAATATGTTCCCACTTGAGATGGACATACAATATCAACTTTAATTTACCCTATTTTGTGGTAATGTAGTTTGTTAGTAATAATTTCACACTTTTTTAGTAATCTCACTCTGTGGCGTGTCAGGGCATCACAGTTTGGTTGGTATCAGAGCTTTAGGTTCTTTGAGTCTACAGGGACATAGGATTAGGGTTGTGTCTATTCTATTGTCCTCTAGTATATCTTATGATAACTCCTACTTATGAAGAAGAAGAAAAAGAGAAGAAAAGATGTCTAGAGAACACAAAGAATATGTTGTTGAGAACAATATCTTTGCACTAGGTGGTTGTGCCAGGAGGTAGGAGAGGTTTGATGGAGAACTTGAGATGCCCCAATTTGACCCAACTATAGTGGCTAATCCTACTTTTTAGCCAATTTTTGGATAGTTCAGGGCCACAATGATGCATATGAAAGATAGAATATCCCCACCGCAAACGAGAGTGGCAGTCCCCAAGGTGAAATATTCAAATTCTGGGAAGACCTTTGAAAGGTTGAGGCATGTGGAGTGGTGGAGTATGGTGGTACGATAGATTTAGCGTATGTTGCCTTATGATTGATGGAGTTGGAGCAGGCCTTCAAGATCCTCAACATCCCCAAAGATGATAAGGTGAAGCATGTTTTATATCTTTTGAAGGGGAATGTTGGTTAGTGGTGGGCCATTGAGGAGGAGAAAAGGCCTGGAGTGGTGATCAGTTGGGAAGATTTCCGACTGGAGTTTGTCAGACGTTATTTCCTAGATACATATTTGGATGAGAACATCATGTAGTTTGAGAAGATCTAATAGGGATCTATGATGGTCAATGAGTATGAAGCTAAGTTCATGGAGCTTCTAAGATTTTGTCCTCATATGACAACAACATACAAGGAGTGGATCATATGATTTGAGAAGGGTTTGAGTATAGAGTTAACAACTATGGTGTCATCTCTAGAGCATAGAGAGAATTTTGCCATATTTGTGGAGTCAGTTAGGAGGGCAGAGAGATAAGTGGTGAAGAAGAATGAGACAAAGGCCAAGAAGAGGCATGCACGGTATCAAGGATAGCCATCTGGAGGCTTTAAGAAGCCTAGGTTTTCAGCACCAACATCACAGTAAAGATTGGCAAGTTAGTCTTAGTGGTCATTGAGCTGAGGTACAGGTTGTATCTTTCAACCAGCAAGAGCCCATATTTCTGCATCAATGTCAATGACAGGGCTGTCTAGGCCATGGTATGAGAGTAAGACTTGCTATAAGTATGGACAAGTTGGGCATACAAAGTGGTATTGTCCAATAATGGATGATGAGGTGACTCAGCAGCCAAGACAGAGTTAGTAGGGCACACAATGGCAGTAGTTTAGAAGCGGTGGAGGACAAGGACATGGACAAGCTTCACAAGTTGGCTCTTCTGGGCAAGCCAGTAGAGGAAGGGGGCAACAACAGGAAACATGTCGATTCTATGCAATGAGTCATTCAGTAGAAGTGGTCAACCTGTGAGTTGTGACAGGTCATATGGAGTTATTTCATTCTAATTTGTCTTTTTTTGCTTTATATCTATTTTGGTTGACCCGGGTGAGATGCACATTTTTATCACTGGAGAAGTGATTGCTAGTTGTTCCTTGCTTGTTAGTCATAGACGTGATAGCCTTTGTTTAGAAACCCTATTGGTTGGTTTCGCTGAGTTATGGGAGGTGTCTCTTTCCTATGCCCTTTCTTTTTCAGGATACAACATTCAAGTGGACCTCATACCACTTGACATGCATGGATTCAATGTGATCCTTGAAATGGATACCTTGGAGAGGTATGGGTGGTCTTGGACTATAGTTCTAACGTGGCAACATTTGTCTATGGTGATATGTCATGGGTCTTCCAAGGATATAGGAAGATTCTCCTAACGTGATTGGTGTCAGCGATGACGGCAGAGAAGTTGATGAGATAGGGATGTCATGTGTTCTTGGGACATGAGGTGGATACCAAGTTGAGGAGACCTAGTATTAAGGAGGTGCCAGTTATTTGCGAGTCTGGGGATGTGTTTCCCGATTAGTTCCCAAGTGTTCCTATAGTTAGAGAGCTTGATTTTGAGATCAATCTAGTACCAGGCACCCAGTTGATAGCTCAAACAGCGTATAGGATGGCACTAGATGAGCTGTCAGGGTTGAAGATATAGTCAAAAGATCTTCTTGAGAAAGGTTTTATCAGGCTGAATATGTAACCATGGGGTGCTCCAATGTTGTTTATATAGAAGAAAGATAAATCCATGTGGTTGTGCATCAACTACGAATAGATGAACAAAGTGACAATAGAGAACAAGTATCCTTTAATGAGGATTGATGATCCATTTGATCAGTTGTAAGGTGTCACAGTGTCTTCAAAGATATAACTGAGATCAGGATATCACCAGTGTGGATCAAGCCATATGACATACCCAAGTCAGCTTTTAGGACTCGGTATGGTCATTACGAGTTTTTGGTTATCCCGTTTGGGATAACCAATGCACCGGAAACATTCATGGACTTGATGAATATGATGTTTTAGTTGTATCTTGATCATTTTTTCGTTCTATTCATAGATGATATCATGTGATACTCCAGAGACAACCAACAATATGAACAACATATGTGTTAGGTGTTGACCTTGTTGAGACTACATCAGTTGTTCACTATGTTTGAAAGTGCAAGTTTCATTTGAAGGAGGTGTCCTTCCTTGGACACGTGATATTTTCTAAGGGTGTTCGTGTGGACCCCAAGAAGGATGAGTTTGTGATAGAGTGGGAGCAGCCGAAGATGCTAATAAAAGTTTGCAATTTTCTAGGTCGGGTAGGCTACTACATGAGGTTCATCAAGAACTTTAGTTCCATAGTGCTACCCCTAATGAAGCTAACAAGGAAAGGTGTGATGTTTGTTTGGGATGACAAGTGACAATGCACCTTCTAATTGTTGACAGAGAATCTGACAAGTGCACCAATACTAGTGTTGCCAGAGAAGGGAAAAGGCTATATTGTCTTTTGTGATGCCTCGAAGAATGGTCAGGGTTGTGTGCTGATGCAAGACAAGAATGTGATCTCCTTTTCATCATGATAGTTCAAGAATCATGAGGAGAACTATATGACCCATGATATAGGGCTATCTATAGTTGTTCATAGTCTAAAGATTTGGAGACACTACCTTTATAGTGAGAAGTGTCAGATAATCACATATCACAATAACACAAAGTACATCTTCTCACAGCAAGATCTGAATATGCGACAACGCAGCAGGATGGAGTTAATCAAAGATTATGATTGCACCATATATTACCATCCAGGTAAGGTGAACGTGGCGGCAGACGCTCTAAGAAGGAAGTCTTCGTCATCATCATCTACTAGTAGGGCATAGTTATGTTCCTTGGGTTCCATGAGAGAGACATGGTAGTGTCTTTGTGAGAGATGAACGTAAAGTTGGAAGTCTTCTTGTTGGCAGGCTTGTTGGCTCAGTTATAAGTGAAGCCTATGTTAAGGCAGTAGATCAGAGATTCACAGTAGAGTGATATTGTGATACAACATATTTGAGCAGAGTTTGGTAGCAAGAAGCATGATGGTTTTCATGAGTCAGAGGATGGGATAGTATGTTACTATGATAGAGTTTTGGTTCTTGTTATTGATCATCTGAGAAAGATGCTTTTGGAAAAGGCTCACTCTTCAATGTAGGTTATGCATCCAGGTAGCACTAAGATGTATCACAATATTAAAGACTCATATTGGTGGCCCAGATTGAAGCATGATGTGGCTGAGTTTGTTGCAAGGTTCCATGTATGGCATTAAATTAAGGTTGGTCTCCCTAGGAAAGACTAAGGTCATGATTCCATATGGGTGATTGTTGACAGGTTGGCCAAGTCAGTGCATTTCCTTCTTGTGAAGACAATGTACACAACAGAGAAGCTTGCTTAGATATATGTAGATTAGATCATGTGCTTGCATGGTATCCCAGCTACCATCATGTAAGATAGAGGTCCTCATTTCACCTCTCATTTTTGGGAGCACTTCCACACAAATACGGGTATACAATTGAAGTTCAACACATCATTCCCCCCATAGATAGATGGATAGTTTAAAAGGACCATACAAATCTTGGAAGATCTACTGAGAGCTTGTGTCTTGCAGTTTTTGGGTAGTTGGGATGTCCACCTAAGTTTGATAGAGTTTGCCTATAATAAAAGTTATCAGAGTAGTATTGATATGGCACCTTATGAGGCCTTGTATGGGATACATTGTAGATCTCTATTTTGTTGGTATGAGACAGGTGCATATCATCTTTTAGATCATGAGCTTGTACATCAAACAACAAAGAAGATAGGATGTATCCCAGGACGAATCCCAGGACAATAAGAAATCATATGATGATAATCGTTGCAGACCCTTAGAGTTCCAAGTGTGAGATAGGATGTATCTCAAGGTTTCTCCTTGGAAGGGTGTTTTGTAGTTTAGAAAGAAGGGTAAGTTGGATCCCAAGTTAATGGGGCCTTACCCTATGGTAGCACATATAGGGAAGGTAGCTTATAAGTGGGAGTTTCCACCTGATTTGTATAGGTTGCATCTAGTGTTCCATATTTCTATGTTGAGGAAGTATGACCCTGACACTGAGTTTGTTTTACAACCCGTGGAGGTTGAGATGGATGAGGATGTTTCATATGTGGAAGTTCATTTGTTGATCTTGGATAGAAGAGTAAAGAAGTTGAAGAAGAAGGACATAGTGTTGGTGAAGGTTATGTGGCATCATCGTGGCATGGAGGAAGCCACGTGAGAGCTTGAGGAATATATGTGTAGGTATTACCCGTCTCTTTTCATGTAGGATTTTGGGAGTGAAATCCTCATTAGGGGTTTATGGTTGTAAGGCCCCTGACATGGCTTCATGCTTAAGTGATCTTTCTTTGCTTAATTACATTTTTTAATTTTAATCTAAGCCTTTGAGATGCTTTTATAATATGTGACAATCTTATGTTATCAATTTGGTCCAGTTTGGTTGATGTTTGACCTATGCATCCTAATTTTGGACTAAAATTGTAAATTACCCATGATTGAGGGTTATCTTGAAATTTATCAAATGTATAGTGTGTTTCTTGTGCCTTAGTATCAGGAGAGAGAAGATTATGTATAAGGTCTCCTTGTTTGAACCATGGTTGATGATGTGATGTGGTGATATTAGGGTTTCTAGAATTTGCCTTATTGTTGACCTTCGACCATGCTAGGGTTTGTTTATGTTGCAACTACCACACCACTCTTGGAAGAGTGTTTCCAATACAACACTTACCCTAGGTATAGTTGCTTCAACCTTGGTGTTCTAGTTGAGGTTTGGTCGCTAAATTTTATCCTCTAGTGGAGTGCTTTGATCTTGTTGTGCATGGTGACCTCATGTAGTGGTCGCTACATGGGTAGCATGATGTGTTGCGACCGCAAAAAGGGTTGTTGCTACCCTTATTAGGTAGTATTACCCTTTGATGCTTGCATGTGTTATGTGGATGCATGGTTGTTCCTTGGTGGACAAGTGTCCGTTTGGTTCTCTCATGTGTTGACACGTCATAATCCCTTACTCCCCTTGTACCTTGTGTATATAGCTCCTGCCCTCACATGCAAGTATCCTTTTTGGTCCTACTCTTTCTCTTCTTCCTTGTGTTCATCCTTGGAGGTTTGCAGAGTAAAAGAGGAGTGATCTTGGAACTTTGGTGGCCGATCAACCTTGTATGTGGTGATCTAGGGCTTGATCATCTTCTATGTGGTGATCTTTAGTGATCTTTTTTCTTGGTAAGTGGATTTGATCCCTTGATCTCATTTTCTTTTACATCCTACCTTTTACTTCTTGGCCATGAAACTACGGTGCAACCATGGTGTCTATTTGAAGATCTTCTCTTCACAAGGGTCAGAGACTATGGTTTGTCCATGAAAATACGGTACCCAAGTGAGAAGAAGCTCTTTTATTTATTCTTCTTGTTTGTCCTAGGGTTTTCAGCCTATTTTCTTGCACTTTCCTTTAACCATGGTGTTCTTCTATTTTGAGGTGATCTTTTGGCCATGGATTTGCTCTTGGTTGGATCTTCCTTCTCTTCCTTAGAGATTGTGATCTTTGGAGTTTGGTCTCTACATAAGGCGGGTTATATAACTCTCTTTTTTGGTCGGTTATAACTCTTTTCCCTCTTTCATTATTGCACATAATCTTGTTTGTCTGTTCTTAATTTCCTATTTTAAACATGATATTAAGATGCTTGATGATGTGGTAATGATCTACAATTTATAACATGTAGTATTTTCGTATAGATTGCTCTCTTTCCTGATCCCTAAATTCATGTGCCCATCTACGGGGATGTTGAGGTGAAGTTATTACATGCATCATAATCCTTGGTTTTATCACTATGCCATGAATTGTGCATTATTTTTACTTGAGTTTTCGATTGGGTTTCATGAGGTGGAATTTTGGTTTTCTCTCTCCTATTTTGTTTCTTGTTTGTTCATGTTGGAGTTTTCATATAGAATTTTATGTTCATGCATCTATGAGTCCTGAACATGGTCATGTTTGGACTTTTTGGGGTCCAATGCCTATTTTGGTTAAGCCATTTTTCCCTTGGTGTTTTTTGTGGACACGCTTATGTGGCTCATGTGTTTGGTTGCTAGTTAAGAGTTTGTTGGGGTCGGCATACCCTTTCCCTCAAGTTGGTTTTGTTTCGATCAAAGGGCCTCTAGTTGGTCTCATTTCGGTTGACACACTTTGATTTGGTTGGATGGTCACTACACATATTTGCTTCAATCGCAACAGGTTTAGTCTACCGGGTCGCTACACATGTTGGTATTTTCTTTGGTTGAAGCAAGTCATCTTGGTGTGGTAACAATTGCTACCCTGAACTATGGTGACAGTCACTACACTTGGGTAAGCATGTTGGTCACTATAAGGTGTTCTCATGATGGTCGTTACACTTGGATGTGTGTGAGAGAGATGGTCTCTACATACATCTATATGATTAGTGGTCGTTACATATTATTGTTTACATGATGATGATTATATTTTCAAGAAAATAATGTTAAACCCTAATGTGCTCCAAGAAAGTGGGAATTTAAGTATCTAGGGTGTTGTGTTGTTGGCTGAATTGGAAACCCTAATCGACTATAAGAGTAATCCTAATCTTAATCTCAAGTGTAGAGTATAATTGTTGAGTTTCCTTGATTTAATAAATTTATATGACTCTTCTCTCTCCTACTTCTGTAATCCTAACTAGGTCAGTAAATGAATGTAATAGATATTAATTTCTATGGTGTATATGTGATGTGATACAAATGATGATTATGAGCCTTGAAGAGGCATGTTAAGATCATAATGATGTGATGGGTGTTATGCTTGAAAGAGAATTAATGCCTAGTGAAAGGTGATATCCTCTGGCGATGAAATGAGGTACTACTATCCCCTAGTGATATGATGATGTTGATGGCCTTTTATGGCAGTGGTATTCAGTGGTGAGGTGACAAGATCATGTCTCATATGTTTTATATCTTCTCGAGTTGTATCATACAATTAGTTTTGTAGAATTTGTTTAGGGTTTATACGTTGTAACTTCATTAAGGCTAAAATATACTCAATTGGCTTAATGACAACACCCACTTTATGGCTACTAGAACTTATATTTTATCGTTAAAAAGTGTCCAAACTTAACTTCCTCTTCATTTTATTCTATTTATTATGAAGAATCATGCCCACTACACCCCTGACAATATTTCCCATCTTTTGTAGGGCTTTTCCTATTTTTTCACAAGAAAAGAAGTGTCAATGGGCCCTTCAGGACCATCAGCAACAAAGTCCATGTTCCAGCCCAGTAGCTCACCAACATCTGAGGCCAACATGCCCCTTTTACACATCAAGTTTGCTACCCGCTATGATAGAAACCCGACGAGGGCGTGTCGTGTAGGAGTCTCAGTCCACAGTGGCCCTTTACCCGATATAGTGCCTAACTCATCACAATTCACAAACCAACAAGGTCGTTACCCGACATGGCCACCCCTTCGTGTTGTAGCCCGACAAGGCCCCAACCCGCCATAGCTATACACGATACACTCACTGCTTGACACTCTCCCAGCCCAACATGTTTGACGGGCGATAGCCATATCGGCCCTTCTAAAGCCTCAAGAATGAAGCCACAGATGAAAGACACGTGGATCAATAATAGCTACAACTCCCATCAACACACTGTCTATAAATAGCAGCTACAAGCCTACTATGGGAGAGGTCGGACCCTATAAGAGCTAGTCCCTAGAGAAAAAGGAGCTAGTGTGTGGAGTCCCTAGAAGTTTGTCAGGCAATAGCTAGGTGAGCACACCCCCATCTCGAGAGGGATGGGAGGAGTTCACTTGGAGACCATTCCGGTAGCAGCAAATAGTATGATGTGATCCTCAAGGCCACTTCAAGCATGTTGGGTTCCTATCTGAGCTTCAACCTGAGACAGTTTTCCCACCTATACCTGACACAAAGAACCCGAGAGACTTAAGATAATGTTAACCTAATATGTATCCTGACCCAATACAGTACCCAACCCGATACAGTCTCTACCCATCATGGTTACAGACCGACACGGCCAACAACTCAACATGACTGTATCGTGCAGAGGTCCTATTCCGATATGACCCTTACCCATCACAGTCCATGACCTGACATGGTCAGTGACCCTGCATGGTCGTATCCCAATATGGCCTCTACCTGGTACTGGGTTAGCATCAACTTAGGCATCAGTTGTTGTGTACTTCGGTTTCCCAAATCAAGGAGACAGATGCTTATCTTCCCTTTACAGCATTTCCTTTCATTTAATTACAACATTGTAACTAAACCATTATGCTTCTTTATGATTATTGGAACCTATGGAGTTTATCTCATATTATTCTATGTATGGATTTAATTTTTTGGATGATTTCTTTCTGGAATCTGAGTTGTAGTTTCTTGTTTTTTTATTCACGCTTTTGACTAGTTGTCAAATCATGTTTCTTGTTTTGACTCCTCCAAGAGAATGATGTCATAAACTTCTAGAGCTTGGTTTGATTCAGTTGTATGAGAGTACCCAGAACCAGAGTTGCACCCAATTTATTTTTCCATGCAAGCCCACGCCAGGTATCTCTGAGAAGAGGGACCCAGTGCATGGTTTGTTGGCATTTTCTTTGAGATAAGTACATGTTGGATGTAGGCTACTGCTGCTTGTTATGATTAAGTTTTCTTTCTTCATCCAATACTCTGATGATGGTTCTATCTCCTCGGTTTCTTATATGCAAAAACTACCATAAAAACTAGTAAAACCCAGAATACCCAAAGCCTTAATCTTTCTAGTAACTCCCCTTAGAGATAGGTTTTATTTTAATTCTCTGTGATTCTTTTTTGCTACAACAAACATTAATCCATCGACTCTTCGATGTTCTTAGGCAAGTAAAACTTGGGTTTTGAAGTGTTATTCTCCTAGTCCCTGTGTTCAATATCAAACTACTCTGACCCTATGTTAGTTTTAGGAGTCTTAAACATTCAGGTATTATAAATTATTAAATTTTGAAGATCTAGGCATGTCTCCATTTTTGGACCCAAGTTTACGGCTTGATCAACTTATTGGCACCGTTGCCTGGGACATGGAAATGAATACCTTTTTATGAACTCGAGTTTTACTTGTACTTTGCCAAAAACCTTGTTCATATGCATATAATATTACAGATACTTATTGTACATAGTTACAACACACTCATACTTTTACATCTCTTCTTTTTAGGTACTTTTTCATCTCTTCAATACCTCCTGTTTTTTTATGACCAATGGCTAAGGAAGAACCCGCAGCTCAGTCTCTTCTTTCTTTTGTTCATGTTTGGGAAAATTAAGATAGGAACCTAGTAGTGGAGCAACCGCTCAATGTGGCTAACTTTGAGCTAAATCCAGCTTTTCTCCAACTACTGCAACACAACTGTTTCAGAGGAAACACCAGTGAAGAGAATCCCTACAATCATCTCAAGACATTCAAGAGCACATGTAAGACTTTCAAGATTAATAGGGTCTTGATATCTTATATCTACACCCAGTGCTTTCCTTTCTCCTTAAAAGACAAAGCTCTGGAACGATACTCAAGTCTCCAAGATGTGAGCCTCCCTAATTGGGAACATCTGGCCAACACTTTTATTGTTAAATTCTTCCCTATAGAGAGAACGATAAAATGTCAAAACAAGATAAGCAGATTCTCGCCGAAGGTTTCAGAGAACTTGCATGAAAACTGGGAAAGATTTCAAGGATATCAGAGAGAGTGCCCGCACCACGGTTTTTCTGAGCCCAAGCTGATCACCACCTTCTACAATGGGTTATGCAATGGAGAAAGGAAATCCTTGAATGCTACAACGATTTCTTAGGGCTCAATGCCCAAAGAGCCAGGGAGATTATAGATAATATGGCTACAAATCAGTAGGACAACGAGTATGATAAAGAGTCAACAAGTCACTCTACACCTGGAGAATCAAAGGTAATGGAAGCACTGGAAGCCACGTTAGACAAAATAGTGACTGATGTTCAAACCTTGAAGGAGTAGAGCTACAAAAGTAGGGTCTGACAAGAAGCGGCCAGAAGTTGTGTCACCTACAAAGAGTCATATCATCTTTCTAACTTTTGCCCACACACTGTTGTGCAGAGCGAGCTTAATGATGAAAGTACGGAGAATGTAAGTTATGTCCAGTATCGACGTCTCGACCATCCTGGATTCTCGTACGGAAACACCAGCGTGGCAGAGAACTCTCATCAGCTAGTAGGCAGAACTTCTTCAGGGGGACACCATAATCAACAATGCCAGATAGGTTTCCAGCAATAAAGAAGCTACCTGAATGCCCAGCAAGGTCAGCAACAGTGACCGTCAATGATAACCAAGTTAATGTCCTTCACCAAGAAACAAAATGACTTGAGTGAGAAATTACACAAGAGTTCAGTGGATAGCACAACGATGCTCAATCTCATGCAACAGCAGATGGGAGGTTTCTTGGCTCGGATTGGGGATCTCCAGTAGCACAACAAGCAAATAGATCAGAAGTTGGAAATCTTGGCTCAGAGCATCAACCATCAGGTAGGGCGATTCCCATCTACACTGGGGCAAACCTGTGAGGAAATGAAACTATGAAAATGGTCATCTTGAGGTCAGGAACGGTGATACACTCAGCTGATGAAAAGAGAGCCGCAGTACCAGTCAAAGATGCAACCCCTAAGGAGCCAGCAAAAGTACCTACAAAGCAAAACAAAGTGATGGAGAAAGGAGGTGACGATGTGAGTTTTGAAGAGCGTCCGGATAGGTACGCACCCCGCATACCTTTCCCACACAAGTGAGTTAAAGCTCAATTAAAGAAAAGATATGAGAAGTTCATGGCTTCCGTAAATCTCCTCTTTAATCTCTCTTGTGACAATTAATGACATGATTGCATGATTATGGGTAGCTAATGTATGGGAAAACTAAAATCTTAATGAATAAATATATATTGATTGAAAATATAATGATATCATGATATTTTATTTATTTAAAACAAAATTATGATTAATGAAAGTACTCTTGAAGTTAGGTACTCTTGTTTAATCCCTCAAATCATGTAACTCAAATATACCAAATCTAACCTATTTGCCCCCTTTCTTGGATGCCACTGAGGAAATTCCTACCTATGCAAAGTTTCTCAAGGACCTGATTTCAAGAAAGAAGAGAGGAGAAGATGTTGAGACTGTGAAGTTAGCACATATGTCCAACTCTTTTGTTAAGGCAAGCATGCCTTCCAAGAAGCGAGATCCTGACACCTTTGTTATTCCCTTCCTTGTCAGAGACAACGTGACCCGAAAAGGTCTAGCGGATCTAGGAGGGAGCATTAGTCTAATGTTGTTGTCACTTGCAAAAAGATTGGGGCTTACTAACATAGTAAGTATGAATATGAGAATCCAACTAGCGGACCACACCTTTACAAAACTAATTGGAGTAGTAGAAGATGTGCCCATTAGGGTTGGATGATTCTTTATACCATGCGACATTGTTCTGATTGACACCATGGCGTATCCTAGCTACCTAATGATTTTCGGGCGACCCTTCCTAGCGACTGGTAGAGCACTCATCGACATGGATGCAGGGATGATAATGATTAGAGTTGGAGGATATTATATCGATTTCAACATCTGTGAATATATGAAAGCCCCCTCATTCTTTGAGTCTTCTTACTTTTTCAAAAGCTACCAGCAATTCTGTGATGAGGTAAGGGAGGAGAAAGCTATGATTGACCCGTTGATGCATGCCTAAGTTGGAAGCGCACAGGCTGATGACCCAAAGATGAAAGAACTCCTAGAATTTTAGGATGCCAAAGAACTACCTAAAGGAGACATCCCAGTTGAAACAGTAATGTATGTTGCACTACAAAGCAATCCCATCAGAGAACTAGAAAAGAAGACCCCGCCCGAACTGAAGGTTATACCGAAAGGTTTAGAGTACAAATTCTTGGATGAAGAAGGAATGAATCAAGTTATTATCAATTCAGAGTTAACTGAAGATCAGAAGGAACAGTTGTTAGTTGAGCTAAAGCTACCAAGGAAGTCCTTAGGTTACTCAATTGGAGACCTAAGGGGAATCAACTCTTATGTGTATGCACATAATCCATCTCGAAGAGAATTCCAAACCCTACGCCCAACTGCAATGGAAACTGAATGAGAAGTTATGAGAGGTGGTTAGCAAAGAAGTCATAAAGCTTCGTGATGCAGGAATCATCTACGCTATCAGTGATAGCATGTGGGTGAGTCCTATTCAAATAGTCCCTAAGAAGGGAGGTATCATGCGAGTCAACGGAGACAATGGGATTGAGGTTGCAACCAAGACTGTTACTGGTTTTACTAGTTGGCAGATGTGTATTGACTACAAAAAACTAAACACCGCCACCCATAAAGATCACTTTCCTCTCCCGGTCATCGATCAGATGCTTGAGGACCTGGCCCATCATTCGTACTTTTGTTGGTTGGATGGGTACTTAGGGTTTTATGAAATCCCCATTCATCCATACGGTCAGGAAAAGACACCTTCACTTGCATTTATGGAACCTATGCCTTTAGAAGAATGTCCTTTGGGCTCTGCAACGCACCTGCAACCTTTCAACAGTGCATGAACACTATCTTCACCGATTTCTTAGAAGATAAGATGGAAGTCTTCATGGATGATTTCAACATCTATGGTGGCTCCTTTGAAGATTGCTTGAAAAATATTTCTTTGTAATGAAAAGATACGAAGAACAAAGTCTGGCCCTCAACTGGGAAAAGTGTCATTTCATGGTACAAGAAGGTATCGTTCTCAGACATAAAGTGTCCAACAAAGGCATCGAGGTTGATCAGTCCAAGGTGGAAGTGATTGCAAAACTCCCTCTACCCACATCTGTGAAAGGAATCAGAAGCTTCCTAAGGCATGCCGACTATTATAGGAGGTTTATCAAGGTTTTTTGAAGATTGCAAAGCCTTAGTCGAACTTGTTGATTAAGGATGCTAAGTTTGATTTCACAAGAGAATGCCTCACGGCATTCTCCACCTTAAAGGATGCTCTAGTCTCTACACCCATTATCTAGTCACCCGACTGGAACCTTCTATTGTTGTTGATGTGTGACGCCAGTGATTATGCTATAGGCGCAATCCTTGGGCAAAAGAAGGACAAAAAGCACCACATAATCTTTTACGCCAGCAAAATGTTAGATCATGCCTAAATAAATTATACCACCATAGAAAAGGAAATGTTAGCCATTGTCTATGCATTCGACAAGTTTGGTTCCTATCTTGTGGGCTCCAAGTTGACTATACATATGGACTATGGGGCCATCAAATATCTGATACAAAAGAAATACACCAATCCCAGGCTGCTGCGTTGGGCATTGCTTTTATAAGAGTTTGATCATGAGATCATCGACAAGAAGGGTACTGAGAATGTGGTCGCCGACCACCTATCTAGGATCAGAGTGGAGATGACCATCTGTTGCCAGTCAATGAGAGCCACACCGATGAAGCAATCTATGTTGACCAAATAGCTAATCCAGAATGGCCCTGGTATACTGATATCTACAACTATCTTGCCTGTAAACAATTGCCCCTAGAACTATCTTATAATCAAAAGAAGAAATTCTTCTCTGATTTTAAATACTATTACTGGGATGACCCTCTGTTGTTCAGACGTTGCACTGATAACCTCTACAAAAGATGTATACTTGGAGATGAAGCCCCAAAGATTTTGTATTAGTGTCACTCCTCTCCCTCTGGAGGACACTTGGGAACTGAAAGAACTACAGCCAAGTTTCTCCAGTCTAGTTTTTATTGGCCCACTATGTTTAAAGATGCCCATGCCTATGTTAAAGCCTACAACGAGTGCCAGAGAACTGGAAATATTTCCGGCATGAATGAGCTTCCTATGTCTGAGTGGATTGAAGTTGAAATATTTTACGTATGGGGAATTGACTAAATTGGACATTTTCCCTCATCATACGGTTTCCAATATATTCTAGTTGCAATGGACTATGTCTCCAAATGGGTAGAAGCCATACCCACTACCACTAGTGACACCAAATCTGTTATGCTCTTCACAAAGATAGTCTTCCCAAGATTTGGAGTTCCCAGAATGGTGATCAACGATAGTGGATTGCACTTTACTAAAAAGAAATTTGAATCACGTCTGTGAAGGTATCGGGTTTGACATAAGGTTGCTACACCATATCATCAACAGACGTCTGGCCAGGTTGAAGTCTCAAACAGGAAAATCAAATAGATTTTGGAGAAGACAGTTAGAAAATCTCAAAAGGACTGATCCACCAAGCTAGATGATGCTTTTTGGGTGTACAGAATAGCATACAAGATGCCAATTGGCATGACACTTTATCATTTGATCTATGGGAAATCATGTCATTTGCCTTTCGAGCTAGAGCATAAAGCATTTTGGGCCATCAAACATCTAAATATGGATCCATCCCTAGTCGGAAAGAAGAGGTTCCTACAGCTTCAAGAGCTTTAAGAACTTAGGCTTCACGCCTATGAGAATGCAAGGATCTATAAGTAAAGGACTAAGGTCTAACATCACTCCCACTTAAGGAAGAAAGTTGTCAAAGAAGGTGACAATGTTTTTCTTTTTAAATCTTCTATCTACTTTTTCCAGGGAAACAGCAGACTCACTGGTCAGGACTGTTCATGGCAGTGAAGATAAACCCATAGGGAATGATGGAGTAGTACGACAAGGATGATCCCACAAAGGTCTTCCCAATCAATGGACACCGGGTGAAAAGATTCTACAAAGATGAAGCTTTCACAAGGCGATCTGAGTTGTCCCTAAATGATGCCAAAGTCACACCCACTAAAGAAGACTAAGCAAGACTGAAGATGTCGAGCTAACGACAAAAACCATAGCTCTCCTTGGGAGGTAGCCCAAGTTTTTACTTTCTTAGAATAGGAATGTTATTTCCTTTTCCTGGGAAAAACATTTTGAACACGTTTATTCTAATAAGGACTGAGTCTGTGCATGTGCCACGCGCACTGACTTTCATATTTTCTGGGCCACCGACTTAGTTTTTTGCCTTGGTATGTAATACTAGATGAGGTTGAGGTTCACACTTAGGCCAGTGATGTTTTACAAATCAATCACCTTGTACTTGAGTTTTCATTATTTATAAAGTTTTTATGGTTTCTAGAATGCAAAGCATGTCGTGCATGCATACTGGCCATTAATATCATGCATGTGTGGAGCGTCATGTAACCCTGTCAGCCAGGACATATTGGGAAATCCCTATCGTCCATACGTATCACACGGACCTACCAGTTCATGCCTGCGGAAGCCACATCGTGTATCATGTGTCGGGTTGAACTCACGCCGCATCGCGCTGATGCATTACGCAAACACATGTCGTGCAAAAGCATGTCAGGTCATACATGACGGATAATGCACCACCTCTATTCAGACCCATGATATGACATGATTATATGGGTTTTACCTTATTTTGGAAGGTGATTCTCATGCATGCGTGATGTGTGTCCCCATTTTACCATTTCACCGCCCTTTGCAGAAGGCTATATAAGCAACAAGAGTTTAACATTGTTGGGTTACCGAAGTTACCAAGGTTTCACTCCTGTATCATTCAAGCTCTTGTATCCCTCAAAGTCACTTTTAACTCCCGTGTCGGATTTCTAGTTTCCCATCCTCCCGTGTCACGTTCACACGCTCCCTTCCCGTTAAGGTAATAACTTGTTTCGTGCAACCTATATTGTGTAGGTTTATCGCCCATATGTGTCCTGCACCCTTAATGTTAAACTGTATCAAGTTACCACATATCACATTCCCGCCTATATCGGGAAAAGCTTCAATCGTGTATCGGTTTTCCTTAGTGCCACTCTGATCGTGTCGGGTTTCCATCCGTGTCGCGCATCCATATCACGTAAATAAGTTTGGGGAAGCCTACTGAATCCCACCAAGTGTATGTGATGCCTATTTCACGTAGTTGTACTACATTCTTGGGATATCGGTTTGCAAGTGCATCACTTTCTTATATACTTGATATCGGTTTTCACGACTATCGCACGAGAAAAGTTTGGGTTCCCTTGGTATCGTGTAATTTCACGTCATGTAGAAGGAATATCTAGTTTTCCTCTAACCCAGTGATGTGCTTTCTTATTTAACCCAATATTAGTTTTTGTAGTATCGCCTAAGTCGTATTGGGTCGATCCCTTCTTACTAAGTTTCATCTTTGACGCTTCTACGTATCGAGAAGAAATGTTTTTGCCAATATAACCCCTTTTTTTACTTAAACGTGTTATTCTTCATTTTTTAGAAAATGGCACACACAAAGGAAACCATCATCCAAGTCGACCAGCAATGCCGAAGGATCAACCCCAAAGACACTACAGTGGTAGATGTAGGGAAGAAACACCCTAACCTAGCAATAGTTGGGCCCTCTGCGGACGAAAAGCAGCCCCCGCACCAAAGCAAGCACAACCCCAGCTGCAACGGCAGAGTCTGAAGCTCTTGCTCACTCTCTGGGATGCTTCGTTCTAAGAGACATGGAGTACTAATGGCGCTACACTGAGTTGGTGGTAAAAGTCTACCACCTGACTAAATTTTTCCACCAATTTTCTTTTCGGTAAATTGGCATCTTCGATAGACTGGAGAACATCCTCGAGGCCACTGGTCTTCGGAAGCTATGCTTCAGCTTCTCCAACTCATACACCAAGTTGACGAAGGAGTTCATCTCTTCCCTCCATTGCGTGCTAAACACCATGAAGGAAAGCGAGAATTACAGCGGAGGGGACCGACTGCAAGGGAGCCTCTACAACCAAGAGCACGAAATCATAGAGAGGTTGCACAATGAGATCTTCTCCACCAGTGCAACCGAGCAAGAGTTTCTCAACAACAGAACCAATATCAGTGATAGTGATGGCTTTGAACCAGTCAATCTGTGGAAAGAACTGACGGGTAAATCTTCATTCAAGCCTGGGAGCAAAGTGACTGCGGTCTACTCTTGATTCTGGCAGAGAATCCATAAGATTGTCTCTAGCATGCACTTTAGCAAGTACGAAACAAGCAATTTGTACACGGAAGAGCTACATCTGATCTGGTATATCATGGCTCGCATGTCAATCAACCTGGGACGCTTCCTACTCAACCTCCTTCACCCAATCAAGGATGCCACCAAGGAATACAATATGGGAGGAATCATCAACCTGATCGCAGTCAGGCTCAGGTTTCCAAAAGAGCCGCTGAGCCTTTCGCGGACCAGGGGTGATGACAAAATTGACATCAAAGTCCTCACTAGGGCCAACTTCGTAAAGAAGGAGGGTCTCCAGCTCTTCTACAGGTTCAAAAGAACCAATATCCTGCTACCGCTCCCAGACTGTGTCAACTACGATGTAGAAAAACTAGTATTCACGACGGCAGAGGTTGAAGCTCTAAGCGTCGATGTAGTCTACGCCACCCAATTAGCCATCCAAGAAAAGATGACCACGAGTAAGGGGTGTACATCTAAGGAGGCTCAATGAGATAAGTCACTGGTGGTCATTATTGATGACTCTCTAGTCGCCACCACCAGCGAGTCAGTAGTCGCTACCCCAGTAGCTACTACCACAACAACAACTGCCACAACTGCAGAACCAATATTGACCGCCATCTCTACAGTCAAGGCCATCGGCACAACCAGGGTAGTCACAACTATCGCTACAACAGAGGCAGTTGCCGCGGCGTTGCTCGCTTCAATACTGCCAGTAACGGCTACAGTCGCAACCACTCCTTCTATGTGGCCAGATGCCTCTCACGATAGCAAGGAGGCCTTTATCGAGCTCCTAAACCTCGAGCTCAGGTCTATTCATCACACCCCTTCACCTCCAACCACGGAAAGGGTGGTTGTCCTGGAGGATGAGACTGAGAGTTGTTTGGCTGGCCAGCACCCTCCTACCCCGTCGCCTTCTCCATAGCCCCACGATAATGCAGCACCTTCAGCAACAAAGGTGCTTACGCCGGGTGCAGAAGCCATGCCCTCATGCACCGTCTTGGTGGACTCAACCCCTACACACGATGTGCATTCCAAGGGATGGGCCACCAAGACAAGGAGCCACACTAACAGCTGTAGTCTAACGATGGTCCCCCCCTCTACTGGACACGCTTTCGGCTATCAGTTTTATAGCTTGTAGGAGGTAACACACAATCACAATGCTACTTTGTTATCCCTAACCCGCAAGTTTTAGGCTTTCCAGCAACAGCTAGGAGAACAGGAGCACCAGTTGCTGAGTCTAGTTGGTCTCCCCGGCCAACTAGAAGTAATGAATCAAATAATGTAGGTTGTGCTCCAGTGCTTGGACACCATTGAGTAAAGGCTCGATGAGAGGAACACTTGCCACCACTCACGATGATCTCAGAGGTCACCATCACCACTGTCATCCTCATCTTCATCATCCTCATCATCATCTTCTTCGGCATCCTCATCATCCTCCTCCAATGCTAGCGGGTCCTCCAAACCTTCCACAACGCCTGAGGAGGTGGCGATCAAGAAACCCACTGATGGGGCTCCTACAGAGTAGGGGATCACCCACAATGTCGACACGGCTGCCCCACTACACCTGTTAGGGCCAAACGAAACAACAGAAGATCTGTCTAGTAGCCTAGTGGATGACTCATCAGAAGGAGAGGGGGTGACTTATACAGCTCGCTAGCATCACGGTCCCCTAGAGCAAAGAACTCAGTGGATGATCAATTCTATGCACCGTCTGAGATACCAATCTTCAAGATGGCCAATTTTGACAGACGCGCCATCAGTTATCTGATGGTCCACAACCAACAACTTTTGAATATGGTCCTGAGATTGCAGATCGATGAAGAAGTCATCCTATGGAGCAACAAATACTTCTCCATACAACGTCGAGTGCTCAAGGGGATATTCTACTCAGAAGCCATTGTAGGGAAGATCCGCTTCAAAATACTAGAAAGCACAATGATCAATAATATCATGCTCAGGACAGGCCGACAGCCAATCTACAATGCCACCCCTGCCTTGGCCAGACGTCTGCTAGGAAGAGTGGATAACTCACGACCGGTGGTTGACATGTTGAAACATATAGAAGAACACAACCCTAACCTAGTACTAGCCCCACACAAGCATGGAAGCATTGGTTTCTCTATGTGGCCGACCTTTGCTCCCACGACGTCACGTTATTCAACTACTATGTTGCGGAGGTCCCCCACCTAGATCAGACCTTCATTCATCTTGAAGATAGAGACCTGAATTTTCTACCTCTCCTCCTTCACTGGGTCATTAAACAAGGCATCCAACACCACATCGGCATTTGGAATTTCTATGCGATAAGGGACTTCCCACTCCAGCAAGACCCCAAAAGCGGAAATAGCACTTTCATCGTATTACGTGCCATGGAGCTTCTGAATATTTTTAGATATATGTTGCAGCTCTAGGACTCAAACTTCTATCACCTCAGGAGCATCTATGCACTGCTCCTGATAAAGGATAAGTGCTATTTCTTAGATCCAGAACTCCCTAAATATCTGTTGGAGAGTGATTTTGATTCTCACTTCTCTCTACCCAGGAGTCCTCCAAGAAAAGGGGCCATGAACTCTCCTGATGTCTACAGGCCAGGCAAGCAGCTAGAGAACCTACAAGACCTGCTCGCCAATGACAATGCTTCTGTTTTTCCTGTAGTCTCATACTCTATCATCAGCAACTTTGATCGTTCAGCCTGCAACTCTCTATCTCAGGAACAGGTCAATCAAATACTCATACATCTTGTTGATTCAAACATTGCAGACGTAATCTATAAGAAGGATATTGTAGTGGTCCCCACTTATGACCTACAGGACCTAGTCAAGGCTGGAAGATGGTTAGCTATGGCGGTGGCATTAGCTTACATCCCTATCTTATAAGAGAAGATGGGACAACTCTACATCACCCATCCAATATTGTTCAACAATTTGTGCCTAGCTGATGAAATAGGGGCACACCAGTTGTTTCAACAACAAATCCAGGAGGGTCAGCCACGCATTATTTTCCTTCCTATGCTCCATGACAATCGCTGGACACTTATCATGCAATACACCAGCACTCGCGTTGGTATCTTATACAATAGCTAAGATGCCAATAGTGATTGGTTGACGGAGTATGCTATTGCGCCAGCAACACCTCTCGAATGACTAGCAAGAAAATACTACACCGAGGTGGTGGCCATGATAAAGCCATATCTTGATGATGTCGCGGCAACCTGGCACAATTTCCATTTCTTCCACCATAGTTCACATCAAGCCCCTCTATCAAATGACTGTGGAGTATACATGCTCCACTGGATATCCTACGCAACAACACTGGAGAAGACACCATATAAGATCCATGACCTCGACTACCACAACCAATGAGCAGAATACATCATGGCGCACATATCTGTGAACCCTCACTGATCTGTGACTACTCTTTCCTATTCATCTCACTACTCTGGGGCAGAGTGTGGGATAAGTTTGGGGGGGGGGGGGGGACTTCATACCATCAGTGAGGGAGGTACACTAAAATTTTTCTTTTTTTACCCTTACCTTTCCTTCCTCCATCATACTCCATGTATACATTGTATATAAATGTATGATAGTAGAAAACATATACACACTGTCTATTTTTCAAACTTGTAAAAATGACTCAATCTTAAATACTTGGTACAAATTCCAATTTTCTCTCTCCGCGCCTAAGGTTGTGTGCATTTCTTCTATGATCTCTTAAAAACATAGTCGTAAATGACAAAGACTATAACATTTCTATGCCAACTTTAAAAATTAATCTCCTTCCAGCTAAGAGATGTGCATGAGAAGGAAAAAGCTACCTAAACAGCAAAGTTCCACTTTCCCTACCCAACAAAACCCCAAAAGTGAGAAAAGCCTTATGAGAGTGAATAAAATCATGAGAGTTGTGCCAAAAAAAAACTCACTCTTGTCTTCTCAAAGGTACCCTTCTTTAGGGATGGTAAATCTGGGGTAGTGGTATGTAGGATGTGAAATCACTGCTCTAAAGCCAACCGGATTGGACTGTAGGGACCACTTGCCCGTTAACAGACCCATACCTGGATGGACCAGTGAGAAGCAAGAAAAACCCAAAAGCCTTAAGCCTTTCTGAAAACCCCACTTTTTACCCTCATGATTCAAAACGTTTGGTGTGAAAGCTAACTTCAAACATCATTCACTGAAGTCTCACAAAAGTTAGAAGAAATTTTTGTTTAATCAAGGCGAAGAAAAAGTCCTTTGTTTGTAGTCATACCTAATTTTCCTCGGAACATTCCAAAAATCTCCTTAACCTTTGTCTGAAAACTATGCCTAGTAGTTAAAAGTACCGCAAACAAAGGTTTTAAAATCAGTATAGATTGATTGAGGACAATCAAATTGCTAAGTTTGGGGGGGTTGATAAAACCTATTTTATGGCTGGTAGAACTTATATTTTATTGTCAAAATAGCCTCTAAACTTAACTTCCTTGTCATTTTATTCTATTTATTATGAATAATCACCACTACGCCCCTGACAATATTTCCCATCTTTTGCAGGGATTTTCCTATTTTTCCACAAGAAAAGAAGCGCCAATAGGCCCATCAAGCCCATCCGCAACGAAGTCCATGTTCCAGCCTAGTAGCTCGCCAACATTCGAGGCCGACACGCCCCTCTTACCCATCATGGTCGCTACCTGCTACGATAGCAACCTGATGGGGGCATGTCATGTAGGAGTCTCATCCTGTTGCGGCACTTTACCCGATATGGTGCCTAACTTGTCACGGTTCACAAACCGACAAGGTCGTTACCCGACATGGACACCCCTCAGCACCACAGCCCAACAAAGCCCCAACCCGCCATAGCTATACATGATACGCTCGCTGCCCAACACTCTCCTAGCTTGAAACATTTGACGGGAAACCAACATATTGACCTTATGAAACCTCAAGAATGAAGCCACAGATTAAAGACATGTGGACCAATAAAATCTACAACTCCTATCAACTAGATGCCTATAAATAGAAACTACAATAAGAGCTAGTCCCTAGATCAAAAGGAGATAGTGTGTCGAGTCCCCAGAAGTCGGTCAAGCGATAGCTAGGTGAGCACACCCCCATCCCTAGAGGGATGGGAGGAGTTCACTTGGAGACCATTCTAGTAGCATCACACAGCACGATGTGATCCTCAAGGTCACTTCAAGCATGTCGGGTTCCTATCTGGGCTTCAACCCGAGACGGCTTCTCGATCTATACCCGACACGAAGAACCCGAGAGCCTTAAGATAATGTTAACCCGATATGTATCCTAACCCAATACGGTACCCACCCCGATATGATCTCTACCCATCATGCTTACATGCCGACATGGTCAGCCACTCGACATGACTGTATCGTGTAGAGATCCTATCCCAATATGACCCTTACCCATCAGGGTCCATGACCTGACATGATTAATGATTTGACTTGGTCGTATCCCGATATAGCCTCTACCTAGTACCAGGTTAGCATCATCATAGGCATCAGTTGTTGTGTATTTTGGTTTCTTAAATCAAGGAGACCGATTTTTATCTTTCCTTAATAGCATTTCCTTTCATTTAATTACATCATTGTAACTAAACCATTATACTTCTTTATGATTATTGGAACTTGTGGTGTTTATCTCATATCATTCTATGTATGGCTTTAATTTGTTGGATGATTTCTTTCTTGCATCTGAATTCTAGTTTCTTCTTTATGATTCATGCTTTTAACTAGTTATCGAATCATGTTTCTTGTTTTGACTCCTCTGAGAGAAGGATATCATAAACTTCTAGAGCTTGGTATGATTTAGGTGTATGAGAGTACCTGGAACTAGAGTTGCATCGGGATTATCTTTCCGCGCAAGCCCACACCTGGTATCTCTGAGAAGAGGAACCCAGTGCATGGTTTGTTGGCTTTTTCATTGAGAGAAGAAGACGATGGATGTAGGTCGTTGCTGCTTGTTACAATTAAGTTTTCTTTCTTTGTGCAATACTCTGATGATGGTTCTATGTCCTCGGTTTTTTATATGCAAAAACTACCATAAAAACTGCTAAAACCCAAAATACACAAAGCCTTAATCTTTCTGGTAACTTCCCTTGGAGATAGGTTTTAGTTTAATTCTTTGTTGTTCTTTTTTGCTACAACAAACCTTAATCCCTCGACTCTCTGACGTGCTTAGACAAGTAAAACTTGGGGTTATGAAGTGCTATTTTCCTAGTCCATGTGTTCAACCCTGAACTACTCTAACCCTGTGCGAGTCTTAAATATTCAGGTATTATAAATTGTTAAAGTTTGATGACCTAGACATGTCTCCATTTTTGGACCCACGTTTAAGGCTTGATCACATAATAATCAAGCGAAGCCCTAATCATGTAGTTGCCATGTGCCATAGATCCATCTTCGGTGTCAATACTTTGTTGGATGGTGAAACGGGCATTCCCAAGGGAAACCCAGAGCACATACTATTGATTATGTGAGGTGTGAGTGTCCATGTGTCCTTGCCTCCTTGGAATCTTGATTCCAAGTGTTCGAGAATGATAATGGTCAGATCTCAATGATGAGTGTGTGATATGATAAAGAACAATTGTGGTTGTACCTCAGTGATTGGGTTATGTACAAGTGTCTTTGTGATATCGTTTGATGTGGTAATGTAGTTTGTTAGTGATAATTTTGTGCTTTATTTTGAGTAATCTCACTTTGTGGCACATTAGAGCGTCACAATGGTAGAGAAAATATCCATGTCTATTGGTAGTTCTAGATTGATGTAATCGGAGGAGGCTTTGTGTTTGTGTTGGTTTGTATGGGTGTACACCTATATTGAAATATCGATAGGGGAGAATAAGCAACATCTCTCAGGAATATGTCTCCACAAGGACAAACGGATGTGATAAAAGTAGGTCTTGAGTAAGAAAAATAGATATGAGATGGTGTAGAGTTAGTTGTTGATATTAAATGTTGTGGATATGGCTACCACCACGTTGTGGTGGATTTCATAATAGTGCCAGATCACTAGATGAATGTTCAAATCTATGCAAACCAGTGTGTAAGTCGATGTAATCTACTAGGAGTTGTAAAACTGACGTACGCTGGTCAGTGATGCCACTATAATGACAATGGAAGAGGGGATGATTATGAAGTAGGATTAGATCTTACCTTAGTCTAAACTTTTTTGTACTTTTGTGGGGGGAGGTAGTGTACGTGGATTGTTGGGTTCTAGAGAGAAGGCAGAGTGGCTCTCAAGAGAAGGTTGAATGGGGTTGACAGTTCTAGATTTACCATGTCAATGATTATAAACTAGATTATATGAACTTCTAAATAGAGATGCTCAGATCAGGTAATTTACTCTAGCTAATGTATGTACATCATCAAACACAGTAACAAGTTGAAATGAATTAAGTTATACTCGTAAAAATTGTGTTTTTGTCCAAGAAAGAAGGTAGATATAAGTTTTAGTCAGATCAGACCATTCAAAAAGAAAATGAAAAAAAATATGTAGTAACCTAATACCCTTATACAACTACTTAGGAAAGATGTTTCCAAACAATTTAGTGGCATAAACATGGTTATGCATGTGACTTTTGGTGAGACACATCTAAAGAACTAATAGAATTGTACATTTGAAGTCTTTATTGAGTTTTTACAAATAAGTAAATATATGGGGCCCTAAACTCTATTTTGCATCATTTCATTTTTTGATGTCACAAACAAATAGTTTATTAGTTCTCTATATCTCTAGTTAGCAAAATTTAAATAGGTTCACAAAATAAGCAAATTATATAAGTCTTTAGTAAGTATCCCCTTTCTTGTTGGGAAGAGATAAATTCCAAGAAGATAAGTTCTCTATTTCAAGTTGGTGGGGATGAGGTTGATTGGTAATAGATATGCAAGATAATTTTTTAAAGACACGTGTGGTTAGAATCTTTCTAGGTGAACAATACTCTTGTATTCTGTTCATTCCACTGAAAATCTCTTACAACATTTTTGTGTAATTATACTAGCTACGTTTGCAATAATTTTATAAAGTTTTTCCATTTTGTCTTACATGTTTCTTTGTATTCCAGTTTTGTGTATCGTTCTATGCACAACAACAAAAACACATTCAGATTTGAATTCTTGGAAGAATTTCCCCACATTCAATTTTCAATATTCTAACTTACATTTGGGCTAAAACAAATTTTTTGATGGATGACATCATCTCCTACTATGCTACTAATCCTATATTAGAATGTTATAGAAGATAAATACTAATGTAAATGGACGTTCAGGACTAGAATGTCCATGTCAATGTTTTCTTCTACAAACAATGTCTTAATTAGAGTATTGAAGATATAAATGATAGACATCTCTAGATCTTTGGTTTTTCATTTTATATAAGATAATATATTCTCGAATAACATATCAATGGATTTTCTCAAAAGAAGAGACCATAATGGAAGTAATCAAACTCATATCGTATGATGGCATGAGGTTTTAAGATTATGGCACAATTGCTATTGCTTGTGATGTATGAATTGCAATCTATCTCAAATATGAGTGCAACATATCAATCCTCATCTTGCTACACCTACACGTTGAAGTACCAACCTTCACAACAATTCCTTGTATAATTTTGACTGCTCACATGTTGAACTATGTCTTTCTCTAATGCAAAATATTTCCATGCATCATCAATGAATATGAATGATCCCATGTCCTACCTTCAAAAATGCAAATCTATCATCGTGTTATTCACTAAATATATATGGCATTGTATGTCTAGTAAGGAAAGAGTTAACATCCAGAAGCTATAGATATTTTCCAATATACATTAGTTTTGCTAATTGTAGGAGTGTCTATAAAACTTCATTAGGAAAGATTATTAATCCTAGTGGCCAGTCTTTTTTGGGTAAGTCAGGAAGCTATTTTATTCATCTTGCATTCCTCCTGCAAACCAACTTAAATCAATATTACAATTATTACTATTGTTTTCATAATCAAAATTGGTAGTACTACTACCATTACATGCTTCAAAATTAACAATATCAATGACACTAGAAGGTGGGCTTTCATAGCGAAACACCTTATGGATGTTTTTGAGGTGGTATTTAGCAAGCAAATCAACCACTTTATTCTTCTCTATGCATGCACATAGGACTCTCCACATGGCCTTCATAGTCCCTTGTATCTTCAGCATCTAGTATGCAAAGCTAGGGTGGACTCTAGCGTATTCATCAATGACCTGTCTCGTGAAACTGCAGTTAGTTTAAAAGAAAACCCTCTCCATCTAATGATCATTTGCATACTCCATATCTATGCAAATACCAATCAGTTCCGCCTCTATAACGCATATGGTTGCATATTTAATGCCTCGGGCTCCAATCCAGTGCCTACTGCAATCACGGACCATAAATGAAGTTGCAGCATCATTCTTGTTCAACAAGTCATTAGTGCTAATCTTGATATACTAGAACGGAGGATGTATCCACTTCCCCACTCTTTATTGCTTCTTTGTCGTCATCTCAATCCTCCACACCCTTGGCGTTAGTTAAATGTCTTTGTTGATTTGTAGAACCTAATGCTTTGAGGATTTTACAACATTTTCCAAGACGTGCAAGTTCATGCACTTCCAATTATACCCGCAAGAAATAAGAAACTTTCTATGGATTTCAGATGGCCTTGCCAAGTAAGTATGCGCCTATTCTTTTTTATCTATGACTATGAAACTAAAGAATTGCCCAACTGTGGTCCGTCCAAGATATTCTCCCACACTGCCTTGGCATATTGACAATCTCTCAATGTATGAAGCGTCTCGCCTCATGGTAGTGACACCTACTGTAGTTGTCATCATCCATGATATGTCTGGTTTTTCTACGAGTATTCGTGAGTAGGAATCCATGAAGAACGATCCAAGAAAAGATTTGAAGTCTACTAGAAACTTTAGCACTCCATATCAGCTGCAAGTTTCTAGTTGAGATAATATCTTTATCGTGCATTGTGAAATCGTAGGCAGATTTAGTGGTGAACTTCCCATTGATAGTGTGGTTCAAGATCCTAATAACTTCCTGACTCATAGAAAATGGGGTACTAGCTTTCTTTATTTTCCCGCACTACCTAATCCATGAATCATCCATGAAGAAACTCTATGTCCCATTCACCCTCCTTGTTAATGACACTTCTAACTTGCAGGTCTTGGATCTCCGATGATATCGGTTTGGCAGCTCGATTTTCTAGCTTCATGTTGGTCATCACCCAATAATCTGAACAGAATTTCATTTGTGGGCCGTACAAACGCCGAACTCTTGCATTTTAGGCTGAAGTTCTTGCCATCAAAAGCAAATTTCTATAATTTTAAAGACATAAAATTTCGGTGGAACTAAAAGACATGACACTAAATGGAGTGCTTATGACTTTATTAATCCCATGTATGTCTCAGAAGAAGGGATTCATTCTACTCCATCATTGATATATTGTCAAGACCTCCTTCTCTTTAGGGAAAGTAACTATATTCCAATCTACTAAGGACAAATAATTAGATTTATGATTTCCAACCCATGTAAATTGTCTTATAGACTCGTCAACTCTGTCACAAAGAGGCATTGATAACATTGTAGTTTGCATAATGTAGGTTGGTATGGCTGAAAGAGTAGATTTAGTGAGGCAGATTCTCCTGGCAAAGGCAAGACGACAAGCCAACCAGGAATTTACCTTAGAAGGCAACCTGTTTAACACACCTGAATAGGTGTAATTATTCACTCTCGAGTGTATGATAGGTACTACTAGGTATCTTCCAAGTCTTCAGTAACCTAGAAGGCACTGGTGGATTCAATTCTTCTAATTTCTCTTCTAGAAACACTCCTAGAGAACCCAAGAGGGGATACTCTTTTACTAAATAAGAATCATCATCCATATTATAAAAAGACACCAAATTTTTACAATGGATGAAGAACTATCATTTAATCTTTCATAAATGGATATATGACTGCCAAAATATAGCACTAGGATAAAATACATGACTATTTACAATTTACAAGATTACATAATAATCTCTTTGTTGAGGATTTACATGAAAGTAACGACTTCAACAACTGAGCATAGGGAAGACCAAGCCACTTTAGGTATATCTCCTAATAGAGAACTCCACTAAGCAAAGACATGGTCATTAAACCAAGCCACTTTAGGTATATCTCCTAATAGAGAACTCCACTAAGCAAAGACATGGTCATTAAACCAAGCCTTCCATGTCCTTCACCTAAGGGGTTGGAAGCATACCCCACAAAAGAAAAAAAAAGTGGAACTTATCAGCATAAAAGTCGGTATGTGCATATCAGTAAAGGTTGAGCAATATTAGGAGAAAAGGACAAAAATAAACTTTTCAAGAATTCTAATAAAGAGGGAAAGATAATATCCAAAAGAATATTAAAGAGAATGGTTTTGGGTGAGTACAATTTCAATTAAATAAAAAATAAACATGTGGCATATAAGAATAACAAATATATTAGGGCACACCACCCATAATCAAATTCCAACAAATAATTTAGCATGCAAGTGAGAAAAACTAAGAATTAGTGTAAATTTAAAGCTTTGTGGTGGTTAAGGAGTACAACCCAAAGCGTAATACAGAATGGAGCACAACCAAAATCCCAGAGCAATAATATTGGGTGGAAATGTGCCCCCTTGGAAGAAAGAGTCACCCTTGTATATAATAAATGAGTATAAAGGTGCTCTCTAATAAGGGTAATAAAACCCCAGTGCCTAAAGAAATATCATTGGGAATAAAACCACAGTGGAATAAATTCCAAAAACCATAGAGTTATATAAAACTAGTACTACTAAATCAACAAGCATGATATATTGTACATGCAAATGAATGTCTAATCATAAAAAGAGTTTCCATAACCAAATAGGAACATATAAGACATCCACCACAAAAGTAGGTAAAATATGGTTCCATTTCACAAATTAGCAACAATCTAAATCAAATTCACAAATTAGAGTTACCTCATAGAATTGGTCAAACAAGATACATCTTTAGAGTCTAAAAAGCATTTCCAACAATTTAATAAGATCTAAAGATCAATTTTAGAATATAAACACGCTCATTAGGCATAATCTCATAAGACAGAAGGTTTATAGGGTAATATGTCTCAAAAGAACTAAGAGAGAAAACACATAGTTGGTTTCTCAATATGATTAAGAAAGGATGCAACATACTTGATAATAATTCTAGGTATAGTGAAATCAACTCTAGATCTTTACCAGAGCTTCAAACAACCTATTAAGAATATATATATATGGAATTAAGATCAATTATACTTTGTTACATAAACACTAAATATCGCCTTTTTATGTTATTGAATTAGGTCAATCAGAACCATCACATCATGTAGATAATGTTTTAATAATTTTGTGGCCAATTTTAATTTGTTGTTCTATTATTAGATATGTATTTATAGATTTTGAGAAATAAGAACAATCATTACAAAACACATTTATTATATTGGAATCAGGCAATGAAATCATACCATTGTATTAGTTTGATTTATATGACTCCAAAAATATATTTGTTTATAATTGTAAGACCTATAGATTAATTGTAAATTCTTAAAGTTAGTAATTTGTATTGAAATCCAATTCAAAAAGTTGAGCTAATGACCAGAAAGCCCTTGCATCAGCATCATTAACTTTTTCATAACATGACATGCTTGTCAATGTAGTTACTTAGATCAAGTCGTAAGGAAGTACCAAAATAAAACTTGAAGTGCCTAAAACTCCCTGACAAGTGTTACATGCTTCAATGAACCCATGGGAAAAGAGTAGAAATCTATCAATCATATTCTTTACACTTGCACATGGAAACTAGACTATCACTATACATAAGAACCTTGAATTTGAAATTCAAAATTTCAAGGTAGGGATTAGATATAGTGAAGGTGATTGACGAATGTTTTGAGAGATTCTAATAGTCTCAATGACCAACCAATAGGTCCTTAGATGGATGGAAGCCCGAGGGAAAACCTCTACCATGAGAGGCTATGAAGTCAAGCTCAGTCAAGGTTCGTGAGGAAAACTCAAGGAACAAAAAGAGGTTATGCAAGCCCAAGACTGGTAGAAAACCCCTAGAATGAAAAATCATGACAAGACATGATATGATGGTTGACATTGTATTTCAAGTTTATAAATCACAAGAAATAAGGAAAAGGGGGGGAATTTAGGTACATCAAATTGGGAAGGTATCGAGATGTATGAAGATTTGAGGGGCCAAGTCAAAGTTATCATGATGTTCGATAAGGTATGTGAAGGTGAGGATTGCTCTGTCAAAACCTTCTTTATATGGGAAGCATAACGAGTAAGTAGGAAGATATAAAGTCAAGGAAGTTGACATGATGAGGGAAAAAAACCTCCAAGGACCTTACAGAGGATTAGGAATTTTTCTATAATAGTTAGAAATATAGGGGAGATGAGGAGTTGGGGTGGAGAAGGAAATAGGGGATAAGAGAGAGAATTTTGTCATTTGGGATACACATATCACAAAACCTATCGAAAATAGGCATCAATTGCTTTGAGAAGAAGTGAGCAATCTTATGAAGAAGAAGTCTCTGAGAAAGAACAACTAGGAAAGGAGATCAGAAAGGGAGAGGTATTGATTACACTTACATATTAAAAAAGGAAAGAAGGCAAGGAAGGAGACGATACAAGCATAGATAGGTCGGGGAGAAAGGGTGCTAAGAAAATATGGCATTGTAAAATCTAAAAATAAGAAAAAACGAGCATGAGAGGGGTGAGCTTTATCCTTTGATGCCAAACTAATCACATTTTGTATTATGATTCTCATTTTCTTGCATAATTCATCTCAAGCGTACAAGGTTATTGAGACATACTGAAAATTTACATTTAGATCAATTGAATTACGTAGAATCTGAATTTGACATAATTTCACCACTATGAATACATAAAATATTATTTAATATTTTAGAATTTAACTTATATATTCTTTCCTTGATTTTAGGCATTTATTATTATTCAATTATTGTGAACCTTGGCCCCTAATCAAACTAGAATGTGAGGAAATTGAATATCACATTACTTCCCACTTTTATCATCTATTAGGTTATGTAATGTATTAGGGGCTATAAGAGGTTATTTCCATATCAATCACCAAATAAATGTCTATAGATAAAAGTCTCACAATAGATTTAGTTTTAGTATTAAATTCACATGATTTACTTTCCTTATTTCTCATATGTAACCACTATCCATTATTCAGTTCATGAATTCCATTAAACTTATTTATTGAAATTAGCTTTCAAACTACTTATCCACTAATCTACATATTTCCTTTTTATGACTATTAATGCATTCCCTGTCATACTTACTATATAGATATGTTCAATCTTTTTTCCACAACTATTTAACAAATTAATTGAATTAGTTACAATCTTGAAGGTTGGGGACATATTAGCCAATTTATGTGCATGCATTATTTGTTATCTAATGCTTTCCATATATTATTACATGGAATTCTAAATTATACTTTACTGGTCCATTTTAATTGTATTTGTTGTTTATATTATATGATCTGGGACATATTATACAAAAGTTCAGTTATTTATTACTTATTAATATTAACCATCTTAGAACTATTATTTCCATTCTATTAAGGTTAAGCCGGAGAAAGGACCTATCTTGCACAATATATGATTCTAAATATGTATTTTAAGCATGTGTCCAACTATCAAAACATTTATCCATATTATGTCACAACCACTTTCTTACTATCCAAATTAGGTTTAATTTATTCCATGTTTTGGGTTTCATCCCTGAATTAAACCCAAAGATATTGAATCCTAAGGATTAGGGTTCCTAGTGTTAGGTTGGAACATATTGGTATGTTACTCCATGTGTTTTGTTTGTTTCCATTTTAGATAGTTGTCTTACTCAAAGATATGCATATATGGAGATTGGCATGAATATAATGAAGATCATAGAGATAAATTCATAAGGATGATTAGTTAGATATTACTTCATGATATCTTCTCCCTTATAGTAATGATGTTCACACTCATGTAGAAATCTTCATATTGGAGATTTATGTGAAATCTTGAGGTGAAATTGGCATCATTTTGTATCAAACAAGTTTATGAATGAAATTACGAGTTATTAATCATAATTTCTTAAATATGGATCCTATAAAAATGAGATGATGATCCTTGTCCCTATGGGATGATGACCATTGTCCCTATGGTCTTCCTTTAATGGAGGACAATTGGTGTAGGGATCGTATCAATTTGTGCCAGATCCAGGTTTACTAAATTACTAATATTAATTAATATTTTCAAATATCCCATAGAAACACAATGTAATTATTAGGAAATTTCTAGATGCAATATTTCCCATAAAGGATCAAACTTGGAGGGCTGGAAAGATTTTCCTCTACATCACTAGATAGTTAACAATGAATCTCTGGCCCCTATGAATTCCACCTAGACAAATTCTGAGTTTTTTGCCCAAGGTAAATGCCTCTTGGTATTTTCATCATAAATTCGACCACTTCTCATGTTTTTTATCTCTTAACTCTAGAATACACTTATCTCTAACTAAGGATTTTAGGAAGAAGTAGGAATGGGGAATCCTCTAACAATTATTTGGGATCCCCATCCATCCATGATGAACCATGACTAGAATAACCAATTCATCTATGGAAACCAAAATGGTTTAAAAACTTGTGATGTGAGTATTAATCTTTGGCCCTAATAAAAAACCCTAATTTTTAGTATACATTAAGAGTAAGGGTAAATAATACCCCTACCTAAGAGAACCATGAGGGAGGGTAAAGAAAGATAAAATTTAAATAGATTTGGTTAATCTGGTTCAGTTCCTAAAAAATACTAGCGGTTTTACCGCATGCACGTACGTACAGTACATGTAGACATGCATGTACATAAGGTACACATAAATTATGGGAAATCAATTGTTATATAGGGAAATAGATTAAAAAAATCAAATCATTTTTTGGGGTCTGGTGTTTAGACTAGGGGTTCATTCTGAATAAGGAAGTGAACCTATAGAAAAGGAATAATCTAAATCAATGGGACCAAATTTGTGGCTAAGAGCCTAACCTCCTAAAGGGAATCGAGAGAATCCCCTAGAATGGATTTCCCAAGAAACATGAGTTATAGAACATTTTGCTTAATATTTAAAATGGCATTGGACTTTCTAAAAGGCACAAACTTGAAGAAATGGGATATGGTAATATGGTATGGGTATAAGACATGAAGGACCTTACTACCAAGTCATGATAAGTTGTCGTTAATGATTGAAAAAAAAACATTTCAACATATTTAATTATGAATAGCTTGGTTATAGATAAACCCAGGGTAATATGTAATTTTCCAAGTAAATTACATAAATGTAATAATAATCATTTGAGGCATGTAAGCCCTACTTCACCAAAACTAAAAAAATAAACTATGTGTTTAGCTTACTGATCTTATTGTGAAAACTTTGGTTGCAGAAACCCCAAGTTATATGTGTGATTAAAGTGAATAAGTTACAGACAATTATATAACATACATCTAAGTCATAAGGCGTCCTTGTTTAGGATGAGTCATGGTATATAGAAATAGTATAGTGTTATAGACCCTTATCTTGAAACAAGGTGTAAGCAATAAGTGGTAGAAAATTAGTTATGGCATCTCAATTAACCCCAGATTCAATACAACCCTAAGTCAACCATAGGGCCAAGTAGGGATGCTTAAAGGTACATAAGACACAAGGGTTCAAAAGGTGATCATGTCCAAAGTACATAACAATCGTGGGGTCAAGAGAAATCCATTAATGAGTGCATAAGGCCCTTGCAATCAGGAGAATCTCCACTCGATAAGTACATGAGGCCCTAGGGGATATGGAAAAGTCACTCCAAAAGTACATAAGGCCCATGGGGTCAAGAAGAGATCACTTCAAAGGTATTTACACCCCTAGAGACCTTACAAGAATGATTGAGTCCAACGATACAAGGGATATAGATACAAAAATAAAGGAACTTATGTAGTAGTCATTGAAATAAAAACTTAAGGAAGGTTGTGCATAAATAAAGGGTTCAGAGAAAAGAAATGTCCCATTGAATTATATGAAAATTAAGAAAGCTCATTGGAGTTAAAAATATGTCTAGGTTTTTTGTCATATTTGAGAATGACATAACCTATTTCCAAAAATTATAAGATAATGTGTGCATGCACCATCTTTGCACATGATATAATATGATATTTGTATTTGAACTACATACTTATATGTATTCATCTTAATATCAGTGTGAGAGATTGGGTGGCCACATTTGAAACATATAACTGGCAAATGAGAATGAATACCCTTAGTTAGAATTATTGATATGATCCAGGGTGTTCTTGTTTTTCCTATTCACCTTGCAAATATAGAATAATAATGACAAGTATGTTTTATACATAGGTACAAAATGTAAGTCCCAAGTGGAAACATAATGTAACTAATAAGGATGTGGAACTAGACTCTAAATAAATCATGTTTTCAGCCTTGGTTATATAGATAATATTCATTACAGATAGAAATAATTATCTATATATAACTTTTCCAAGATAGGTCTCTATCCCAAACGCATGAGGCCAAAATGAGTTGGCATTCACCTTAACTTGATTATATTAGAATTTTAGGGAAAAACTTCCTTTTAAGATGGGGTGAAAAATTTAAAGGTTTTATATTTAAATCAAGAATATGATGTAAGAATAAACTTTGAGTAATGAAGAAAATAGTATGACTCTAGTTGATGAATCAATCTTTAGACCTAGATTGAGTACTGAATTAAAATAAATGAAGTAATATTGAAAAAGATATTAATATGGGATATAAATTGATTTATTGTGTAATTAGAGCTCTAATTATGTAACTATGAAGATGGTAATGTTTTGGATCCATTAGAAGGGCTAGGTTCGAACCATGATGCAAGAACTAAGCTAAATACCACTGGACTTCTAGAGTTAAAATAGGTCCATGGGATACATGTAAAACCAAGTGGACTTATTGAGTTACAAATAGGTCCATGGGATACATGTCACATAATTAAATAGTTCGTGCATAAACCTAATGCCAATGATATAATGAGTTTATTGACAAATGAGTGTGAAGATGATAAGCAAGGTCCCAAAAGATTTAAAGTAACTAGTGCCCTAGATAAGTAATTAAGTATTGGATTCTAGGTTTTGAGTATCAAATAAACATAAATTGATCTAACACTTTTTCTGCCATTAGATAATGGTTAAGTGAGGATAAACCCAAGTTTTGAGATAATAATATTATTATGTGTGACTTACATGACTAAATTAGGTGATTACTTGAATAGTAAGTGAGGATAGGATTTGTCGGTACATATGCCCAGACAGCCAATCATATGATGATTGTGATGGCATAACATGTACATGATTTGATTAATAATAAAGGCAAGCTTCCAATTCATCTGTTTCACTCAGTTATGAGATAATGAGGATACAAAGTAAATGTCTAGAGAATTGTATTACGCAATGGCGTATGTTGTCAAGTTACTATCCTTGTGGATGAGATCATATGGATGTTAAGAGTACATATAAATATTCTCATTATGTCCATGATTGGTTGTCACTGTGGAAGTTTGATAGACAACAATGAAACATCAGATAAGAGTGTGAGTTGGTTTTTGACTAAATCTCATTAGTCATGATATAGCAATATCAAACCAAGCACACAGATACATGTTAGAGAATAGTGTATCGGAAAGACCCACTGTGAGACTGACACATGGAAGCCATCACCATGGAAGTCATAGTCATCTCTCATAGTAATGGCGGTGATTGTGGTTCTTAGAACTAAAATCACTACACTCATCACATGTCATTGGGTACACTTTGACATCATCAAACATAGTTTTGAAACATGGGTTGTTATAACAGTGATGATCGGGTTACTTTGACACATGGGGACTGACTATGAGTGATCGATATGAGATTTGTCCCTCTAGCAGGAGTATGATATCCAAGGTCTCTTGATTAGTGATACAAAGAAAAGTATGGACATACGCATGTGAGTCAATATGTGATATTGAGCTTACATATATCTCATGTAGTCTTCTCTGGTTCAAGGAACAAGATTGAATAATTATGAGGATGACTGCTCCATGCCTCTATTTCAATATGGATATCAGTGACAAAGAAACTATACAAACACTATAACACCATACACATATTGTAGGCTGAAGTTTCCCCCCAACTTTCCATGCACTGGGTAACAATGATGTGTGACTAAGCACTACTCTTTGCTTGTGATGTTATAAGATAGTTAAGAACATTCACTGCCAATGTGATATGGGACCTATAGGATCACACACATAGCAACTCATATAGAAGAGGATTTTGATCTTGAATGATAATTGAATTAAGTACTAAAGTGTTGAGACATCTGTTTGGGTTGTCAGGCATATCAAATTTTGAATTGGTTGAGTTCTACCATATGAACCGATTGGTTAAAGCATTGAACTGATTATCTCAATTCAAACTCACCAGACGGTCGTCTAGGTGAGTGAGACCATCGTCTCGCTTGTGTGAGATGGCCCAGTTGGGATGAACAAAAGTTCTAGAGTTTTCCTGAACTCGTTTCAATTGCACATACTTGGGATGTAAGTAAATTAATGTATTAAATTAATTAGGAAATGATTTGCTAATTCATATCTGACTGGGAAAGTGCAAAATGACCATCTCACTTAGAGAGACAATCGTCTTGCGTCCCAGACAAATGTTTTACTTAACAAAATGATCGTCTTGCATGCAAGACAACTGTCTCACTTGGTGAGATGATTGTTTCGTCGCTAGTAGGTTGTGAAACTTCCAGAAAAGTTATGAAAATTCAAGATCTACTTGTCCTTTCCACTCCTGCATTAGTCATGCATTGGCTGGGGACTGGGAACCCAGACCCTAACCCCTCTTATATATAGAGGGGTACTAGGGGCTTCCCGCAGCATAATTACAACACAAACAATTGAGAATTAGTTGCTCTGACAATTGTTGTCCTCTCTAGTTGTGGTAACTACGAGAGCCCAAGCAAGTCCTACCCGACTAGGGAGGGATAGCCATGGGAGAACAATAGCTGAGGATCATTGTTGTGGGAGAGCATGTTGCTGACAAATGCACCAACGGGAGGGACAAATTCTTCTTGTCTGTTCCTACAAGATGACATGAGTTCTAGTTGGTCCGTGTGGACTACACTAGAGGCAGGAGTCTGTTGGTTGTTTCTATGAGGGTAACGTCAATTCAGAGTTTGTGGTGAGATCTAAGGAGTCGTTGCAGCAATTGTTTAAGTCTGTTGTCCATGGAGGAGTAGTCTGATGAGTCTGAGTGAGACTAGAAGCTACACAGACATCGTCTAAGACAGAGTGTGCATCTACATCAACAAGGATTGTCACTGGACTTGCTCCAGGACTAGGTATATCTTCGTCAAACCATCTTTCACATTGCATAGTTATTAACACAATCTACTGGTTAATGGGAAATATGTCAGTAAAAAAAAATCTGCTGCCTACCTGGTGTCGCATTTCCCTACAGTGGTATCAGAGCCATGTCAATTAATTATGTTTTGGGAGAATTGATACAACTATATTTTTGGTTTACTAGTTGATGTGCACATCTATCTAAGTCATCATATAAAGAACCCAAATGTGTGTGTGTATATATATATATATTTATATATACAATTTAAACGTGTTGCCATAAAATTAGTTTTGATGGTGGATGTAAAGCATGGTTATGGCCAAAACCCTTGATATGTATGTCCGTCATTGTGTTTATTTGTTCTTATTGTTAATCGGTTTGCGTACCGAGCCTCTCTCTCCTTTCCAAATGTAAACTAATGCTCTTCTTCCTATTTTCCTTCAAATGTAACTCAAGATTTTTCCATATATAATGTAATAAGAAATAAGATAGTTTGAATTTATGTTTTGACGTGAGATGACGATCTATAGAAAGGAGAAACAAGTAGCTTGTGAGATGGCCCGATCGATTGGAGGACTGAGGAGGCTAGATGACAAGAGGACGAATCAATTGACTGGTGGCCCAATTGACCAGCTGGAGGTGTCCAAACGTTACTTGGACCTGAGAAGCAGATGACCACTTTAGAAGAGCCCAACTAAGAAACCAGTAGTTGAGCCAAATTGTTCAAGAGTTGAACCGATCAACACAGATTGGTCTGAGCACATATCTTCACCAGAAACATGTTGCATATGATGTGGACCATAGGTGGTAGTAATTCCTTGTGGCTCTAAGAAATTATAATAGTATGGCCATAACCATCGCTTGTGTGTTTTATTTATTGCATGTTCTCATTTGTGGTTATAGAATGTATATGATATGTACTATTTATGTGGTGATTGGATAAAGTATATGTTTTTATACAAACAAACTCCCTCAACTTAAATATTAAGTCTAAGTTGCCTTCCATTAGCAATACACATGAAAATTAAGTTTGATTGACCCAGCATAGATTTGCACAAAGCATGGTGTGTCGTCTATCCCGTAGAAGTGTCATGGAAGATATGTATATTTTCACATAGAATGGTGTGTATCTATCATATTAGCTATTGGTTCAGGCTTAATTGGTGACTTGGAGAGCCCATGCCCAGAGGTATGAAGATGATTATGGAAAGGAGTTGTGCATATCATGTATATAAGAGTTGCATATGATGCAATTGGCATGATGGCCTACCCAAATAGTCAGGTTGTGGGCATTTGGCAAAAGCCAACTCATGACTTGATAAAATATGGATCTTGGCCCACTAGAATATTGTACGTTGAAATATTTTGAATTCATATTGATGACTATCAATTTAAATAAAATAGTGGGATCAATAGTTAATGAAAGACCTAATTAATATCGTCAAATATATCAAATCAAACCAAATCAAAAATGTTTTGAAAGAGGTTGCAATATTTCTTTGTAGAATAAAATGTCAAACACAAACACATTCAAATTGTGATCAATCCTTTAGAAGGACAAAATAGGATAAAGTTCCATAATTGGTTAAGGACTTTGAGAAATGTTCTCATCTATGAGTGAAAGCTCTATGTCCTTGATAGACCAATGCCAGAGGAACCCGCTTTAAGTGTGCCTAAGGCTAAATGGATGCTTATTGGAAGCATGCCAATGATGTCATAGACATTTGAATATATGATTCTTTGTTGCATGAACTATGAGTTGCATGAACAACATGAAAACACATCTTAAGAATCATGTAAAGCATAGAACATATAATGTCTCCTGAGTGCAAACTGACAAAGGGAGGTCCAGTAGAACCCCATGTGCTCAATGTGATTGGATATGTGGAATGATTGAGATTTCTCTTAGGTCAAGAGTTGACCATGAATATGATTATGCAAGTGTTGCATGAATCATATAGTCAATTTTTCAAATGTTTGGCATGTTGATGCCAATGCAAGGAAGAAGAAGGACAAATCCATTATGATGATCAGCAGAAGTGAGTCCTAGGGCTAAGGCAAGGCTAAGCTTGAGTCCAAGTCTTCCACACTCAAATAATGTAGAAGGGTAAGTGTAAAAGGAATCTATCCTTTTCACTTAAAGGATAAATAAAAGAACATGCAACCATTCTCACTGGTCTAGACATTGGAAATGAAATATTCTCTTTATAGAGGATCTCAGGAAGAAAATAGAGAGAAAGATCTCTACTTCAGGACCTGAGAAGAAGTAAGCTAGAACTATATGGAGAAAGGGTTGTTGCCACTATAGTTAAAGGTTTCCATTCATGATCACATAATAGAATTCGTGAATTGCTATTGCATACTTGCCAAACATTGCATGTTTTGTATGATAAGAACATTATGATCTTTTATGGAGATTCCCTATGCCTCATAAACTATACTGGATAATTGTTAATACAAATGTGTATGACACATATATTGAATGACTTTATTACTCAAACAATGAATACCTATAGCACTATCATCTAGAGTGCATAAATGAGAAATGCATTTCTAGAATCCATATGATGGTTATCTAGACTCTTTTGGTTCTTTAACCAATAGAGACATGCACATATTATTTGTTGTGCAATATGACAAGAGTATCTTCACTAGATGTAATGGGAGATCGACTATTCCATTAGGACTACTACATACTGATGTACATAGACCTTTTGGAATGAATTCTAAAGGTAGTTACAAGTACCTCATCATATTTATTGATGCGATTAGTAAATATTGACATTTGTATTTAATGAAATACAAATTTGGATCTCTTCAAGTGTTCAAGGAGATCATAAATGAAGTACGTAAATAACTCAGTAAAAGTATTAAGATACTTAGATATGATCGATGTTGAAATATTTTAAACCAAGAGCTTGAGGACCTTCTGGGAGATCATGATAGTGTATCATAATGAACTCCACCTAAAACATTCTAATGTGTCAGAAAGAAGGTCTCACACCCTATTAAGTCATGGTGAGATTATTAATAAAATCTAGGTAATCTTACAAGTTCTTTTGGGCACATGCTTAAAAACTAAACAAATGTACCATCTAAAATGGTACAAAAGACACCATATGAGATATGCCATGGGAAGTGTCCCGATGAGTCTTTTATAGTGATTGGGATTGAAATCTTATATAAGAAAATAGTTTCTTAAAAGTCTTTATCCATAAATCACATGAATATTATCTTGTTGAATACTACTTATATTCTAGCCTGACAACAAAATGTTTGTTTCTAGGATGGTTGAATTCCTAAATGGAAATTAGTTCCAAAGGAATCAGTGGGAGTAAAAGTAGAACTCGAAATGTTCGAGACAAACAAGAAAACATGGAACCTAAAGAAGTACAATAGGAACAAAGAGAATCATAAGTTTTAGAATCTTAAGTTCCTTAAGTAAACATAGAACCCATAGTTCTAGTAGAACATGCCTTCAGTTTGAAAGATTATGATATCTTATAACTCAAAAGGCAGTAAATTGATCATAGAGATGAACCAACAACCTACCTAGAAACTATTGAGGGATTATAATCTGAGCAATTTCTTGAGGCCATGAGATTAATGATGGACTCCATGTAAACCAACAAGGTATGACCTTGGTGGATCCACCTGAAGGGGTAAAACCCATAGGGTGCCTTTGGGTTTTGTAAGAAGACCAACATGGAAAGGGAAAATTGGTTGCAAAGAGTTTCAATCTAGTTCAAGGTGTTGAACATGATGAAGTCTTTCACCAATTACCAAGGTTAAATCCATCTGGATCATGCTTGTTGTTGCATCTTAGTATGACTGTGAGATTTGGCATATGGATGACTAAAATTGCATTCCTTAAATGGAATAATTATAAGGATGTGTATGTGACACAGCCTAATAGTTTTATAATCCAATAATGCAAATAAATTCTATGAGCTACAAATGTCAATCTGTGGATTGAACCAAGCATCTTAAAGCTGGAAACTTCTAGTTGACAAGATAGTCAAAGGGATTGACTTGAGTCAGAATGAAGATGGAATCTATGATTACAAAATATTTAATGGGAGCATATTTAATATTCTACATAATGATGGGGAATAATGTCTTTATCCTGCATGTGTTAAAACTTGGCAAGGAAAATTCCTTCTACATGAAGGGTTTAGGTGAAGCATCCTATGTGATAGGGGTCGAGGTCTATGGAGATATATCTAGAAAGCTTCTTGACCTAAGTAAAAGCACATACATTGGTAAGATTTTGAAGGGTTGAGCATGTAAGACTCAATGAGAGAAAACTAGTCCATGTTCCATGGAGTTAGTCTTTCAAGAGCCTAGTGTCCTAGTTCTAATGAAGAATAGGGTCACATGGATAGATTCCATTGGATCTATCTTGAATGCAATGTTATGTACTTATCACGTTATCTTGTATGCATTGGACATGACGAGAAGATATCTAGTAATCTCGTGTGTATTGGACATGATGAGAGGATATCTAGTTATCTCATATGTATTGACATGATGAGAGGACATATATACCTACTTAGCAATCTCGTATGTATTGGACATGATGAGAGAGTATATGTCAGATATCAATGAGAGTTAATGGAATACCATAATGAACATCCTTACATGCATATTGATGGAGTTTTGTTTTATGCAACACCACTAAAAATCCTAGATATGATGAGTCTCTAAGTTTAGCCTTGCTAGTACTATGGTAAGAACTCCACCCACATGTGCTAAGACATGTGGAAGTCTTATCGTAGTATAGTTAAGGGTCGAATCCTCGGGACAACGGTCTTGACGAAGTCAAGATGGAAAACCTTTAGCCTTTACTTAACAACTTAAAGATTGACATTTAGATCGAAAGTTTGGTTTGGTTGTTTTTAAACTAAGTACAAAGAAAGTAAAGCAAGAAAGTAAATAAAGCAAGTAAATCTTAAGAGTTAACAAATGATGATGAATCACTGGGGTTAAGTAGGTTTTTACCACCGCTACACATGCATTGTATATGTACTAAGCAAGACTTATAAGCTAGATGCATGGATGTTTCCACAAGACCGATGCCTTATAAGACAAGAGCGATGCGTTGCATCCAAGGGTGTTCCACAAGACTGATGCCCATATAAGACAAGAGCGATGCATTGCACCCTTCGATGTTCCACAAGACCAATGCCCATATAAGAAAAGGGCAATGCATCTCATCCTCCAAGGGTTAAGTAACTCTCATGCGGTACATCACTACGCGTCACTGAAGGATGTAGTCTCCGAAGAGAGAATCTTACTCAACCTCAAGAAACGTGCATCTAAAACTAACAAGCGAGCGATAATTACCAAATCGAATAGCGTCCTTGTAGGCCTAGTCTCCTATTCGGATAACCTAGCTACGAGAAGTGCGGGAATGATGCAACGCCAGCCATTCCCGAACAAATGGTCACATGCTTTACATCATTCCCCTCGCAAAGTGTGTTCCTCGACTTACCAAAGGTCTCTTCCATACAGATGGGAGTGTGCCAAATGATAGTGAGTTTACTCCACTCTTTGAGATACACTTCTAGACACCGAAACGGATGCGTGGTGGATACACACACCAGAAACCAACACTAAATCGGTATTCAAGCCTCGATAGCGGTCGTAGACAAACCACAACGAAAGACAATAAATGCATACAAGAACGTGGCCATCATTCAAGCATGTGTGAAACGATTTAGTATTAAAACGAAATGATAACATCTTTTTTACAGTACAAAATACAAAACATGGGCAGCGGGGCTAGTCCCCGCGCCCAGTGGATGGAACTACTCGCTCCTCATAGAGGGAGCAACAAAGAAGGAGGCAAGAAGAGATAGAAAGAACATCATCTCCACTGAGGAGAGAAGGTTGAACCCTTGGTGGAGAGAGCAACGATCTCCACCCCTTGTAGCTTGCTTGATGACGGATCTTCTCCTCTCACCTTCCTTGTTGATGAGAGAGCAACGTAGCTTGCAATGGACGTGAGTCTCAGACCGGCAGCCTCTAGTGATGGATGGAGTTGTTCTGGTAGTGGAGAGACAGCCTCTGGACGTCTGGACTCCCTTGAACGGCCCTGAGGTCTTATTTATAGGCTTTGAGTAAGATCCAAACGGTTTGGAGACCGTTTGGGCTCAAACGGTCTTGGGACCGTTTGGCGTCAAACGGTCTTGAGATCGTTTGGTGTCAAACGGTCTTGGGACCGTTTGGCGTCGAACGGTCTTGAGATCGTTCGGCGTCAAACGGTCTTGAGATCGTTTGGCGTCAAACGGTCTTGGGACCGTTTGGCTTCATGCGGTCTCGGGACCGTTTGAACTCCATGCGGTCTTGGGACCGTTTGGCTTCATGCAGTCTCGGAACCGTTTGAACTCCATGCGGTCTTGGGACCGTTTGGCTTCATGCGGTCTCGGGACCATTTGAACTCCATGCGGTCTTGGGACCGTTTGGCTTCATGCGGTCTCGGGACCGTTTGAACTCCATGCGGTCTTGGGACCGTTTGGCTTCATGCGGTCTCGGGACCGTTTGAACTCCATGCGGTCTTGGGACCGTTTGGCTTCATGCGGTCTCGGGACCGTTTGAACTCCATGCGGTCTTGGGACCATTTGGCTTCATGCGGTCTTGGGACCGTTTGAACTCCATGCGGTCTTGGGACCGTTTGGCTTCATGCGGTCTCGGGACCGTTTGAACTCCATGCGGTCTTGGGACCGTTTGGCTTCATGCGGTCTCGGGACCGTTTGAACTCCATGCGGTCTTGGGACCGTTTGGCTTCATGCGGTCTCGGGACCGTTCGAACTCCATGCGGTCTTGAGACCGTTTGGCTTCATGCGGTCTCGGGACCGTTTGAACTCCATGCGGTCTTGGGACCGTTTGGCTTCATGCGGTCTCGGGACCGTTTGAACTCCATGCGGTCTTGGGACCGTTTGGATCTACTCGACCCTTGGGCTGGTTTATTCTTTTGTTGTTTTTTTTGTGCTTTTTCTGCAATTTATAAAAGGAAAAGTTAGTTTGATGATGTATTTACAAAAAGGGGTAAAATTAGGTTTAAGTACAATATAAATGTAGAAAGAGTAAGGAAAACTAAAGAAAAAGACTAAGATAAACTACTAAAATAGGAGGTTATCACATATGAAGCACATAAAGGCTTGGTTCCTTGGTTATGGTAATAAGGAAGAGTTGGATGTAAAGGGTTACACCCATGCAAGCTTCCAAACTAACAAAATAACCACAATCTAAATTTACATTTGACGACAAACAAAAATTGTAAGCTAGAAAGAGTTTTGAGCAAATGACAGTTGTTCAAATCTAAAAAAGAAGTTATCTCCATGTAATAAAAATAACAGAGGATATTGTATGGATCAAGAAGTTCATACGGATGAACTTATGTTAGGTTCCAACCATTCATGACACAATAGAAATATTGATGACAACAATGGAGCTACTAGTTAAGTTGGGAATCTCAAATAGCATACTATGGTACTTCCATCTCATACGAGTAGTCATACAGTAAAGTGATGTGAAAATTACAAAATACTGACTTAAAGTAAACGTTGCTAAACCCACTATAAAAGCACTTATGCAGCAGAAGCATGATGGTCATGTTGTCACTCGGGATGAGATCCATGGGTGATTTGCTCTAAGTACAAGTGGGAGTCTGTTGGTACGTATGCCCAGAGAGATAATAATATGATGATTGTGATAGCATAACATGTAATTAATTTGATTAATAATAAAGGCAAGCTTCCAATTCATCTATTTCACTCAATTATGAGATAATAGGGATATAGAGTGAATGTCTAGAGAATTGTATTACTCAATGACATATGTTGTCAAGTTACTATCCTTGTGGATGAGATCATATGGATGTTAAGAGTACATATAAATATTCTCATTATGTCCCTGATCAGTTGTCATTGTGGAAGGTTGATAGACAAAACTGACACATAAGATCAGAGTGTGAGTTGGTTGATGACTAAATCTCATTAGTCGTGATATGGAAATATCAAACCAAGCACACATATACATGTTAGAGAACAGTGTATCAGACAGACCCACCGTGATACTGACACATGGAAGCCATCATCATGGAAGTCATAGTAAGCTCTCACAGTGATAGTGGTGGTTGTGGTTCTCAGACCTAAGATCACTACACTCATCACAAGTTGTTGGGTCGCTTTAACATCATCAAATGCAGTCCTAAAACATGGATTGTTATAATAGTGATGATTGGGTGACTTTGACACATGGGGACTGACTATGAGTGATAGATATGAGATTTTTCCCTCTGAGGGGGTATGATATTGAAGGCCTCTTGATTAGTGAGACTAAGAAAAGTATGGCCATACACATGTGAGTCGATATGTGATATTGAGCTTACATATATCTCATGCAGTCTGCTCTGGTTCAAGGAACAAGATTGAATAATAACAAGGATGATTGTTTCATGCCTCTAGTTCAATCTAGATATCAGTGACAAAGGAACTATATAAACATTGTAACACCATACACAGATTGTAGGTTGAAGTTTCCCCCCAACTTTCCATTCACATGGGTAGCAATGACGTGTGACTAGGAACCACTCTTTGCTTGTGATTTCATAAGCTAGTTATGGACATTCATTGACAATGTGATATGGGACCTATAGGGTCATACACATAGGAACTCATCTAGAAGAGGAGTTTGATCTTGAATGATAATTGAATTAAGTACTAAAGTGTTTAGGTACTCAGTTCACACAACATATCAACAGATTGGCTAACTGAATTGCCAAACGACCATCACAGTTGGTGAGATGAACATTTGGGTAGTCACACGAGCATCTCAAGTGTTGAGACGAACATTTGGGTATCCATACGGGCATCTTAAGTGCTGAGACAACCATTTAGGTTGTCAGGCAAATCAAATTTTGAATTGGCTTAGTTCTGCCCAATGAACCGATTGATTCAAGTTGTTAAACCAATCGGCTTGATTCGAACTCACCAGACGTCCGTCTAAGTGAGTGAGATGGGTATCTCTCTTGTGTGAGACGGCCCAGTTGGGACGAATGGAAGTGTTGGAGTATTCCCAAACTCATTTCAGTTCTACATACTTGGGGTGTAAGTAAATTAATGTTGAGATTAATTAGGAAACGATTTGTCAATTCATATCTGACTAAGAAAGAGTGAAATGACTGTCTCTCATCCCAGATGATCATTTTGCTTAGCAAAATGAATGTCCTGCATGTGAGACAACTATCTCATTTGGCGAGACAACTATTTCTTCGCATGTAGGTTGTGAAACTTCCAAAAAAGTTGCAAAAATTCAAGTTCTACTTATCCTTTCCACTCCTGATTTAGTCCCACATTGGATGGAGACTGGGAACCCTGACCCTAACCCCTCTTATATATAGAGGGGTATTGGGGGCTTCCTAGAGCACAACTACAACATAGACAATTGAGAATTAGTTGTTCTGACAATTTTTGTCTTCTCTCGTTGTGGTACCCACAAGAGCCCAGACAAGTCCTACCCGACTAGGGAGGGATAGACATGGGAGAGAAACAACTAAGGATCATTGTTGTGGGAGATCATGTTGGTAACTAGTACACCAACGGGAGGGACAACTCCTTCCTATCTGTTCCTGTAGGATGATAGGAGTTCTATTTGTTCTGTGTCGACTACTCTAGAGGTAGGAGTCTATTGGTTGCTGCTAGGAGGGCAACGTCAACTCACAGTCCGTGGTGAGATCTAAGGAGTCGCTTCAGTAGTTGTTCGAGTTTTATGTCCGTGGAGGAGCAGTCAGACTAGTCTGAGTGTGACTACGAGCTGAACAAACCCAATCCAAGATAGAGTATGCATCTACATCGACGAGGATTATTGTGGGACTTGCTCCAGGACCAGGTATATCTTTTTGAAACCATATTTCCCATTGCATAGTTATTGATGCAATTTACTGGTTAATGGAAAATATGTCTGTAGATTTTTATTTCCGCTGCCTACTTGATGTCGTATTTCCCTACATGATTCACTATTATTATTTTGATTCAAGATAATGCCCAATCACACTCAAAATGGATCTTTGGGGCTTGGAGCTGCAGAGGACTCATGGCACTAGATTCCTATAAAAGGACCATGTTGACTCCATCGCGACTCCTTAAACTCACCACCACTCTCAATTTTTATTCCAACTACCTTACTAATAGACCTTAGATCTCCTTTCTCATGCTCCTCCAGCTGGCCTCTGGCCAGCACTGCCCCAGCCACCATACTTCACCAGAATAAGGCTGAGTAAGTTTGAGGGACCTAGGCAAAGGTCCATATAACATCACATTCACTACAAAAGTATAAGGTGTGGAGAGCCAATTCATGGGGTAGACCTCATCCATGGCTCATCGAAGTCACAAATGTGGGAAGAAGAAGAAGACAAGGTGTGTAATTTCTCCATTACCCCTGGAATGAAAGCAAAAAGGCAAGGGAAACTATGTGCTTTCATCCCAATTTTACTTTCTGGCCATGCTAGAGCATGGTTTTGATGTGGCATGAGACCATTGGCCTAGGAATGGCCCTGGGACCATATAGAAATAAGGTTTTTTAATGTCTATGTGGTTCTTCCCTACTAGTCCAATTATATTTTTTTCATTAATTGTATAAATTTAGTGGTACCGTAGAGTATAGTGAAATTATATACCAAATTGAATAGAAAAATGTGTTGAATCCAAAGAAAATTGATTCAATCCTAATTTTGTTCCTAATTCTAAAAGTAAGCATCTATACATGAATATAAGGTTATGAGTGCATGCAAACCCTAGAATTGATGAATAGCATGTTGAAAATGTTGAATACGAATATTTTATGATATAAATTAATCATATTGAATGATAATAGAATTTCATGATAAATACAAGTCTAGGGTTACATTGATGCACATTTAGAGTTTCATAATCATTAGTTGCATGTACATGGGAATTAGGGTTTCATGGCCCAACTCTAATATAATCCCTAAAACAAGACCCATAGGATCAAGACTAGACCATTATTCAAGCATATGAATATATGGTGACACCCTAGTTGTTGACACCACATTTTTGCTCACTCTAGAGAAATTCATGATTAGTGTTAATTCTCTATCTAGTAATGGAGTCCATTCCATATTTTTTCACATTTCCCCACATTTATCCCTACTTTTCCACATATTTTCCTATTTAATCAACTCATTGTCACTCACTTTTACCCAGTTCGATACTTTTTGGATAGAAAATACTTTGTTCTAGACTTAAGAGAAATTTTCCCATAAAGTCTTCCTATTTATAAACCTTTTTTAGAAATTGCAAAGATGAATTATCCTAAATAAAATATTACATATTTTCTATAGATATTCAATTGCTTTTTCTTGATAAATATAAGTGATAATCCTTACTTGTTTTCTCTTTCAATAATTGTTTGTAATCCTTGGTTTTCCACAATTTTCTTGAGAACATTCCTGAAGTAAATTGGAAAATGGGAATCAACTTGCATCATGCCCAAGCCACCTGGTAGATCAGACAATCTGTCACTGACACGTGGTGGATCGATTCAATCTGTGTGCCACTCATGTGTGCCCTTTTCTAGAAGGTTCTGGAAAAATATTGAGCCCTAAAATCTACCAATAAATACTTCCATATACATCATATTCGGGGACCCTTTCAAACCTCCTAAAGCTCATGGATCAACTACCCCCCCCCCTTTTCTACATTAATTGTGATCAGAGGATCCTTCTTTGACACCACCTACTTCTGAACATTGTTAGGCTACACAACGGTAATCAAGTATTGCTCCTAACTACTGATTTTAGGTGCTTCACTTAACTATTTTAAGTATTTGTAATTATTCCTATTTGCTTAAATTTTTATGTTATCTATTTGATAATATTTTTTCATCTAATAGCAAAAAGATTAGATCTTGTTCTAAATAAATATATTTTTATTATCAACTAAAGATTCCTATGCATTGTCCTGACCTCTAGTGAAGGATCTATGTTGTGGGAGATCCTAAGGCAATTAGGACCCCGACTCTCCTAAAATTATAACCTTTAGGGCAATAATGGGAAGGACACAAACATCTCCAGCCCCAAAACCCACAAACAATAAAGAGATATTTAGTCACTTTTTTTCTTCTTCTATTATTTTCTTTCTAATCAAACTAAAACTACCACCCTTTTTTTAAATGCTTAGGAAGGACTTAATGTTGATTTACGAGGTGATATGGGTTAGTAAAACTTCCCCCACTCACATAAAGATCAACGAATCCAATATTTTTATTATGTCTTTTTATTTATCTGTCTTAGATGCCTAATAATATTTCCACTGTAGATTCACAATGGTCTATGTTATTTATTCCTTAGTTCCAATATAAAATGTGATGGTGACTCTGAACACATATTTTTTATATTTTCTACATGCCCATGAACATAACTTTCAATACCAAGGATAAATGTTGGACATATATTTTGATAAAGATGTGCAGACTACTAACCTATTCCAAAAATATTACACAAAATTTTGTTAAACAAAATAATAAATATGGTAGTAATATAAATAAACTATTATATAGTGGATACCCTCATAGATGGTCTAAGTGTCAAGTTTCACCTTATTTCTAACTTGTTTTCACCTGCTACACAATTATGATAGAAAATATATTTTGAATGTCCAAAAGTATTTAGTAT